>QXTE01000091.1:2219438-2412619 GCA_003942145.1 Platysternon megacephalum
GGGGGGGGGGGGGGGGGGGGGGGGGGGGGGGGGGGGGGGGGAGACTGGCTACTGAGAGGCAAAGAGCCTCGCCTCGCATATAACTGATCTATGCTTCTTTTACAGCTCCTCCTGCTTCCCGCTTCCCTCGCCGCTGAGGACACCGCTCCTGCTGTCGAACCCGCACCAGGGTTAGTTACCGTGGGAAATGTGGGAAAGCACCATGTTGGCAAAGTTCAGTTGTGATGGAGGCTGAACTCCCGTCCACCCCGGCCAGCAGTTGATGTCGGTGGGTCAGGACCTGAAACAGTTTTCCTGCACACTTGCTTGCTGCCTGCCTGGTTAACGTTCTGTCTGACACCCTGGGCCTGTGTTGGTTGTTGCACAGGAGTCATTCACTTCGAGGAAGGAGCCATAAGAAATAGTCACCTTGGATGGGAACATGGATTCTAGCACCAGAGACCCCGAATGACACACAGCTGCTACAGCAGCCAAGCTGCACAAGTGCCACCTTCACCCAGGTGCTGGGAGTGGAGCTTCACCAGAATGCTTGGTCCCAAGACCTGCAGAAAGCTGTATGTCGCATATGGAGTTAGCCAGTCAAAACACCCCATTGGGCCCCTTGAGGTCAATCGCCAGTAGCCACAAAGAGGAGAAAGGGATTTTGCAGAGTGATCTGAACAGGAGTGAACTTCAATGTAGCTCTTCGATCGCATACTCAAAATCCTCCTTGCCTGGCCGCCAGGACTCTACAATCTGCACATCACCCTCCTGGTGTCTCCTTCTGACGCTTCATCACGTTGCCTTTGTTCCTCGTTGAGGCAGGAATTGTTCTGGGGAAGTTCTCTGGCCTGTGTGATGCAGGAGGTCAGACCAGATGATCACAATAGTCCCTTCCAGCCTTAGAATCTATGATTTGGCAACATTTAATAACTCATTGTGGTGCACGAGTACATGAGAGAACAGGATTTCTCTGCCCCTCTGATAACACAGAGCTGACCAAACAGCAAGAAAGTCAGAAAGGATTTAAGCAAGAGGGCAGGCTGAACTTGCAATGCAGTATAGGAAGGGGATACATTTTGGAGGGAAGGAGGCGTGTGACGCTGGCTGACCAGGTCATGCTACTGTGTATTCAGGTCAATTCAATTGTGTATTAGATCAAAGCGACTGTAAATGTATAAGTGTTTGGGATATTTAAACTTCATAAAACTAATGGAAGGTTACTTATATTGTTTTCACTTATCTATTCCTGTCATAATGTAATAGCAAACATTTACATGGCAAATACCCTTGCAACTAAATTACCCATCAAAGAAATCTTGGGAAATGCTAACAAAGAAAATGCTAATTTCACAGCAGGCGGCCACTATGTATATGGCTGGAGGTCAAAAGTACCTTCCTCACTCGCTGTCATTAAAGGAAAAACCAGCATGGGTAGAGAGACTGTCAGCTTGTCTTCTGGGAGAAGAAGATATAAATATGGATTCAAAGAAAGATCCTTTATCTCTGGACTGTTTGAATTCTAAGAGAGCAGAATAACTGAATGAGTAGACAGAGATCCACAGAATTATTCTGGGCAGCCCTGGAAAAGACTTTTGGGAAACTGGCAGTCTATTACATCACTGCCACCATTTGGAGTTACAAACTGTGATTTATCTGTAGATATATTTTACCTGCTTTAACCTTTCAATAACTCTCATTCTTTTTTCTTAGCTAATAAACCTCTAGTTAGTTTACTATAGAATTGGCTGCCAGCATTGTCTTTGGCGTAAGGTCTGGAGTACCAATTAATCTGGGTGAGTGACTGGTCTCTTGGGACTGGGAGTAACCTGATGTGATGTGAGGTTTAAATAACCTTTTATCACAAAGTTCAGTTTTTCTGGGTGGCAAGATAGACTGGAGACGCTAAGGGGGCTGTCTTTGACTCCATGGTAAGACTGGAATAATGATCCAGGGGTTCACATTTGTTACTGGCTTGGTGAAATCTAGTTACAGAACATACCACCAGTTTAGGGTGTCTGTCCTTGTTTTCTGACAGTCTGCCCTGAGATAGGCACTCCTAGTTGTGAGCCACTCCAGACAGTGTGAGAAGGTGTTGAACTGTAGACTAGGTATGTAGTTTTGAAGACCTTATTGTGTATATGCAGACAGGTCAATATTGAAAGGTGAGGTCTCAGCTCTTTTGTATATTGGTTCTAACATGGTTTGCATCTAACCCACAACACCTGGGGTAAAGGTGCCCCTTGCAAGCAGTTCATAATCTAGCCCTCAGCCTTTGGTTAACGCCTTACAGTTACGCAATATTGTGCTGCTTTGCAGACTGGCATTGTCTTATTCCTGTACTTTCCCTTTGACTTCAGGTCCAGGAGAATGCCCACCATCCAGCTGCAGCAGAAACCTGAATGCCGTCTATCCTTTATCACCTCTCAGAAAACTAGTCAGCTGGGACAAGGCCAGTGCCTCCTCCTGGCCAGGACAGAGGCCCAGCCAGGGAGCTGCTCTGGGATGCTGTCAGCAAGCCGTCAACTGACCTTGCATCAATGCTTCACCTGCCAACCAAATGGTCGGGCATCTCCCAAATCCTGACTACTGCCCCCCATTGCACCCTTGGGGCCCCTCTCACCAGCCCTCCCAGACTTCACGCTTGGGATCACAGGTCAAGCCTTTACCCAAAGCAATAATCAGACACCACTTAGCACTCACCATTGGCTCAACAGCTGAGGATATAGGCTGGCCATAACTTAGTTCACTGCTTCAGCACCAAGGTGATAGGAACCTTCTGCAAAGGAGAGAGCGATTGCCATTCCCATAACATGGCACCATAGAGGAAGAGGCAAAGAGTCACTTCCTGCTAACACTGAACAAGAATAAAGGAAAATGCTGATTATCCATAAAGCTGCAGAGCTTCCACTAGAACCTTCCCCAACCTCTCCTGCATGGCTCCCTGCTCTGGAGCTACAGAAAGAGGAGACATCCTCACACACTCCTCCCCAAAGCAGTACGAGGCAACCTTCCTTGGCGCCGTAGTCAGACGCACGCTGCTGGAAAAGAGCGGAAGTCAGCCTTGAGAGTCGAGTCAAATCGAGGACAAACAGCGAAAGCCTCTTGTGCTGCAGTTTGCCCAGTGGTGTATTTGGGAGGCAAGAGCCTAGCTTAGTTTCCTGCTGTGCCGCATGCAGTTAGCAGCAGGGAGAGATCAGTGCAGTTTGCGAAGTGCTGATTGCACTGGGCGCTGGATGGAGATAAATGCAGTTACCTCTCCTTCCATTCATTACACAAGAGGTTTGAATTGTTCTTGAGCCTTTGGAACGAAAGGATTTAGGGATTCTTAATCAGGCTTATCCATAGGCCAGCCACACTTCCTCACATTCCCTTTCCTCCTAATCACCGCGCTGAACCTAGAGGGACCCACTGAGTCCTGGAACAAGGAGGACTTTGTTCAGTGCCCACTTCGTCTTGGGTTTCCCGGCTGTAATTCTGTTTCCAGCACAAAACCTTGTTCTCGCCCACTAGGGAATTTATTCCCTGAGCTAGCTCAGCCCTTTGCCTCTCCCAAGCAGAGCGCTTGACTCTAGCCACAGGGGGACCTGGTGCTAATTAACTGAGCTGAATCATGCCAGACTTGCGTTTGAGCTCTAAAATCTAAGCATGGGACTAAGCTTTATGGAGCTGGCACAAGCCCTTGGTCCCCAGAACAGAGAACCTTGGCTTTTGACTTTAAAAGCAAAACAAAACACAAAGTCTCTTACCTTTTTCCTTGCAAAGATAGCCCTGAAAGCGCATACCATTGTGAACCAGTTGCTGAGACCAAAGGGAATATATATCTGGGCTCCCTTTCTGCAGCAAGAGGAAAAGGGGGATCAAGCGATTCCTCCCCCAATCACATGCTTTATGTAAAAGGTCTAATTTCTGTTCAGAGTGTATCTGGAAGAATCTTCTCACTGACCATTTCCAAAGCCCTTCGCCCATCTCTGTGCATAATGGTGCATTACTCATGGGCAGGAGGCATGGTGACCAGTGGGTAAGTCATTGTCCAATACAGTATGGCCGACCTCAAGAGATGAAAAAATCCTGAGTCAAACCCCCAAAATCAAGAGATTTAAAAAAAAAAAAAGTCTATTGTGATTTTTAGACTGTTGACTTTTGAACTCCCTCTGCCCATCCCCAGTGCACGCGGGTTCACGTTTGTATATGTGAACAGCAGAACCCTGTTTATTTGATGTAACCGGGACTGGGCTAGATCAAATAATCAAACATTTGGATAATCCAGAGAATGGGAAGCTAGCACGCCGTCTAGTGGCCACAGGAGAGATCACCCACTTCTGGACCTGTGCGCGCTGGTTATTCGGTTAGTACGGAGAGCTGGATAAATTGGGTTCTATTGTATGTGTGCGCATTGCTTAGTGTTGCCCTCTTCTAAACTTATTAAGGAAGGCAATTTTGGACCTGCTGCAGGAGCATTCACCCTACATCTGTCTGTCCCCTGCCCAGCAATTAACCCTGCCCCTATCAGATCAGCACCCCCCCAGCCTCCACCCTCCATCAGTTTACTCTTCCAGCCCCTAACCCCTCAGAGGCCCCATTCAGTCCTGGTTGCTCATGGGAGAGGAGTGGGAGAGGTAGCAGGGCGCCCTGAGCTGCTGGGCTCTTTAGCGTCCCCCTCCCCTCTGGTGAGAATGGCTTCGGGTTGCCATGGGGAGGGGGAGAGAGCTCTGCCTGCAGCCACTGTCTATTCTGCCCCAGGAGGCAGAAAATAGGGCAAGCAGCCCCGTTCGCTCACATTTGCTAGCGGGCTGGAGCTTCTCATGTCATGGATGGGCTGGCTCCAGCCTCTGCCAAAACCCCGTCACTCAGGAAAAGAATCACAAGGACTGGCAGAACTGCAGACGGGATGGAGAGCAGCTCTCAGGAGTCCTTGGTGTCACCAGAGTCTCACAGACCCCAGAGTCTTCACAGGGTTTTCCTCTTCTTACTAGAGTGACCTCTGTCTTGCTGAGCTTCAGCCAGGCACTAGGATAGCAGGGAAATGCACTCTTAGCCCCAGATGCGATTGACGGGCAGCTGCAGGTTGAGCTCTCTTTGGTGGCTGTGGGTATCTGGTTATTCTCTTTGCAGATACAGAAGGATGTTCCCAGCGTTTGTTTCTGCTCAGGCACTGAGGGATTGCATGAGGACGGCGGCACCTGCTGACTCCTTTCACCAGTGAGGCGGGCTTGTCAGCACACTGGACTGGGAGGGGGCAGTTGGCTTTCCTGGCCAGGGTCAGGGCTGCACTAGCAGAGACAGTCACCGAGGAAAGTAAGCAAGGTAGCAATTGGATGACACTTGGGGGGGGGGGGGGGGGAAGGGAAATCACACATGGCCAGTTTTGGGGGCTGTGGGCTCATGAGGCGTGGGGGAGGGAATGGCAGCACCAGCAGGCAGAGGGGTTACAGCTCTTTAAGGACTATCCCCTAACAGAAACAGAGACTCCCTTGAGCAGCTGGAGCTGCTCCCTTGCTACTCGGCCTGTAAGGAAGGGAGGAAAGACTGAAGCACAAAGATGTGGGGAAACCCTGGGGAAGGAGGACAGCAGAAGAAGGGCTGCAGCAGGGGCAAGGGAGAAAACCACGGGGATGAAGAGAGGGGAGGGTGAAAGGGGCAGAGAAGCCACTGGGGCGAGGCTGTGTCAGGGGAAGCAGTGTTAGTAAAGGGGTAATTTTTCTAACCAGCCAGCAGGCTGGAGGTGCTAATGGCTGGCATGCACAGTGTGGTGCAGTCTGCATTTGCTTTGGGGCTCCTCTCTATTTCACCCTTCTTAGAAGTACAGGAGTCCCCTGGCAGCTGGAGGCTTCATGGCCCCACCGCAGCCCCATGGCTGATTTGGAAAATTGTCCGTGGCACAAATGTTTAGTGTTGACAACTCTGCAGTACTGTATTTCCAGAGGCAAACCCCGGGAGCTACAGCTCACTACACTTTGTACGGAAAAGGCTTGGACGTTATGTTAAAGGAGAGGACATGGAGGATTAAATAACCGCACGGATGCAGGCAGGGAAGGTTGTTTAATTAGCCATCTGGAAGGCTGATGTAATATACAAAGGCAAGTCAGTGACTTGAGATCATCAAAGCGTAGGCAAGATTCCACATCCTGAACAGATGAAAATATAATGAAAATGGGGTGCAGATAGAAAACTGGCTTAAATTAGAGCCATCTTCCAAGAGGAAAGGAGTGGGTTATCGACAGGGTCAGTTCCAGGCCCTCTATTCATTCTCTCTCTTATCCAGAAGTGCCTTCAATGTAAGAGTTCTCATTATTTGCTTTTCTCCAGTTTTAGGAAAATCTAGTGGGGCACTGCTGGAATCGCTACTAGACCCAATGCTATTCAACATGCTCATCAGCGACCTGAAGTAAACAATCACTGAAGATAAAATTTGTGGATGACAACGACTGGTGGAGTGGTAAATAATAATGAAGAAATGGCAGCCATATAGAATGATGTGGATTGCTTGGGTAAGCTGGGTCTGTTCAAACAAAATGCATTTTAATACGGCCAAATGCAAAGTTGCACATTTAGGAACAAGGAACACAGGCTACACCTACAGAACGGGGGACTGTATCCTAGAAGCAATGACTGAAAAGGAGTTAGGGGTCATAGTGCACAAGCAACTCAACATGAGCTCCCAGTGCGATGCTGTGGCAAAAAGGGCTAATGTGATCCTTGGATGTACAGACTGGAGCAGTGAGGATGACTTGATTAGTGTCTAAGCACCTTCATGGAGGGAACATAACAGATACCAAAGGGCCCTTTAATCTAACTGAGAAAGGCACAGCAAGAACTAAGGACTGGAAACTCAAGCCACACAAATTCAAATTAGAAATAAGGCACCAATTTGTAAACAGTGAGGGTGATTAACTATTGGAACCAACTACCAAGGTAAATAGCATATTCTCCATTTCTTGGAGTCTTCAGATCAGAACTGGATGCACTTCTGGAAGACATGATTTAACCCAACACAAGTTTATGCTTTACTCAAACAACAAATTATTGGGTTTGACTACAGGGGTAACTGGGTGAAATTTCATGGTCTGCAATATACAGGAGATCAGACTAGATGATCTAATGGTCCTCTCTGGTCAAACTCTGAGTCTATAAAATACTTTATCTTGGACACGTTTAACCTTGGTAAAAATTCAAAACCTGTGATGAAGTCCTACCCCTTTTGAAGTCAATGGCAAAACTCCCATTGATTTCACTGGGAACAGAAGTCAATAAGGCAACGCAGTCACAGAACTATTTTTTTGCAAAGAGTAATGGTCATGCAGAATAAGCTACCAGAGAAAGCAACTCAAGCAAAATAAGTTTAGGTTAAATTAAAGAAAGACACTTGGATTTGCTTCTGGAAAAAAGATTGATTGAGGAATATGGTAGGAGGGGATTATAAACCAGTGTTGGACCAGATGACCTTTTTCTCTTAAAATGGTTTGCAGTCTAATATTATCCTGTCCACCCACTCAATGACTTGTTATTTTTGTTTCTATGGCTCTGATCTGTGATAGATTAGTCATGGGCAAGCCTCCCAAGCTTATTTCAGATAGACACCCAAAGCTTAAGCTTCCGTCTTTGGTCTGGAAGTCTATTGGGATGTGGTTCTCATGAGGTTCTCCATCCCAGTTTCAGTTAGGCTAAAAATACCACAAGAAACCTGCAATACCAGTGATATGGTACTTCAATTCTTCTGCCTGAAACCAGAAAGTGCGGAAGTAGGCAAGTATTTAGAACAAAGGAGCAAACTTTCAATTCTTTCAGATCATCAGGGTTGGGTTCCATTAGGCTTTAGGGCACAAAGGCCCTATTCAGTTCTTGTTTCAATCCCAGTGACCAAGTCCCCTTTACTTTTAGCAAATATCATGAGCGGAAGATTTCCACAAGCTGCTTCTGCTTCTTATGACAAATACATCTTATTGCTCAGCTTCCAATTTAGACTGTCTGCTCCTCAGTGTAGGGCTCGTCTGTCTGAAAAGCACCATGCACACCACATCACCATAGAACTAATAAGACAATATTTCGCAAATAGACCCAACTATATTTTCATTCTATTTTGGTCAAACTTTTCTCTTTTTAAAATGAATCTCCTACAACATGTGGCAGACTGTTACACATTCCAGGAAATCTGGGAGAAGTCCTCCCTAACATCTGGGCCAAACCATCCCTTCCAACTATTATACTAATTCTATTAAGCAGAATTCATTACCTAGATCCTGGCCTTTTATAGAACATCCATATAGAGCTGGAGAAGACCTTGAGAGGGCATCTGGTCCTGCCACCGCTGCTAAAGCAGGACCAAGTAAACCTAGATCGGAGGTTCTCAAACTGTGGTCCGCAAGCTCCATTCAGGTGGTCCACGGATAGTTCCCTCTAAGGTGCACGCCTGGGCGGCTGCACACGAGAGAATGACGGGCCACCCACCTAATTAGTGGAGCGGCGCAGGCGTGGCTCCACTAATTAGGTGCCTCGACCCTGGAGAAGACACACATGTAAGGTGAGGTGGTGGCCTTGGGGGGAATAGGAGGTAGGTGGGAGGGGGAAGTGGGGTGAGAAGAGGGAGTGGGAGGAATTTGGGATGTGCAGGGCTGCAGTGGCGACTTTCCCCAGCTCCAGGACTGCGGCTGCCAGGGAGAGACCCCCCTCCTTCCCAGCCTCAGCTCTGTGGCTGCCGCGGCGGGGGAAAGAGGGCACATCCATTGCATTAGAAAGGTAAAACTACTGATGTTAAAATATGAGTTGTGTGCTTTTATTTGTAGAACAAAAAAACGTTAATTACTAAGGTTTTTTTATATAGCGCTTTTATCCAAAGTGCTTTACAATAGTTAGCTAATGACACAAACAACATTTGGAAAGGTCATTAAGTGGTCTGCTGAGACCCTCAGCAATTTTCAAGTGGTCCGTGAAAAAAAAAAAAAAGGTGGAGAACTACATCCTGGAGAGGTGTTTGCCTAACCGGTTCTTAAAAATCTTCAGTGACTATGATTCCACAAACTCCCTTGAAAGTCTATTCCAGTTCTTCATGATCCTTATAGTTAGAAAGTTTTTCCTAATATATACCTGAAGTCTCCTTTGCTGCAGATTAAGCCCATTACTTTTTGTCCTATCTTCAGTGGGGACACAGAAAAATTAACCATCCTCCTCCTTATAACAGCCCTTACCATATTTGAAGAATTATCAGGTCCCTCTCAATCTTCTTTTCTTAAAACTAAACATGCCCAGTTTTTTAACTTTTCCCCCATAGGTCAGATTTTCTACACTGTATCATTTTTGTTGTTCTCCTCTGGACTCTCTCTAATTTATTCACATCTTTCTTAAAGTGTAGCACCCAGAACTGGACACAGGACTCCAGCTGAGACCTGACCAGCCTGAGTAGAGCAGGTCAGTTACATCCTGTGTCTTACATACGACACTTCTGTTAATACACCCCAGAATGACAGTCGCCTTTTTCACAATTGCATCACACTGACTCATTCAATTTGTGATTCACCATAATCACCAGATCCTTTTCAGCGGTACTACCACCTAACCAGTTATTCCCCATTTTGTAGCTGTGCATGTGATTTTTCCTGGACTTTATTGAATTTTATCTGGTTGATTTCAGACCAGCTCTCCAATTTATCAAGGTTGTTTTGAATTTTAAGCCTGTCCTCCAAAGTGCTAGCAGCCCCTCCCAGCTTGGTGTCATCTGTAAATTCCATAAGCATACTCTCCACTCCATTATCCAAGTCATTAATGAAAATATTGACTAGTACCAGACCCAGAACAGACCACTGCGGGACACCACTAGACATGTCCACTCAGTTTGACAGCAAACTATTGATAATTATTCTTTGAGTATGTCAAGTATCAGAGGGGTAGCCGTGTTAGTCTGGATCTGTAAAAGCAGCAAAGAATCCTGTGGCACCTTATAGACTAACAGACGTTTTGCAGCATGAGCTTTCGTGGGTGAATACCCACTTCTTCGGATGCAGGTCTTGCATCCGAAGAAGTGGGTATTCACCCACGAAAGCTCATGCTGCAAAACGTCTGTTAGTCTATAAGGTGCCACAGGATTCTTTGCTGCTTTCTTTGAGTATGGTCTTTCAAGCAATTTTACACCCACCTTAAAGTAGTTTAAGCTAAACCACATTTCCCAAGTTCGCTTATGAGAATATCATGTGGGACTGTCAGAAGCCTTACTAAAAATCAAGAAATATCACATCTACAGCTTCCCTCCTATCGATTAGGCTAGTAACCCTGTCAAAGAAGGAAATTAAGATGGATTTGTCAAGAACATATCATGCCAAACTGATGCTGGCTATTACTTGTAACCCTTTTATACTGTAGGTGCTCACAAATTGCTTGCTTAATTTGTTCCAGTATCTTTCCAGGTATCGAAGCTAGGCTGGCTGGCTGGCCTCTAGTTCCCTGGATTCTCTTTGTTCTCCTTTTTAAAGATAGGTACCACACATTTGCCCTTCTACAGTCCTCTGGGACCTTCATCCTCCATGAATTCTCAAATATAATTGCTAACAATTCTGAGATTGCTGCAGCTAGTTACTTACATACCTTAGGGTGAATTTCATCAGGTCCTGCTGACTTGATTACATTTAACTTCTCTAAATATTCTTTAAGCTGTTCCTTCCCCCTGTTGTTAATATTAATTGTCTTAAGTATCTGGTCACAGTTTACCTTTTTAGTGAAGACTGAAGCAAAATAGGCATTAAACACCTCAACCTTCTTGATGTTGTCCATTTTTCTCTCCCCTTCTCCACTAAATAGATGGCCCATACTTTCCTTTATCTTTCTCTTGCACCTAATATACTTAATAGAACTTCTTCTTGTTGCTTTTTATGTCCCTTGCTAGGTGTAACTCATTTTGTGCCATAGACTTTCTGATTTTGTCCCTACATGCTTGTACTATTCTTTTGTACTCTTCCCTAGCAATTTCTTCATGTTTCCACTTTGTAGGATTCTTTTTGATTTTCAAGTCATTAAAGAGCTCCTGATGGAACCATATTAGTTTCTTACATTTCTTCCTATCTTTTCTTTGCATCAGGCTAGTTCACTGTTGCATTTTTAATATAGTCTCTTTGAGAAACTGCCCGTTCTCCTTTTTCCCTTAGATTATCTTCCCATGCAACCTTATCAATCAGTTCTTGGAGTTTGTTAAAGTCTGCTTTTATGGTCCTTATTCTACTGTTCTTACTCCTTCCTTTCCTTAGAATCATGAAATCTATAATTTCATGATTACTTTCACCCTACTTGCCTTCAACCTTCAGATTTGCAACCAATTCCTCCCTGTTAGTCAGAATCAGGTCCAAGAACACATTCCAAGAACTTATTGAACATTTTGTGTTTTGTCCTACTACTTTTACAACAGGTATCTGGGTAGTTAAAGTCCCCTATTACTACCATGTCTTGTGTTTTGGATATTTCTGTTATTTGTTCTAGAAATGCCTCATCCATCTCCTCTTCTTGATTTGATGGTCTACTGCAGACCCCAACCATGACATTGCCTGCTTTTTTCCCGTCACCTGTCCCCTTTGAACCAAGTTGAAAGTCCTTCCTGTAGGCTAGTGAGTCAGCGTGCGAAGATGCTCTTGCCCTTTATCATTGAGTATATACTTTTTTGTTGCAGCAACTAACACTGATCACTTTTCTCCTCTCTTCTAAAATAAACTCAAATTCTTCCTACATTTCAGACCTTAATCCCTAATCAACCTAGCAAAAAAATTCAATCCTTAGTTCGAATCGGGCACTGTGATGACCATCTTCATATTATTTCTCTCCACCTTCCCTATTCAAAGTACCATTTCTTCATCTGGCTTATTCCACTGTTATAGGGCATACTGCCCTGTGAGACCCCCTGCTGGCAAAGTGTGGTGCTGCAGATATTCCCTGCCTCAATTTATTCCCCTCACCAGGGTTTCCTGTCTGTCCCAGGGATCCACACGGCTCGGCCCTCTGGCTGGGTCAAAGTTCACCCTCCTTCCAGGGTAACAAAACTCCAAAGAAAAGTCCCAAACAAAATGTTCTTCTGCCCTGCTTGGGCTTCTCTTCAGCTTCAGCCGACCCTCCAGGCTGAGGTCCCAGTCCCTTCTGGCTTACTAGTAAATCTCTCTGGCTGTGTGAGAGACCTTTATTCCAGGGCTGTCATCATCCTTAGAGTCCCTGTCACAATCTTATCCCCTCTCGGCTACCTTTCCCTCTTCCCTGCTCTGGGATAGAGCACTGACTCCCAGGCTACGTCCCTGGAGTCCTTCCAGACCCTACTTCAGGGCCTTCCACAAAAGCCCAACTTGTTCCCTGTGGTTCCTCTTCGAAACTGAGTTTCTCAGCCCTTTTATGAGGCTGATTAAATAAGGTTGGCTATCCCCAGACCTCCTGGCCCTTAAAGTGTAACCACTCTGTTACTAACTTGCATCCATTTTATGATAATTTTGTTGTTTCTCCCTACATGCATCCTTGGGGGCTTTTTACTCTGATGATTATCCAAGAATCCACTGTTTCCATTGACACACAGACATCACCTAATGGGCTCTGGATGAGATACAAGCCAGGTGGCATTGGTTTGTTGTTATACTCTATCCTTAAGAGAGACAAAAAGCATTGTCACTAATTGGACCATTAAAATATAGATTGCACATACTTTAATGTCTATTGGAAGATACAAGATGTTTGACTGTGTGTCCTTCTCTAAAGTGGCAGAACCACTGTGATATATAGTTTTCTGATCCTAAGAACGCAGAGGGTGACAATCTGCCACAGGTTCTGTACAGAAGAGTGTGTGTGTGGGGGGTCTGTGTACAATTACTGACAGGTGCACACGACACCTACACAATGTCAATGTATTGTTCAGGGTGCACTTTTTGCCGAATCCTAGGATAGTTCCAGGCACTTCTTCAGTAGGAACTGACCTGTTACAGACAATGGTTGTTAGCAATAGATCTCCTTGAAGTGGTGCAGAAAACAGCTTAATTGTAGCTGGTTTCCAGGGTAGCTGATTTCAGAAGCATTATGGAAAGCATTCTTGAGACTGGGCAGATAAGGCTCTGTATTGGTGTAAGGCTCAAATTGGACTAGCCCTTTATATCCATATGACTTGCGATGCCTCTTTCTCCTTTTTCCTTCACACAGGGGCAGCCTTTCACGCCCACAAAGCTTGTAGCCACAGGCCTTCTGATTTGTGGGACCTTTTAGGTGTCGATGTGATCTTAACTGATTATTTTCGAACATTTCTAGCCATTTCTGTTGCCTTCAAAATGTAAAGCACCGGAGTTGTAAATGTTAGTGTGTTTTTTTTTCTATAAGTCACAAGCTATTCACAATCCCCCATACAGCTACCCAGGACCAACGTTTGCAGCCTGCAAATCTTTAGCTTCAGATCTCCTTTTCTCTTTAAAGAGACCCCAATAAATAAGCTAGCCATCCTTCCCGGAAACCCAACCCCATCACAGTTTGGCTTGTAAGTCTACAGGTGAGTTAAGCAAGTAATGGTAGTGTCGATGTTCAGAAATGAAAAGGTCATCAACCCAGAGAGGAAAAAGGACACACACACACCACACACCAGTGACAAAGGAGCCATCCAATCATTGGAAAACAAAGAGCTTGTAATAATGAAAAAAGGACAGATTTAGTAACCAATCACTTTTTTTCCTTTTAAAAACACATAACCACAGTTGACTTTGTTTTATACAACCACCTAGAAACTATGAAACAGTACCACATTGTGCATTTTTTTAAAACCTACTTATCAAGAAGGGTATTCCACACTTAAAAAATGTTATATCCATTTGGGAAGGAAAAAGGAGACAGCTAATAGCGCAGTCACAGATACATCATGAGTCCAAGCAAGCGGCAATTCTTTGTCCTCACCTTTTCCACTTAGCCAAAAGAAGAGTGGAGAAGGAGATAGCGAAAGAGAAAGGAGGAAAGAAAGAAAGCACCCACAGAGGACTAATCACATTCCATAGTTACTTTTGACATCTACAGCTCAGGGCTTCATAGAATAATCATCATTTAGATCAACACAGCAGGGACGAGGGGTGTACAGAAAGATGGCAGAGAGGCAAGGGAAAATTTCTGAAGCGGCAAATACATTTCTATCCCAATACTGTTTGTTTGATTGAAGGATTGACAAGATAGTAAGGAAGTTGAGAGCCACAAAGTGTTACAGGCTGAAGAGATTCACTGTCTGTACTGAAGGGCTCATACAATTTGGTTTTAAGAACTCAAAAGGAATTATATTTCATGGCCTTATTATTGGAAATCCTGGGGATATAACTCCCCTGACCACCAACACACTGATGCTGCTGTGAGATGCACACAGACCAGAGCAACCTCACACTTGTCTGGGCTGCAGGGACAAGGGAATTGGTCCCAGGATTTACCCAATATTAAAGGCCCCTTTCCCCTGAGAAATCCACATTTCTTTTGTCACTCTGGTGATTTTCCCATTAAGTTGTGGTGGGGACTGATATCCCATGGGTAAACTAGAGTAGCAGTTTGATCCAGTACTGGGTTAAATCCATGTTGTGGCAGGTCTACACATTTGCCCCAAAGTATGCAGAGTCATTTTTAGGACCCAAGTCACACAGATGTCATGATGTTATAGAGGCAGGGTTTGATTTAACGATCTACAATTGAGAGTCTGATTACATCTAAAGTTAGTATAATGATTCTCTACCCTTCCCCAAGGAGTCCTGATCCCCTCTTTTCCAGTGAGCAAAATAAATCAATAGCCTTCCAGAAATAATGCTTAAGGCAGAACAGCTTTCTACCCATTGGAGTGACTCAGAACCACTGTGGAAGAGATAAAGGTGTGTGTGTGTGGGAGGACGGGGAGGGGGCGGGGGGCATGAAGCCCTGACTTAAGCACCATGGTTAGACACTCAATCCACTTCCTAGCCAAGTTGATCTTGTGCTCTGAATAGCTAAAGTCAGCTAAACTCTTCAAGGTAGGCCTTGCTAAATCACCAAAATGGGCGAGACATTTTCAAACTTGGGTGCCTAAAATTAGGCACTTAAAAGAGAGTCACTTGGTTTGCAGAAACAATGAGCACCCAGCAGTAACTGCTCAGCACCTTGGAAAATCAGGCCACTTTTATTCAGGTGCCCAAACGTGGACTCAGATGCCTCACTTGGGTACTCAAGTTTGAAATTTTTGGCCCTGATCCCCATCGCTCCTTGAGGATTCATGGTAAAAATACCCCAGGATATTACACAGGCACAACTAGTGCAGCAGCCCAAAATAATGAATCCTCCATCCCCCTCTGCAGACACATTGCTGTGAAGATGTGTGATTCTAGATAAAGAAGCCTCATATGGACAATACTGAAAACTACGAAGCCCAATGCATTCTTCCCCTCCCCTTTACCCAGAGGCAAAGACTGCAGGATAAATTCTAGAGAAGGCTTGTGCAAGGAATCATCTGTTAGAGACAAGGCTGGCAGACGTATGGAGGGGAGGAAAAGGAAAGAGAGAATTTGTTCATTTTGGCCTGTAGGAAGCAGCAGCTAAGTGTACCTGGAAGAATCAGAGCAGCCAACAGGAGGTGACAGAATAGTAGCAAGAAGAGCTTCCTTTTTCAGAGGATGTCTCAGTCTCACTGCACCACAGCGGGAACTTCTGCCTGTAATTCTATGCTGAAAGCTTCTGCCTCTTCCTCTGTATTGATCTATACTGAAGCAACAGAGGAAGTAGGGTAGGGTAGGGCACAGGGCAAGCAAATTTGCCTCCAAAATGTATCTGAATTTCAAAAGTATGAATATATTGAGACATTCAGGATACAGCCATAAGAAAGCAGGAGAATATGAAGGGAAAGGTAGCAGTAAAGTTAGTAGAGAATGAGCCTGACAGGCACGCTCTCCCCCACGATTTCTGCCCTAGTTCATTAAGCTTTGCTCTGAAGTTCTATGCAGAGAATCCACTGTCCCCCCCCGCCCAGTTGCCTTCCTCCCATAGATGAATTTCATCCAAGAGAACACAGCAAAGGGATTCTGTCCTTTCTATCAGCAAAGTATAGGGGGGAAAAATCTATGATTTGTGATAAGCACATGCCAGTGATCAAAATCTCATTTTCATATAGTACAGTCAGAAGCTGGAGGAAAGATCCAGGGAATTAGAGATCCGTGTGGATTCACAGTGGTCAATATCTCAACAGCCTGGAAACGGATCTGCCTGATTAACATTGCCTGACAATCCCCATGCAACTTTAGATGTCTGGGAGGGATGGAGACCCCTTTGAACAGGGAATGAATGTGGCCAACTTGAACTTCTAAACTACAGGGGTGTGGGGAAATCTCCATTTAAAAAAAACATCCAGTGGTGAGACAAATACCATCCACTCTAAGCTCAGGTGAATACAAAGCAGAACCATTGGGTAGGTCTCAATTCCAGCAGAAGAGCACCCTTTAAGAGAAGGGAAGGAGAGAACCCAGAGAGATCAAAAGGAAAGGCAAACATAGGTGCTATAAAATAGAAAGATGATGGGCATTTTCCAGCTTTTGCTTAAGGAAGTTGGAAGCAGGTTCCTGGCTCTCCTGCTAGCCCATCTGTGAGTTTGAGGCAATCCACTGGATAAAAAACCCAGTTCCTTGTTCTCCTTTCACCGCGCATTCTGCATTTAGTAATGCTAGTCTTCTACAGCAGTATTTTCACAAATACCCATTCCGTTATATTTGTAAAGGTCATTCATGAAGTGTGACCACCAGAGGGGAAACATCTTTTCTCACTTTCTCATTTTGCAGACCACTCAGTAGGAGAGGTGGTTATATTTCTTTCACTAGCTGCCCTGCTTGTTTATATCTCATTTAACTGGCTAGATATCACTGTACATTCAGAGATGGAACCAGACAGGTTTTTAGAACTAACTCCTGAGAGGAGCTATATTCCGAATGGCTCAGAAATTTCTCTGTGTAGTCATGGAATACAAGCCCCTGCAGCACCAGGGAGTACAGTGATTCTGGAAACTGGGTTCTTTTGGACCATGATGCTTGGAGCTCAGGCATCCTGACCCAAGCGTACGGACACCTTCATTACACAGGCTGTCTTCATGGTCATAAAACATGCATTTTTACACCAAGTTAGCTAACGTCAATTAGTTCTCTCACTGTAAAAAACCCCAACTTTTTTGGCAGGGAAAACATAGCCCGAAACAGAGTGCTCTTCTGCAGGGTGGGAAGAGAAAGAAGGTGGAAGCAGTATATTGACACAAACAGAACAAAATTATCTCTCTTCCCCCAGAGTTTTGATACGTTGCAGAAAAAACTGACCAAGACCTCAATTCTTATTGACTTGATCCTTCCGTGGGTTTAAAGTTTGAGCCAATCAGCTCATGCAGTACCACTCATGTCAGAGGCAGACTAACCAAAACATGTTAAATTCTCCTAGCTGAGCTCAGAAACTCATTCACGTTTCACTTGTTTCTACTTGTTCCGTGATACTTTAAGATCTCTCTGTACCAAGTTCTAAATTTTTTTCAGATGCCCTAATTGCCGCAATGATACTTTCCATTCCTTTGACAAGGGAGTGCTATCAGTAAGACCCCACCCCCCCTTTTTAAAGCAATGCTTCCTTAAGTAATGACATGATTAGTTCAGGTTGTGCCCCTTGGTTTGGCTGCTACTCCTTTTAAACTGCCCACTGGCATGTATGGCATCGCTATTCTGTGACTGTTTTAGTTGCTGATGATATCCCAATTGTTAGCCAGAGTATCGTAGTTACCTCCCAGGAGAATGAGCTCTCTGTTCTGTGTGGAATCGAACATTGTGAACACAGCAAAAACCACTGAAATGCAAAATAGTGGACTGAAATACTTTAGAGGGCTTTCCATCTCAAACTCCACTTCCTGCTGGACAGGTACATCTGTCCTTGTCTGAACAAGAAGCATCAGTGAGTCAAGATCAGGGGAATCAGACTCCTGGGCACCAAAAGGGGCAACGACAGAATTCTGGGTTAGTCTGTATTGTTCAGATTCCTCTCACCAGAGTGGGCTGGTGCTGAAATACCAGCTGGCCCTGGTCACATTGGTGGCGGAATAATAATACACAAATCATCTATTCCACTGGAATGACACTATCACCTTCAGTAGATCAGTGGTAGTGCTGAGGCCTTTCCTGGCAGGTCATCAAAGTTTCTGGATAAGTTCAGGGTGCAATATGACAGTGCTGATAACTGAGATAATGCTCACTCTGTCAAGGGGCATCAGTTCACTACCACCAATGTATGATAAAAGTTATTTTGCCCTATTTAAACTAAATGAATACAATTAAGTTTCCTTCTTCAGTTCCTCCGGGCAAGAGGCACAATAGGCAAACCAGGAAAAAGCAGTGCACCAGCCACATGTAATAAGCCATATGATTGGCTAAAGAAAAATTATTTAACTGCAGCTGAGCAGGGATTCCTAGCATCTGATTGCTAGAAATGTAAATTCAAAACAAGGGACAGAAGTCGAAAATGGCTCCTCCTTAGTTGAGGGTGTTCATCTGCCACTTGGAGTCTGAACAATAACTATATATGGCTAGCTACTGGCACTGCCAAAGAACTAAGAGAGTACTTGGAATACATGGAGTAGTGGTTAAAAACAAGGACGCAGAGCAGCAGAAACAGTGACCATGCCCCATCTGAAAAGGATGCAGAGTCTTCAACAGTCCCTGCTGTAAAGTCGAGTCTTGGGTTAAGGACAGGATTAAAGGGAATTGAAGCAGCTTCCCCCAGTCCCTGGTGTTAACCTTACATGCAATAGAGCAAGGACAAATCAGATTTTATTAATACTAAACACTGAAGCTTTCTGCAAGCATTAAAGCCTGCAGTGGTGTAGGGCATGGCCCTCTCAAACACTCACGCTGCTCTCTTCTAAGAGGGTGGTGGTGGTATCAAAATATACAAAGCTTATCAAGCTGGCCTTATCATTTCTACTGAAATTGCTAAGCAGTACGATGTCCTTAAACCCTAGCCTGCTGAGTATGATCACTCACACTCCAGTGCAAGGCTGACCTACCACTTGACTGGTTTTAGACTACACTGAGGAGAGGGTGTAAAGGACGGGCAACAAACAAAGCAACCTGAAGGTGTGCTCAGGAAGTGACTGGTAGAGAACGCTTTGCCAAAGCCTGGCAAAACATATAAAATAAAATGTCATTAAAGACTTCTAATTTAATACCAACTTCCCTACCCTATGGACAACACGCAACCACCTCCTTGCCCCACAGCAAACTGGGTCAGGGGTGCCAATTCTCTGAAGCGTAGCCACCTATGAACCAAAACATGTAACAAACCCCCCCTCCCACACATGCGAAAGATCATGTCCTCATCTCGTCCACTTTTATTTTTGCTGTAGTTAGCTGAAGCGGAACAATGGAAAAGCTCCCTATTTAACAGGGGTGCACAGTACTCTAACCTTATCTCGTGAAGATTAAGACTTTGAAAAAACAGTTCTTAACCTAAACACCAACCCCCCTTTTTTTGCCTGGGTGTTTTGCCTTGTGGCAAGATTTATTACAACTCTCCTTTAAAACAGAATCATTTGCACTGTCTTTGCACGGACACGTGGAAAGATGAGCATGAACTGGTACACGAAACATGCTCAGGCTTCTGAAGCAGCAGCAACTAAAACCAGAAAGAAAAACTTTGGTTTATAAATAAAACTAAACTGAAGAGAAAAAGGGTCAAACTGGCGCAAATTATCTCATGAAAGAGGTATTTGCAGGGCATAACCCTCACAAAAGAGATCCAGATCTACATCCCCCTGCCTTGTTTTACTGTTATCACCTTCATTGCACAGGACTCAAAAAATCATTCTCATATGGTTGTTAAGTTTCATAAATAATGTGAAAACTGTATGCAACAAATACATCATATTTCCAAAAAAATTATAAGAAAAGTTACATCAAATTAAAAAGTAGCTTCGTGAATGAAGGTACTGCTCTAAGTGCACTTTCCCTGCAAGTGCAGCCAGTGCCTCAGCGCTGGATATGAAGGAAAGAAAAAAACAAAACACAAATTTTAAAACCCAAGTCCGGTTTCAACCAGTCGAAACCGGGCCAAGCAGAAGCCGAGTGTATTCTCGGTGCTGTCCCATCAGGGAGTCCCTATGATGCTTGTTCTTCATCCAGATAGGGTTTTGTGTCCTTGTTGTGACTGTAAACAATTCTTAGATACTTCTTTCCTTAACTGTCCTCTGATTGGCAAAACGAAGTAAATATTTATTTTAAAAGTAGAAAATGAAAATTAAACCAGAAGAAAAGAAACACAGTGAGCTTGTTGGAGTCCATAGGATCCGGTCCGGAAGAGCTCGGAAAATGTGTTCAGTGTTTTCTCCTGTTTTCAGCTGGAACTGTACCAGAGGTTGGATTGGTCGGGGAAAGGGTAGTAGAGCAAGAAAACAAGGGATGTGGAACTAGACTCTGTGGACATTTCATGTGTTTGCTTCGTCATCTGTGTCCTCTATCAATATCTTGGTGTCACGAGCCTTGGATCTGGGAAAAAACAAACAAGCAAACAAAAATACTCACTCACTGAGGGGAAGGAAGTCAGTACTATAAAATACAGATAAGATAAATACATTCTGTCAAACGTATTCCCTACACAGGTAATATCTGGGCCAGCAGACTACTATAGACATGTTGTAATTCATACTCTCCCCTCCCCCCAGGATTGGAAGATCACCGTATAAAAATACAGAGGGATGACTGATACCTTTCTGCCGCTAATGCTCATCTTTCTGATACAGCTAAATACTGCAGGTTAACAGCGCCCTCTACTGGTTAGTTACAATACAGCAAACAAGGGACACAAAATGTAAACAAATTTTTTGAGGCTGGGAGTGAAACTAGAATAACCTTTATCATAGGCACTGACTTTTGTTTTTGCTGGTGGGTGCTTTTGAAGAGATATGTGTGTTGGGGCGGGGAGGAAGGGCACTCTGCCAGTTTTGGGGGGTGGCTATTTTCAGCATATTTATACATGTTTTTTCATATTCTAGTTATTGAATGTGTCTATCATTGGTATCTTTAATAATGATTAAATTGTTATGAACTACATAATTACATTATCATGAATTACAGTATATTAAAATCATTGCAATCACCTACAAGCTGTCTTCACTAACGTCCCAGTTTAAAGACATTATGTCTCACTGTAGCTTTCTGGATGAAACTGTCAGCAATCTTATTCACATCTAGTTGCCTGGTACTGTGTTGATACACATTAAGGACAGCCACATTATTCAGTTGCGTCTGTCCCATTGATGACTGGAGATAGAGTTCAGGATAATACAGGCACAATGAGAAGGATTCTTATAAATTTGCAGTAGTCTGGAATCATAGTGCTTCCAGACTACTGCAAATTACTCCAAGATCTCTTTCTTGAGGGTAACTGCTAATTTAGGCACCATCATTTTGTATGTATAGTTGGGATTATATTTTGCCATGTGCATTACTTTGCATTTAATGTGGAATTTCATCTGCCATTTTGTTGCCAGTTTTGAGAGATCCCTTTGTAACTCTTTGCAGTCAGCTTTGGATTTACCTATCTTGAGTAATTTTGTATCATCTGCAAACTTTGCCACCTTACTGTTTATCCCTTTTTGCATATCATTTATGAAGATGTTTAAAAGCACTGGTCCCAGGACAAGCCCCTCCGGGACACCACTATTTACCTCTCTCCATTCTGAAAATGGACCACTGCTTCCTACCCTTTGTTTCCTATCTTTTAACTGGAGAGCTTGGTAATGCTTTCAGGATCATCTAATAATTCTTAATTTAATTTAATGGCGAGCCTTCTGTTATCTTAATCACCTGCCTCTGTTTATAAACAAACTCCCTGCCCCAAGGGCAGAAGTTGTTAGCAGCACAGAACTCATCACATTCCACACTCAAGCTCTGGCTCCTGGGTGGTGTTTGAGCCCCGGAGCACCCAGAGTCAGCGCCTATGACCTTTATACAAGGAATTCTATTCTTACAGGTATTGTATACAGATACTCACACTAAACACTGCATACAGTTACATACCTTAGGGTATGTCTTCACTAGCAACGTTAAAGCGCTGCTGCAGCAGCACTTTAACGTCGCGGCACCAGTGCTAGGAGAGAGCTCTCCCAGCGCTGTAAAAAAACCCCACTCCCATGAGGGGAGTAGCTCCCAGCACTGCTGCACTGTCTACACTGCCACTTTACAGCACTGAAACTTGCAGCACTCAGGGGTGTGTTTTTTCCCACCCCTGAGCGAGAAAGTTGCAGCGCTGTAAAGTGGCAGTGTAGACAAAGCCTTAGGGAATCAATCCTGTCCTCAGAATGGTGGACATATACTACTGTGCATATTTCTTGTTCAATCTGACACTGTGCTTCACACACACACAGCTTATCTTATGGCATACATGACATACCTTGCTTCACTGCAAGGGATAAACTGTACCTTAAATGTGTTTATCTAAACAGAACTCTGTACCTGATGAAAGTACACTTGGTTAGTCAACCTTACTGAACAAAGCACACTGCATCAATGCTACAGAGACTTGGCGTGAGAGGGTAAAAATGCCAATGTATTTATTTACTAGTTGGGTCAGTCCTCTCTTTTCAAACTATTTAGGGTTATGTCTCCAACATGGCACCTCAAACACTTATTAATAAATTAATCCTTTCAAATTTTGTTGTGCAAGAGGGCAAAGCAATACATACTGTGAAGAAAGATTAGGTCGGCGCAGGGACACGCTCTGGCTACGCTTCCACACCCTGTTCTTCTGGCGGTTTCGGACGCCATCTTCCTGGTCCATCATCTGCTCTAGTAATGTCTGGTCATCAGCATTCATTGGTGCCACTGAGATGTCCCGGACAGCACGGAACTCGCCGCAGTTGTTCAGATGCTCATTCTCCAGACGGAAGAAATTCCACACAAACCGCCTGGAAGGAGAAAAGGAATAATATAAAAACTAAGTACTGCTTTCACAGCTGTCACCAATTTTTGGCAAAGTAGTGATGCAGTCCCAAAGATGCTACTGCGTACACTTCCCTGGGATTACACATAGACCCTATGAGGGCAAGGCCCTGTAAATTGACAGGTTGGAGAGAAGTAAATGGTTGGGAAGGTGAATGACTAACAAGGAGCAACCTGCTAATTTACTTCACAGCAGTAGATTGATGGACTTCTCCAGGGAAGCAAACAGTTTTGGTGGAATCATTCATAGTTTTAACAGTGAGGATTACCCCAGCATGGCTGGTGTCAAGGTAGCCCAAGGATTATCAGTTAGGAGGAATAAATACAAATCCCTCTCCCCCCGCCCCACACACAGAGTGAGATTCAAAAGCAAGCTGTTTTGCTCATCTCAAGCAGACATGTGATTCCTGATGTAACACAAACATGCAGACAGCATTAATGCTCTGGAAGTGCCTGATTACAGTGAGAATTCCATTTTTTAATCATTTGCAAAAGCAGAAGAGATTTGGGAAAATTTGTAAATTTAGCCTTGAAGTGACATTTCAATAATTTTTACCAGTGAAAATGCTTAAAATGTGAGCTTGCGAAATTCCCCCAACAAACTCAGGTAAGACATTGGCCCCTAGCAAATACAACAGAGTGAGGTAGAACCCAGGTCTCAGGCCTGCCTATGGTCAGACCTGCGTGTTTTCAGAGGTCTCTGAATCTCAGATGGGTCAGTGAAAGATTCCATAGCACTCTTTCAGCCAGCAATTTGCTCAGACTTAGTGCATATTCTGAGTCTTGGCGCTCTGTGTTTTCATCAGTTTGTGGCTTTTCAAACAACAGCTCCAGGAGCCTATGGAAAGCCAGGCACTTCCCCACCTTTCTGGTGTTATTGTTTGTAAAACAAAAGGGATAAACAAGCGGTTTGAAATACTGTTTAGCTGAGCCACCTTACCGGAAAACCTCAAGTGGTGCAAAGACAGTAGAGATGATGTCCCCGGCATAAGGAAAGACTTGCATGGAAGTGAGGGAGATCTGGATGGTCCAGGCAAAGCGCAGGATTACATCCTCCACAATGGCACAATAGTAATAGGCCTGAGGAGCAAAGAGTAAAATAGGACAGGTCAGTTGACATGTTCAACACAGAGCAAGGATACCTGCCAAATGACCAAGGAGAAGCAGAGCCAATCCCATCACTAACTTTCACGTTTATTGGGATTAATTCTTCTACACCATTGGTGCAACCACTGATGGCTATGGGCTTTATGCAGGGAAAATATAACCGTGCCAAGTTTAACCGCTCTTCCATCTTCCTTCTCCAGACAGAAGACTCTGGGACCCTAAAATAAGCTTTTCTAGTAAGGTAGAGATGATCACCAGAGCTAGACACAGGCCATATTAAGTATGATATATTTGATTGTTGGTATTTAAGTCTCCCAGTTACCTAAGGCTTATCTACACAAGAGATTTATACCGATTTAACTAAATTTGTTTTGAAACTAATTTAATTAAATCAGTTCAGCCCTCTTGTGTGGAAACATTATCCACCAATTCCTGACCGATTTAACTTAAATCAATCTACAGCATTCTTAAGCTGAAATAAGCATCCACATAAGTGTTGCATTGACTTGACTAAATCAGTTTCTAAACCGATTTAGACAAGGGCAAACTTCCCTATATGAGAACCAGACCTACATTTATTTCTCTTGTTATTTATTATTTTTACCCTGGTTCTCCTTCTGCAGCTAACGTTTGCATAGCAATTGTTTATTTACCTGTAAGAGACTTTTAAGAGTGTTTTTCATCAGGTTTTTAGTTTTATTGTACTTTTACTTGTTTTGATTTAAAACAAAACTGTCTCCAACCACAGATTCACCAGGTAGTGGAACAGAGAAATACTGAAAAGATTTCTTACAAATATTACACCTCAGAATTTCTAACATCAGGTTGCAATAGCTGCATGAGCACCTACAAAGACCAGATTAAAAAACAGATTTTTGGGAGTTCCTAAAGTGCTCATTTCAAAATGTAAGGAAAGGGCTTTATCTTTTTTTAAGAAGTTTACACATTTTTCTGAACCACTTCAAATCTTTTATTCCTTTATATTTTAAGATGTTCTTAAGACAAATTACATACAGGCCTTGATCCTCAACGTACCCAAGTACCTAATATAATGGCTATATTCTACTTGTGGGATTACCTGCATATCACCCTTTGCTCTAACCACCTGTAATATTCAGGAATCATGGTGAAAGATCAATAGTATTTCCTGTCCTAGTTTGCATGGGATTTGAGACAGAACTTTAGACCTTTTATGTCTTCCTGCCTCCGCTTTTCAATAGCAGGAGGAAAGGGGACAACCATCTACAAATAATTGAAGGATGTAAACATTAAGAAGAAAGGAATTACTTAGGATGGTATAATTGGGAATATAACAAGGATCAACAAGATGAAATTAAAAGGCAAGTTTAGGCCCTGATGGATACCTCTAAGCACAATTCTCCAGCTTTGGTGTGCTGGGCCCATGCACACCTGAGTGGAATACACGTCTGTAACCACTCAAAGATGAGATTTACTATTCCTTTTCCGGTCTCCTAAAGGGCTCAACACCCCTCCGATGGTTTTATTTTTTAAATGGAAATACCTGGAGTGGAAAACTAATGTTCTGAATTAATAATGCCCTGTTGCTCCTGCTTCATTTCAACAACTGCACCTACAATGGGTTTGAGAGGATTTTTAATAATAATGAAATGGATTTTTTACATATAAAGGCAAGACTCAAATAATTCAAGTCAGTAAATTCAGAAGTGGGGTTTCCACTCCACCCTTTATTTATCTCATCAGACCACGATACTTGATGCTATCTAGTATGTTTTAAAAAACCCTAATCACTCCATGTATTGAGGCCCATTGCTGAAGAGCCACATGAGCAGCAGTATGTGGGCATGATAGAAAGGCGTTAAGGACAGAGGAGATGCCTTAAAACTAAATTTGGTGGCTTTTCTGTGTTTAAGACAGACCTTTATTTTTATTTTAATACTTATCCAATTAGTATTTTCCCTTTAAGGAAAGGCACTATAAGACGACCACAAACAGAGGAGAACACTATCAACCCATCACAAAACATTCAAGCTCATAAGCTCTGTGATGGGTGTGACATTGCACTTCATATGTTTTATGGAAATATCCTTATGAGTGTGAATATAATGAAACTGGAATATGCTTTATGCAAAAGGTCGCTTGTAAGGTATCATAACAAAGGTTATAACCTACTGAATATATTCCTCCTCTTCGTACGCATGTATCATTCTTGTATCTGAAGCTAGAAATATGAAATATAACTGAGGTCCTATTGTAATTACGCAAAGTGTGGGCCATTAAATGGTGGTTTAGAATCTTGGTGGCTCCCATTGACTTGGTTGTAAATGGTTTATTTACCTGGACGCCTTCCTGTGTGTGTGGGCTGACCCAGGAAGAATGGAGACTAGAGATCTTACAGTGACATGTGACCATGTCACATAATACTGGAATCCATTTTAATCCTTGTACTTTTCCATTGATGAGGCGGGGCGGGTGGGGGTGGAGGACAAGCACAGACAAAAAATTCCCGCCTTGTGCCAAAGCTATAAAAGGGGGTGGAGCAGGACAAAAGGGGCTGCCAGTCAAGAGAAAACCCCTGCTTACCACCCGAGATGTCTGCTGGATCTAACAAAGACTGTACCAGGGGAAAGGATTGGGCCCAGACTAGGAAGGAGTCTAGTCTGTGAAAGAAGCTTATTGGAACATCTCTGAGGTTGAGATATTACCTGTAATCAGTTTCTTAATGTATTAGGCTTAGACTTGTGTGTTTTTGTTTTATTTTGCTTGGTGACTTACTTTGCTCTGTCTGTTATTACTTGAAACCACTTAAATCCTACTTTTTATACTTAATAAAATCACTTATGCTTATTAATAAACCCAGAGTAAGTGATTAATATCAGGGCTTGGCTACACTTGCAAGTTAGAGCGCATTAAAGCAGCCCCAGGCGCTCTAACTCCCGATGTGTCCACACTGGCAAGACACGCAGAGTGTCTGAACTCTGCAGTTGGAGCGCTCCTGGTAATCCACCTCCACGAGAAGCACAACGCTTGCTGCGCCCTGGCTGAAACGCCCGGGTGTCAGTGTGAACGAGGTGTTGCATTACTGCGCTGTGATTGACCTCCGGAAACGTCCTATAATCCCCTTAAGTCAAGTGGCCACTCTTGTCATTGTTTTGGAATCGGCTGCAAGAATGCGGATATGCCCTTTCAAAGCTCCGTTTCTGACAGCCAGCATGCTTATCTGCTCCGGGACAGAGCAACCATTACTGTGGAATGCTGCTTGCTGTGAGTGAGAGAGAGAGAGAGAGAGAGAGGCAGGAGGGAGGGGGGTCTGCTACTGTCTGAACTTACAAGACAGCATGCTGACACACTCTCAGCACCCCAAAAAACCCACTCTCTCTCCCCCCACGTACACACACCACACTCCCTGTCACACTCCACCCTACCCCCCCACTTGAAAAGCACGTTGCAGCCACTTGCACACTGGGATAGTTACCACAATGCACAGCTCTTTGTGGCATTGCAAGAGCTGCTAATGTGACCATGCCAGTGCGTTTGCAGCTGACAGTGTAAACACTCAGCAGCGTTTTCCCTGCTACGGTCTCCGAAGGCTGGTTTAACTCCCAGCGCTCTACATCTGCAAGTGTAGCCATGCCCTCAGTCTTATAGAGGGCGGATAATTTATGAATTTACCCTGTATAAGCTTTATACAGAGTAAAACGGATTTATTTGGGGTTTGGATCCCATTCGGAACTGGGTGTCTGGGTGCTGGAGACAGGTAACTTGCTGAGCTGTTTTCAGTTAAGTCTGCAGCTTTGGGGGCGTGGACCAGACCCTAGGTCTGTGTTGCAGCAGGCTAGCGTGTCTGGCTCAACAAGACAGGGTTCTGGAAGTCCCATGCTGGCAGGGAAAACAGGCTCAGAGGTCATTTCAGCATGTCAGGTGACAGTCCCAAGGGGGTCTTTCTGACCGAACCCGTCACAATGGATATTATTTTTTGCTATCTGTATTACTAAAATATAGTATATGCCTCTTACAGCTTTCAACATAGGCACTGGCTTTCTCCGGGCCTGGGCCCTGCCCCCAACCGCCCCCTTCCCCAAAGTCCCCACCCCATTCCACCTCTTCCCGCCCTTGCTCCGCCCCAGACCCCGCCCCCCCACTCCTTCTCCCAAGTGCCCACCCCACCCCTTCCCACCCATTCCCACCCCTCCCCTGAGCATGCCCCCCCAGCCCCGCCCCCCCAAGCGCCTCCTGCATGCCGCGAAACAGCTGACTGCGGCAGGCGATAGGCACTGAGAGGAAGGAGGAGGAGTTGATCGGCGGGGCTGCTGGCGGGCGCGAGGCACTGGGGAGGCAGGGGAGTGGAGAAGCTGGCTGCCAACGGGTGCTAAACAGCGCCTATGGCTTTCAATAATCGTAATAAGGATGGGACTCTCTCTTTGGTAATGGACAGATTATACGATCAGAACTTCTGACACACTGCATTTAAGACACTCCAGCGGCCAGTCAGAATGTGCCTTTAATCCAAAGTGTTTTGTTAAAACATTGGCAGACCCTCCCCAAAATGACAAAAGGCTGCATACTCACTTTTTGTGGGTAGACAATCTCTTCCCGAAGGAAGGTATTTTCACCAGCATTCTTGTCAAAGAGACCCCAGTCCATCTTCAGGTCCCAAATAAGGGTGTAGCAGGAGCTGATTAAATAGAAGACAATCCAAAGGTAGAAGAACACTTGGGTGTCACTGTGGTTTTGAGCTGCAAGAGAGAAACAACAGCATGATGCTGCATAATTTTAAACATTTCTTATAGCAGCACCAAAATTGACCACCAAAACTCCACATGACCGATGGTAGTTCCCCTTTTAACCAAGCTCCCTGTCCCACCAGACTAAATAAACTCTCTGAAAGCCTTATCAGAGATACCTTTAAGTTACAGTTTGAATTCCTCCTCAAGCTCACTTCAATATGTTGTGCTTGATATGGAAATAATTGTTTAAATTTGCCTTATTTGGGAAACTTGCTAGTTTGTAGGTATATTTTTGTAAACGAGTTATTTCTCTCACTCCAGCATAGGACTGACTATATTGCTTCCTGCTGTATTCTCTTACCTTTTATATTTGTCAAACTCTTAATTCTTAGGGAAGAAAATAAATTGTACTGTTTATTTTCTTTTTGAATTAGAACCTAAATTTGGGCCCATAAAGAGTTCATAAAAATAAAATATGTTATATTGGATTGTACAGCTGAGACTTTTGCATCATCTTGCTATCAGGTGTCATTCTGCACAGTGACTGCAATTGCTTATTAATTGATTCTTTGCTAACAAACCCAATAAAAATGTTCCCGATACAAAAGCGACTCTACAATAATATAACAAACTGTGGTGGTGCATTTTCCAGGTATGTGGCTTTAAAACAATAAAAATTCCTAGAGCTGCCTCCTGATCACAAAAATGGCAATAGCTCGATTTGTCCTCTTTCTTCTTTTCATTTTAATAATGATGATAGAAATGTAATGTGTATATATGTGAGGTAACACAATAAAATTAATAGGGGTGAAAATGAGAGGCATAGTGTAATAGTACATTCATTCCATTATGCCTTTCATACTTTTGGGACATGATGTGCAGGATATAGGTCAAATACACACTCATACTCTTCACAACACACCCCCTAACCTACCTATTAAAGCCTATCTGCAGTGGAGTCTAAAATTAATAGCGCAAAAGTATATAAAAGTGATTTTCTTCAGTCTTTTGCTTAGACTAGCTTTCTTGCTTTTGTGTAAAAGAAGAAACATTTGTGTAGCATTTTTCATCTTCCTAACAATTTTAAATTAATTTTCAGCCAATAAGGCTTTCCAGGAGAGACCAAGGGGCAGGTTTGGTAACATCCCCTCCTCACCACCATGGTCACTTCAGAATGTATCACAGGCTCCACTACTTGGAGGCATGCACAGAAAATTCCTCAACCTAGCAGATGTAGTGCCATGGTGCAACTAATCTTAGTGCTACATACCGCCTTCCTCTCTCCGTGCTTCCAAAGTTTGATTCACCCCAGAGTAGGCAAATGGGTGAGCTTATAGTGCAGATTTTGAATGTTACGAACTAGAGCCCAGATCAACCTTTACATGGGAACAGTCCACATCAGAAGGGCTACAAGCTCCCCCTTGGAGTTTCCATTGCATCATTCCAGAATGAGACAGAGTGACTTAAAGCAGTTGGTCCACCAAGATCTGTAGGGACCAGGGCCAAATACGCTGAGATTGTGCATTCAAACCATTTCTCAGCTATGTTTAGTCCCCCCGCCCCAACTGGATACCAAGAGACGACCCTACGCAAGGTTTCCCCACAGCTTTGGGGAGCAGAAAGTAGTAATGCTGTTGGGATTATTATTTATGCAGATTTTTACCGTGACACCAATTTTATCATAAATTGTTTTATTAAATCCAAAGGCCAAATGGTATTGCTATAAACATACCTAAAAACCTAAATAAGCTATTTACTACATCCATAACAAAACATTGATAAGTATTAGATCAAAATACTTACAAATGGGCTAAACTCAGGGATGCTTAGACCTATACTGACCAGCTTCAACTTGGTCAGGCAGGTATCAGCAATGAACCCTTTACAAGTTTACTTTTTTATTCCCTTTAACAAAGTGATGTCAGTAGTTGGCAGTGACTTCAGCTAAAAAACAATTTGAGACAGTTCACCCTTATTTCCAGCCTTAATTCAGATAAGATTTATAACCTCCTTTCTCCCCAAGGCCTTTCCTTTCTATCTCTTTCCCTCCTTCTCACTGATCAACAGTTTTTCTGTTGCACCTGGGTTCACGTAGGCCCTAATTTTTGAGATAACATTGGTAGGTGGGTTGGGAAGGTCCATGTTAGCTCTTTTTAAGACAGATTCTCTTTGTCTTGTTTAAAACCATCTGCAGTCACCCCTATCAGTCAGAGGCCTTCTTTTTAGAAACTTCCCTTTATTTCATTAGCTATTCTTTGAACCAGACATCCTCCGTACTTCATTCCTTCTGGCCTTATTACTTTCAAGGCCTTTCTTTTACTTGCTAATTAGGGCCTCTCTTTATAATACATCGTTCTTTAATCAAACTAAAGCTAACTTTTAATTCTCTAATTTTATATTTATTCTACAGATGCCATGGAGAAAACATTCTTCAGACAAGCCCTCTTTTCATATACAGAGCTTGAGCCATGCAGTGCACTTGCAGGATTACATCCGTAAGATGCAAGGAAGGGAAGACAATGCCACAGAGATATTCTGTACTCCCAAACTGTCTTTGGAACTCTCTGCTCATGGAGGGGAATGATCTGGCCGTAGATTTCTATTTCTCAGAAACAATATATAGAATGGCAGTGAGTCAGTGAAGCTGGAGCTGATGAAACTGCACCTAAGTAGCCAGTTGCACAGCAAGGTGATGTCAAGTTTTAATGTTGCTTAAAGCTAAATTGCCCTAAGAAGAGTTATTGAGGTCAATTATTGTGAGAAAGGCAGTATAGGAGAGAATTCAATTAAAAACTCTTGGTGCATTATCCATCAAGCTAAAAGGGATGTGCTAATTTCCAGTTACTCATCCTGGATTCTGTTCCCTTTCTCTCCTCACCCCTAGGAGTATTCTTTTCACTGGCACTTTGGATCAAGCTGCATACTTTCCCCTCCCCCATTTTCTTTCTAAATCATTGATTGTGTAATGTGCTTTGCTCCTGAAAATTTCATTACAAATACAAATCATTCCCCAGTAACAGACTTCAAACAAAAACGGTCTATTATCCTCACTCTGCCTTTTGGTCTCTTCTCTTAATCACTTGTCCTCCTTTCCACCCCTATTTTTCTCTTCCCCACGATTCTGTTTGACACCCTCCTTCTTTCTCATTGGTATTCAGGTAGTATAACCGAGAGATATTACCGCTCTAGGCAAGCAATTATATCTCAGTCTCACTGGCTAGTCCTAGTGGCCCTCTTCAATGCTGCACGGAAGGTTGGAAAAAATCAAGGCATTGATATTCCGCCCAGAGCTTCCATCTACTACATGCCTGCCACTTCGGCAGAAATAATACATGCTGGGTATGTTTATAGTAATGTCAGGGTCTATTTAAACAAAAACAGTTTCACCCAGTGGTACTTCTTCACATAATGAAGTGCTGGAAACTGCCATAAAGCTGTTAGGAAGACAGAGATTCAGGAAGAGACAGTGTCCTAGAACCTGCTCCCTCATCTCTTCACTTCTCCCGACAGTACGGAAAAGACGGATTCCATTATCTCCCTTGGACTGCCTGTATAATTAGGGGACTGCAGACCTTTTCTGGACTGATGCAGCCTTCAATCATCCCAAGCTAGGAACATATAAGGGACATAACTCTCCATCTGCCATAACTCAAACACGGGATACAGACAATGTAGGGAAAAGACTAAAAACAAGGGGCAAGAAGAAAATTAGTGCAGGAAGCTTAAAACAAAGACCAGGCGTGATCGTCTTTTGGTGGAACACAGGTAGAATTTGGGTGCAATTTGGGGCACAAAAAGGCAGCTCCACTCATGCATCGCCCCTAAGGTCCATGGAGAGAAGTAGCAGAGCCTTCTCCCTACCCCCTTTGCTGCAGATCTCAGGAAATCTGCAGGACAGGGGCATCTGAAGTTTCTGTGATGGAGTGGAGAAAAGGGCTCTCAGTCTCTAAATGTGAAAGGGGGATAGTGTGCTTTTACCAATTGAGAGGCTCTGTATATGATTTCTTCTAGAAATCAAAACTTCTGCTGCTTATCACCTACAGAAATACTGAAACCACCTTCAAGAGAGCTCAAAGATGGGAAGTGAGACCTGGAGAAGCAAAGTCAGGCAGCCTGGAGACATTGTGAATTAGAAGCTCTGGAGGGCAACAACACAGAGAGCATCCCCTGACCACAATATGTTGCTCAAATATGCATGCTTGAATAGGAAAATGGCACAGGAAACAGTTTAGCATTTCAGCATATAAAGCTGTAGGCACATAATGCCTGCAACACTCAAACGCTTATTTCTATGGATCTTGACATTAGTAAAACTGCAACTTCTGTAAGGCCAAGGGTTGCCCAATCTCTCAGTGCCATGTAGCAGTACTTGTGTTACCTGCCTCCTTTTGTTGTGGAAAGTTAAGGAAATGCATGTAAAAAATACACACACACAAATCAAACACAAATATCCTGAAATCTAAAAGCACCTCAGGGGACACAGAATATCTGACTAGCATTTTGAGATAATAATAAAGTATCTGCAAATTATAACCCATTCTAAACACAGACCAAAAAAAAAGGGGGGGGGGCATTTTCCACCTCAGAGCCGCACAATTAATATCACAGTGAATGTAGTTAATATTGACTTTGCTTTAGTGAATGCTATCTGTTTACCCTCCTGAATTATCTTGCAGAATGTAAACACTATATTCTATTCAATGCAGCTAAAATCAATGCCAAGGGTTACTGAAGACCTGGCTCGGAGTACAATGGCCCTTGATAAGCATTCCTGGTGCATTTGCTGCTGCAGCTAGCTGTGGTTTCTGCTGATGGTGAAAGCTGTGATAAAAGCAACAAGAAGTCTGGGGTTATCAGAAAACCTTCTAAATCTAAGGTAAGCACTGCAGCATGGTATAAGACTGACTGTTGTAAGACTTCTGCCACCTGCTTGAATTAAAAGCCTTCAATCATCAAGTGGTGCCAAACTTGACCTGGCCTAAGTTTAAGGATAAGGCCTTTGTCTGTAGCGATATCGCAAGACCTAAAGCCTAAGGCCTTCATCTGCAGCCAGGTTAAAAGAGCAGCCGCCATTAGCTGAGAAGCAGGAAGTCACATCCTCACATTCCATCTAAATTACATTAAAACAATGTAATATCAGGCTGTTAAGGAGACCCCGTCCTAATGGCACCAACTATCACCAGATAAAGAATCAGATCTTAAGGTGGTTAAAGAAAACTTAGTTTGATAGCATTGTGTCTGTCAAGAAATCGCTTATCAATAATTATGGTTGTGAAATCCTCATTTCTTTATTGTTTTGTCATTATGGTCCCCACTTCCCTATTGTTTGTCTGTATAATCTCTGTCTGGTTCTTTAATTGTTTCTGTCTGTTACATAATTATTTTTGCCAGGTGTAAATTAATTAAGGTGGTGGGGTAGGAGTAGTTATAGAATTTTGTTACAATGTCAGGATTGGTTAGTAAAATGTTTAGTATAATGATTGGTTAAGGTATAGCTAAGCCGGGCTCAAGTTTCACTATATAAACTGGGGTCCAAAGGGAAGTTCTTTGGGGGAACCAGCTCCAGGACACAGCCCTAAGAACAGAGCTGCCAAACCTCAACACTCTGCCAACGACACCGTGCAGAAACTGGAGTCCTCCAGATGGACCTGATCCTGACTGGCTATCAAGAAAAGTTAATTTATCTTATTGGAAGTGGTGAGCATTGTATATGTACCATGTGCATTCTGGTTTTGGTGATTGTTAATAAATAGAGGTTATGTAGGATATTACTGTATAGGGCTCTTTCACTGGTAAAAGACCCTGTAAACCTGCAAAAGATTAAGCCCTGAGTCTACAGGGAAAGAGTGTTTGCTCAGAGCCCACAGAGTAGAAGAGCCTGGAGCCCACGGAGGAGTAAAGTTAGGTGTCTTTCGCCTGGAGCCCTAGGAATTGGGAAAGGGTGGAGGTGCCTAAATTAAGAGGGTTACGCCTTGAGCCCTAGGAACTTGTAAAGGTGGGTGCCCTAGAGTGTGAGTAACAGAGAATTTTGTGCAGGTAACGTAAGGGTAGATCATTAGGATTCCCCCTGTACATTTGAGTAGAACCAGAACTGTAGTGTCACAATCCAAAATAAAAAGCTCACTTGCAATATTCTAGGGACTGGATATACAAAACCCATCCTAAGTTAACTACTGCCTAGTTAGCCACTGAATGACATGCCTCCATTAAACCATCTATTCCATAATGCAATGGGGTGAATGTGACAAGCGGAAATGACTCACCTACATGAGAACCACTGTCAGAATGACAGCTAATGCAACCCACAAATGCATTTATTGTCAATCCTTATAACTACCTGAGATCAATTCTATGGATCTCATAATAAGCAGGCATATTGGTGAGGAAATGGCAGGAAAGTACTAGCTCAGCACGAGGGGATACCTGTCTCTGTTCAACACTGACCAATGGCAGTGCTTCCACACAAAAATGGACTTTGCTGCTTTTGCACACAAACCAAACATTCCTATGTAGCCTATAGGCAGTACTCCTTTTTAACCCACTGGTATGCTCTGTAAAATACAAGCATTTTACATTGCAAACATCTTCTCTGTAAATTCCTGCAAACCTTTTTCTACAGTCCCAAGGCACAATCTATTACAATGTAGCAAGATGCATTGCAATTGCCAGGAGATCATTCTTATTAGCTCTCTCACAGGCTCTCTGTATGATTCTTGGAAACTCATTTAGTTTCTTTGTGCATCAGATTCTGTAAAATGGGGATAATCCTAACCTATCTTCGTAAAGCACTGTTATGCTTGGATGAAAAGTACTATGTAAGTGTGGGTTATCTTTGGTGGGGTAGAACAAACATTTGTGTAGGTTATTTCAGTAGACAGGTTATTTTAAGCCTTCACAACTATTTTGCCACTTATGTCTATAAAGATGCTGCAATATCTGTCACACTTGATTTGATCTCTCTTCTGGTGACTTTTCTCAAGCACCTCTATGAAGTGTGATCTACTGGTATTCAACTTGTTCCTTGGGGAGGACGTATTTACCAGTCCATCCACTTTTCAGAATGATGATCAGGTCCTACTAATTAGAAGTAAACATTGTGGTGAACCACCATCTCTACTGGGAATGCAAATTTAAGGATTGTGGACAGATGCAATAATGAATTACACCACAGAGTTTCGGAAGAGCTTTGAGAACCCAAAATAAAGAGTCCCACAGAAATAACACCACAAATCCAACTAACCAAATAAAAATTATTTAAATACAGGGTTGTATTTTTTCTTAGAGTGTTGCAGCACCACGTAAGACTGCAGTTGTGTATCTGAAAGGAAAACTGCTTACTTGTGATATAGTAAATTGCTCTTCTTAAAGAGTTCCATAAAAATCAGACCTTTCCATCCCTAATTGCCCATGAAATGAAAGATCAGCAGATCATCCTTTCTGCTCACATCTTTTTCATTAATACTCTCACTTAGCCGGTCACCATTAACTGAAGACTATATTAAGCAATATAAACAGTATTATTTGGCTGCTCTTGAAATTACAGCTATTAAAATTCATCTGCCTTAAGAGGGCGAGCTTTAGGACCAACAAGAATCAATACAGATAGGAGGATACAGAGGTATCTTCTTCTCCATCAGCTGGGTGCTGTCACTGTCAAGTGTCCTATATAATCACGTTGACGGACCTATGAAATTTGGGGAAATTTCTTTTTGCATCTCCAAGCTGTGCTGTCATTCAGGATGCAGTGGCAGTTCCTGAAACACTACTTATGAACGTCTCTGGCTGAGGTTTTCTCCACCAAGTATATGCTGCAGCCTCAGTCATCTCACCTTTTCCATTTAAACAGTACATGTTGTGGACAAGTGAAACCTGCAGGCTCCCTGAACAGATGTGAACACTGAGAAGATCCTGCAGTAGCCTGAACAAAATCCTGCTGCCTTGTTGCTCATCCTCTCCAGTTCTACTCTTAAAGACTCTTTAGCAGGATGTCACCAGAAATGTTGACCAAACAGGTAGAGACCTAGCAATTTAGTTTTCAGAAGCCATGCTAGCAAGTCTACAGTCCTAGCGATGACAGAATTGTCAAAGCTGTTATGGCTTTTGACCTAGCAACAACAATATTTCCCTATGGCAATGCCTCAGATTCTCCACTAATGACACTGACACTGCTCTGAGTGAGAGGATCAGAAAGACTAGCTAATGAACACAACTCGTTACTTAAGCCCTCCTGGGCATGGGAGAACTGGGTTTCAGACAAAATTCATCCTTGCTCACAGCAATTATTGTGCCAGACATTATGGATTTTGGCTCCAAATTATCCCTCCCTTGTTCCCCAGGTGGAGTTGCAAGTGTGCTATATTACAATGAACCAGATGAAAGGAAAAAGTATAAAAAAAGTTAGTAAATCTTATCACAAAGTATATATTACTCCAAGAGGTCACTAACTTCTCCATCAGGCACTAGCGATAACATAAATCAACCTCTGATTTATCTGAGTACTAACAGTTCTAAATAGAAGGGAAAGATACAAGACAGACAGATGGGAGGCCTTGCAAAACAGGATTAAGGGGACAGCAAGTCAAGGAATAGGATCTCACAAGTGCTGTTGACTTTAGTTTTTTTTTTATTAAAAATGGTCTAGGATAGAAAGCACTCTCTTCAGATCACATTTTCTATAATTTTTATCCTTTTTCAGTAATGGCATCCTGCCAGTTCTCCCAGCCCCCCAACATATACATGAAATAATCCTCAGTTTGGGGTGTCGGTTATTGTGTGGGGGAACACCTTGCTTTCTTTAGAAACTGTTCTCTGTATAGATAATACAGAAAATATCAAAGCCATTATACAAAACCATGGTACACCCACACCTCGAATTCTGTGTGCAGTTCTGATAGCCCTATCTCAAAAAAGAGAGGTGTTAGAATTGGAAAAGCTATAGAGAAGGGCAACTAAAATTATTAAGGGTATGAAACAGCTTCCATATGAGAAGAGATTAAAAAGACTGGAACTGTTCAACTTCAAAAAGAGATGACTAAGGGGGGGGATCTAACAGAGGTCTATAAAATCATGAATGGTGTGGAGAAAGTGCATAGGGAAGTGTTATTAACATAAGAACTATGGGTCACCCAATGAAATTAATAGGCAGCAGCTTTAAAACAAACAAAAGGAAGTACTACTTCAGACAACACACAGTCAACCTGTGGATGCCATGGGATGTTGTGAAGGAGAAAAGTATAACTGGGTCCAAAAAAAATTAAATAAATTCGTGAAGTCAAGATGGTCAGGATTGCAACATCTTGTTTGATCTTGGACAAGATGCCCTGGGTGTCCCTAAACCTCCAACTGCCAGAAGCTGGAACTGCATAACAAGGGATGGATCACTCAAAATTGCCCTATACTGTTAATCTCCTCTGAAGCATCTGGCACTGGCCACTATCAGAAGACAGGATATTGGCTTTGATGGACCACTGGTCTGATCCAGTATGGATGTTCTTATGAATGGCTCTTCTATTTCTCCCACAACCTACTGCCACCATATACTGCTGTGCCTGGATAGGGCCTGAATTAAATACTACGATGTCAATCATTAAATTTATTGAATTAGGCTTGCTAACCTCCTGTGAACTACAGAATGCAATTTGGGATACCTCAGAATCCATCGCATGCAGAAACAGCCAAAGCAAGGACCTTCAGACATTCACAGAACTTTCTACAGTTTTAACTGGACTTTCTCTACTCTGTGCAGATTGTCTGTTTGTTCCAACCCCTGAACCTTGTGGTCGTGCAGGTGAGCTCCCCAGCCTATTAGGGAGGCATCCATCATCAGAGTCAGCGTTGGTGGCAGTTGCATGAATGGAACGCCTGCTCAGACATTGGATGAGTCTTTCCACCAGTCCAGGAAGTGCTTTACTGCAGAGAACTGTGATAGCAGTTTGGTTAGTCTGTCCCTGTTCGGGGACTAGACAGAATTGAGCCACATCTGAAGACACCTCATGAACATCCAGGCATTTGGGGTGACAAAGGTGCATGCTGCCATATGAGTTAGCAGCTGCAGGCAATCCCTGGCCAATGTTTGGGGGCTGGCCTGGCCTGTCTTTGAGACTTGTGAGGGTGGTGAGTCTGTGTAGCGGGAGGAGCACCCTCACTAGAACTGCGTCAAGGCTGGTACTGATAAACTTTGGTCACTGTACTGGGGTCAGTGTCAATTTCTTTAAGTTAAGCTGTAGGCCCAGCTGCGCAAATGTGCGCATGGTCATCTGGGTGGCTCGTAAGGCATCCTTGAATGAGGAAGCCCTGAGGAGGCAGTCATCTAGGTAGATAATGCCCGGTGTTTGTAGGTGTGCCGCTACGATGGAGAGAACCTTGGAAAATACCCTGGGTGCGGACGAGAGGCCAAATGGGAGCACCCTATACTGATAATGGTCCTGCCCAAAGGTAAACCATAGGAATCTCCTATGCGACGGTCATATCGAGATGTGGAAGTAGGCATCTTGTAGGTCGAGGACTGAAAACGAATCTCCTTGCTCTAGAGCTGGAATAATGGCTACTAGCGTGAACATCTTGAACTTTTGCATCTTCATGTATTTGTGTAATGCCCTTAGATCTAGAATGGGCCTCCAACCTCCCTTTGCCTGGGGGATCAGGAAATAATGGAAGTAAAATCCCTTGCCCCTGAGTTGCACCAGGACTGGTTTTATGACCCCTAGGCATAACAGATGATCTATTTCCTGATGAAGTAGGTTCTTGTGAGAAGGGTCCTTGAAGAGGGACGGGGAAGGAGGGTGGGAATGGGGGAAAAGCATGAACTGAATGGCATAACCCTCTGAAATACTCTCCAAGACCCATATGTTGGAGATGATATTTTCCCAATTGCAGTGAAAGAAGGCCAGGCAACTTCCGAAGGGGTGTGACAGGTGTGTAGAAGGCAGCTGATGTTGCAAGGTATAATTGTTCAGGCCCTTGACCAACCAGTCAAAAGTGCTTAGAAGAGGTGGTCTGAGAGGTTGTGGATTGGGATGCTGACTGCTTCCACTTTTGAACCCTCAGCCTCTTATGTTGGAGCTCATAAGAGTGCTGAGACAGGGGGTATTAAGGAGGTCGTGACCTGTGCTGTGGCTGAGGGCTCTCTCTTCTCTTCTGTCCTGCAGCATAGATTCCCAGGGAGTGTAATGTGGCCTGGTAATCCTTCAAGGTGTGGAGAGAAGAGTTTGTTTTCTCTGCAAAGAGCTTGGGCCCTTCAAATGGGAGATCTTCCACTGTCACCTGCACTCCTTGGGCAACCTGGAAAAGTGTAGCCAAGAAGCCCACCTCATTACCACTGCTGTAGAGACTGAATGGGCTGCTGTATCAGCTGCATCTGTGCCATCTGTAGTGCTGTTCTGGCTATTAACTGACCCTCTCTGACAATGGCCTGAAACTGCTCCTTTTGCATCTCTGGTAAATGTTCCGGAAATGCACTGAGTTTCCCATAATTAATAAAATCATATTTGGCCATGACAGCTTGGTAGTTCATGACTCTAAACTGCAATGTCTCTGACGAATATGCCTTCCTTCCCAGAGATCTAGCTTTTTCCAATCCTGATCGTATGAGGTTGACTTGGCGTGATGTTGCCTGCCTTGTGCATTAACCGCATCCACTATGATGATGGAGTTGGGTTGCAGATGTTGAAACAGGAAGGCTACCTCTTTGGGAGGGATGTAGTATTTTTTGTCGGCTCTGTTGCAGGTTGGTGCGATGGAGGCTGGTGTCTGCCAGATGACTTTGGCAGGATCTAGAATCGCCTCATTAATTGGGAGGGCAATTCTGGACAAGGAGGAGGTGTGCAGAATATCCACCAGCTTGTGATGTGTATCTGCCCCCTCCTGTAGGGGAATCTGCAACTCACCCACCACCCTCTTGGTAAGAGCCTGAAAGTTCTTAAAATCATCAGCTAGTGATTGGGGGGGGGGGGGGGGGGGGGGGAGACGACACACACACAACATTACAGCCTCATCTAGTGGAGATGAGGAGAAGTTTGCTGGAGGGGTAGCCTCCCCTTCTAGTCCTTCTTCCTGTTCTGCAAAAGCTTCCTCCTTCCCTGGCTCAGGGGCTCTGGACAGTGAGGCTGTAGGAGACCATTGGGTGGACTCTCTCTGAGAGACACTGGATGGCCGCAAAATGTGGGATGTGTATGTCGCCCAAGGATCCCAATACGACCATTGGGAGGGGGGAAGGGCATGGGTGGTGGTGCCCAAAGGAGCCGGTACCCATGACTGTGGGTTGGTTTGATGGAATTGAGGAGGATCCTTGTTTTGTTATGGTGGGCCATGATGAGAGGCTAGGGAGATGACATCCTCCTGGTCACTGTCAGACTCATCACTGGGTAAGGGTCGCACTGACTGGAGTATTGGTGATACACGGCCTGGTGACAAGGGCAATTCTGGGCACCGGCTTGTTCTCTTTAACCTTTGAGGATAGGACAAGAAGCAATGGGCTTAAATTGCAGCAAGGGTGGTTTAGGTTGGATATTAGGAAAAACTTCCTGTCAGGGTAGTTAAACACTAGAATAAATAGCCTATGGAGGTTGTGGAATCTCCATCACTGGAGATTTTAAAGAGCAGGTTAGACAAACATCTGTCAGGGATGGTTTAGTAAAACTTAGCCCTGCCTTGAGTGCAGGGACTGGACTAGATGACCTCTTAAGGTCCCTTCCAGCTTCTAGGAGGAAAGAAGAACTTTCTTCTGCAATCCTTTCTGCTAGAGGGTGATAGCCTCCCCTGGTTTCAAGAGGTGCCTCTCCTGCAAGGAGTCGATTCCTATAATGGACAGACACTCTCACTGTGTCTGATGCCTTGGACAGTCCGATATCCCTCAGAAGTGCTCCCTCTGCCACCAGCTAAAGCTGAGATCTTGCAAGAACCGGGCGCTGAAGTTAAAACTCCTCCTTATGGAGAAGGCACTTCAGCCTCCAGGATACTCATGTGCTGACTTTGGATCATCCCCAGAGCCTTCAACTTCAAAGGGGGCAGAGCTGCTGAAAAGACCAGCATATTCCCCTTGTAAAGGCTCGAGAAAAAGGGCTCCAAGCCCTCAAACTGAGTCTTTGGCCAGCCAGAGAGCTTCCCCAGTGCGATTGGCCAACTCAGCAATTTGACCTAGTTTCCCCTTTTTGTAGGGCTTTGAGTTTCTTCTTTTATTTGTATAACTTTTTTTTTTTTTTTTTTTAACTTGAAAGAACTTATAGTGTCTTCTAAACACCCCTGGGAGAGGGTGGGAAACGTAAACTAAAGTTCTCTCTCTTCTTTTTCTTTCTTTCCTTTTTTTTTAATCTCAACGGGTAAAAAGAAAACACTAACTTTTAAGGAGAACAAAACAAACAAACAATTACTATATATGCTAATGATGCAGATAAGGAAGGGACAACTGCTCGCTCCTTGCTCCCTTGCGAGCGAAAAGTGATTGAGAAGGAACTGAGGGGGGGTCGCCTGCCCAGTGCTAGATAGTCTCGAGGTAGACTACGAGGAAGGGAGAGCGCACGTGCAGGCTGAACGGACACTGCTACCTAAAATCTCCAATTAGAGGCACAGGGGTGCAGATAAACCTACAGTGGAGCACTGATAGGGACATTCCTTGAAGAAGTGTCTGGTATTAACAGGGTGTGGCCAGAAGGCTGTAGTAGCATATTCACCAGATCCTAGCAGAGCCAATTGGGCCCTGAGGCCCTTTGATAAAGGTGTGACGTTGTGCAGTCTATATGATTTTGTAAAAACATGATAATAAGTGAATACAATGTAACTGGAATAGTTTTGTAAAAACATGATAATAAGTGAGTATAATGTAACTGGAATATGCTTCATGCAAAAGGTATCATCACAAAGCTTATAATCTACTGAGAGTGATCATCCTATTTGTATAAATGTACCACTCTTGTATCTAAAACTAGAAATATAAAATATAACTCTGAGGGCCTATTGTAATTATGCAAAGTGTGGGCCATTAATGGTGGTTTGGAATCTTGATGACTCCCATTAACCAGAGCCATTGTCTGCAGATGGCTGTATTTACCTGTGAGTCTTCCTGTATATGTGTGTGCTGGCAAGTGAGTAATGAAGCCTTGCAGTGACATGTGATCATGTCACCTGAACTGGAATCCATCTTTAACCTGGTGCTTTTCCAGTGAGGGGTGGGGGAACCCAGAGGGACAAAGGATTCCCGCCTTATGCAAAAGATATATAAAGGGGTGGAAGAGAACAGAGAGGGAGAGGAGCCATCATGAAGAATCCCCTAGCTATCACCTGAGCTGGAACAAGAGCTGTACCAGGGGAAAGAATTGTGCCCAGGCCTGGAAGGTGTCCAGTCTGAGAAAAAACTTACTGAAGCATCTCTGAGGGTGAGATTATCTGTATTCAGTTTGATTAGACATAGATTTGCGCATTTTATTTTATTTTGCTGGGTAACTTACTTTGTTCTGTCTGTTACTACTTGGAATCACTTAAATCCTACTTTCTGTATTTAATAAAATCACTTTCTACTTATTAATTAACTCAGAGTATGTATTAATACCTGGGGGAGCAAACAGCTGTGCATATCTCTCTATCAGTGTTATAGAGGGCGAACAATTAATGAGTTTACCCTGTATAAGCTTTATACAGGGTAAAACGGATTTATTTGGGTTTAGACCCCATTGGAAATTGGGCATCTGAGTGCTAAGGGCAAGCACACTTCTGTGAGCTGTTTTCAGGTAAACCTGCAGCTTTGGGACAGGTGATTCAGACCCTGGGTCTGTGTCTGGAGCAGACGGGTGTGTCTGGCTTCACCAAGACAGGGAGCTGAAACCACTGAGCTGGCAGGGAGAATAGAAACAGAAGTAGCCTTTGCACATCAGCTGGCAGCTCCCAAGGGGGTTTCTGTGATCCAACCCGTCACAAAAGGGTTGGGGAACACCAGGTTGCATGGAAGAGAAGAGCCGTCAGGGCAAGAGGGAAGGAGTGTGGCTGGAGAGGGGGAGATTGGAAAACTGGAGTGAGCACATTTTCTGCCCACCCTTAACTGTCCATGGGAACAGGTGGCCCACTTCTTGCTGTAACGTCCATGGGAACAGGTGGCCCATTTCTGTATTTCAAAAATCAAATTACCCTAAAGATTACAGTATTACCTTGTGAATTCACCTCCCCTATGCCTAGGATGAGATGATGTGTTGTAGGGTAGCCCTTGTTTAAACTAGCAATCTGAACAGGCCCTGTCTCTATGATTTGTAAATACCTCATTATGACCAAGTGTCAGATTTGTAGAGAGATGTAAAAGTTATACACAGTAGCAATGAAACCTGCAGTCAGTGATACTGGCACAGGTGCAAAATTCAAGGGGACTAAGAAGAGGTCAAACTTATATCAAACAGGCACATTTTACAAGCACGTATTTTCGAGCTTGCCCCCAACCAATTTCCTCCCTCTTCATAAGAGTGACTATTTTGGAATGCCCTTGATGGTGAAAAACTTAAACAGCCCTCCTGAATGAAGGTATGGCAGGTTCACATCAGAAGCATTAATTGCAAGCCTTATATCCTGGATTTGTTGTTTGAATCATAGAATCTCAGGGTTGGAAGGGACCTCAGGAGGTCATCTAGTCCAAGTTTGATTGCCCAGTTTAAGAGCAAGGGATTTTAACTAGACTGCAGCCTCAGACTGGGAAAAGCAGTAGAAAAAAACCCCAGTAGGGGAATATCTTAAATATTAGGGGAATAGTCTTGATGGAGGTGACAGTGGGAGACAGACAGAAGAGTCAAACATGGGGGCTATCAGCCATGACAAAGTCTGCTACTTAACACCCCCAAGAGAAGCATGCATGTACCTTTGGATACAAAATACATTCATGAATATTTTTTGACTTTCAGTCTTCAGACAGCTTGTACTAATACATTGTTCTATGCCATCTACATTGCTCAAGGCTTGTGTTTTATTTGTATTACTTCCCAGACGCCAACCCATTTTCAACTAGCACCAACTCTTGCACCAGCAGGGTTTTCTAATAAACCTGGTGTCCACTTGAAGGAAACATCTTACTAGGACAGCTAGAAGGAAGCTTTGTATATTTTTCTGATTTCTCTATCAATCTCCTTGACCATACACATGGATGAGTAACTGGCTCACAAGTGTATACTGTTGCTAATTTCTGTAGATACAGCAGACATCTATTTCAGTGGAAAGAATAAAGCTTTTGACTGACATGGGATTTGGAGGAGAAAGAACAATGAAAGACAGGGCGACTGCCTGAAGTGCAGGAGCTAAAAGCTTTTTCCTTCACAACAAGAGCAGAATCAAGTAATTGCGGTTGCCACGGAGATAAGGAACTTGAGGGATCAAAGAGCTCAATCGGCAGTTAAATGGGTTGGAAACAACTCCCCACCAGCTTGAGAAAGAAAAGGGATAAAAATATACATGAAACCCAGAGGGGGCTTTTTCCTAGCACACGATACATTCCCCTACCTTCCTAAATAATGGACCAGCCCTGTTCAGTTTGATCTTTGATAGTGGCCCTTGAATACCAAGGGACTGGTAACTACTACATAAAGTAGGAGCTCAGTCAATTTCCTTACACACCTAGAGAGTCTAAAATTAGTCTCTATTCACAGAAAAAAATTAGGGAAATTTCTTAGGAGTTTCAGTATTTTCTTTCTGAAGGGGAAAGAGAAGGCCTCATTATCACTAGTAACCTTTGACCCTCCCCTTAAAATTCTCCACTATCTTTAAGCCCCATTATAATTACACTGAATAGATCAACAATTTCAAATGAAATTTTGAAATACCTCTCTCATGATGGTAGACAGTGTGTTGTACAGTGCTGTTGATTAAAAAATTGCATTCCCCCACCCAAAAGAAAACATTTCATATTCATTTGAATGGAAAACTGAGTTCTCAATTCCCACTCTTGGGGATAAATCCTACTACTTTTAAATAGATAACTATACTTTATTATGAAGGAAAATTGAGGAAAATGTACTGAACTCATGAAAGTTTATCTGAGCCTGCATGACTATACATGAATCAATGATTCAGACTGGTCCCATTTCACTGAGGAGTCAGCAGTTCCCGTGGAAGATCCAATCAATGCCAAAAGTGGGATGAACTGATATCAAAATTATCAATTAATTTTTTTAAACAATGTTATTTGCTGTAATTCAATCCATAGTGCCTCAATTCTATTGTATTCTCTTACCTTTCACAGCTGTCACTCTTTTAATAAGAGGTGAGGTAAGAATGTAAATTGTACTGTCCATAATTAGAGCCCTGCGCGGATACAAAAATGTGTATCCGCACATGATCCACAAAAATTGTCTGCCGATATCTGCATCTGTGGAGCAGTGACCAGTGGTGCCTTCACTACTTCTTTCCCCCAAGAAGAGAGTGAGCCCAGCTGGGGAACCTGGGCAGCAGTGGGGAGCCACAATGGATCCTCGACCTGCCTGCAGTAGTGGTTGGGGGGGCTGAGAGCAGCCCCCAGCCTGGGCCCCGCCCCCAGGTTCCCCACCTGGCTATGGGCAGGTAGAGGATCCGCAACTCCGCACCAGCTCCCCATGCGGCTCTCCCCAACCCGGCTCCGGCCAGGGTGGGTGGGCCTTGGAGCTGCACCCCGGCCATGGTAAGAGCCAGGCGGGCAGCTGTGAGGAGCTGGCGTGGAGTTGCAGACCCTCTACCCGCCCTGGGCGGGGAGCCCGGGGGGTGGGGACACGGGCCGGGGGCTGCTCGGGCCCCCTGCCCAGGGCACGTGGAGGGTCCGCCCCAGCTCCCTACAGCTTCCCACCTGGCTCTTATCATGGCCAGGCTATGGCTTCGAGGCCCCCACTGCCAGTCGGAGCCAGATTGAGGAGAGCCACGTGGGCAGTTGTGGGGAGCCTGGGTCCCTCCACCTGCCCTGGGCAGGAGACCTGGGGGGCAGGTAGGGGGCTGCTTCTGGCCCCATCCCATCCTGGGCAGGCTCCTCGGCCCCCCCCCACTTTTGGGAGGGCTCCGGCGCCCTTGGCAGTGATGCAGGGCTGTACCAAGCCCCCAACCACCCCCCACTTCTCCCCAGAGACTGCCTGCTCTGCCCCCACCATACCTTGTTTCCCACTCTGGGTAGGAAGGCTACACTCCTGGACCCTTGAGTGCTGCGCCACCCTCCGGGGGGAAGGGGCGGGAAGCTCAGACACCCCTAGGCAGCAATACATGCAGACCAGGCCCAGACAGAGAGTGTCAATAACTACTCTCCCCCTCATAGCATGGGCCCTTGCCACCTGCTTGTTTAAATTACACATCATACCTCTTTTAAAATGGCACTGGGCTCACTCCCTTCTAGGAGTTGTAGTTTACCTCCTCCGTCCAAGCAAGCTGGGGACTACAACTCTCAGAATGCCCAGTGGGCTATACCCACTGCTGCGCAATTCAGAAAGCTGAGCTGGAGCCTGGGGGCTGGGTGACAGCCGCAGCTGCTCCATTCTGGTGAGTCTGTTATGGTCAGAGCACTGTGTGGATACAAAATTTGTATCCGCATCTGAGCGGCTATCCGCAAAAAATAGTCCATGGATATAAAGCAGATACCCACGGATTTGCAGGGCTCTATCCATAATTCTGTTTTGTCTCTATAAACTTTAGCACCTAAAAGGTCCACAGAGAGAAAAGATGACTGAGGAGCAGAGACTGACAAAAGACAGCAGGGGGTTCTGCAAAGCTTTGTGAAATAACTAAATCCAATACCTTTGTGAGTGCTGTAAAGGGCTGCAAATGTCACCATGAAGAAGGTGGTGGAGTATTTGCCAGCATTAACCAGATGAGGAAAGGCCCGTTTGGTGTCACGGTAACGGCGCAGGCACTGGATAAAACGCAACCAAGCAGGGATGCACTGGACAACTGCTCGCACTCCGTAGGAGTAGCTGTTACAAATCTGACCACCTACAAGAGAAGAGATGTTTTAGTGGACATGGAAACAAAATATTTAATTCTTCTCTCATTCCCTTTCAATTGTCTCACTTCCTCTACCTTCCTTGAAGAGATGAGTGAAACTAAGCTTTTGGAAGCAGCAACTGTAATATCCTAAGCAATGGTACAATTTGCTTTGCATTTGCATCTATATTTAGCATCTCAACATTTTCAATCCCACGACCAGGTGTTTCAGTCAAGGGAAGGTGTTCCAAACCCCTTGGATCACTGCTAGGCTTTAAAGAGACACAGCTTAAACACAACACTCCAGTCAGAAAATTTTAAAACCTAGTATTGTTACACATAGCAACTAAGATTACTATCAATGAAAGCATAGGGGGGAAAAAAATCTATTGTTTTATTTTATTTACTTTGTGCATTTGATAGCACCATGTATACTCAATTTCAGTGTTTCTCCTGTTTGTGTGGATCTCTCCATGCAGGAGCACATGAAAGAGAGGAAAAAATTACAAAAAGGCTACACTGAATTTTAGACACATATAGAAAGGTGTTCCCACAAAACCACCAAACTCAGCAGGGGAACTTGAGGGGATGTACAGTACCTGAAATGACTTGACTCTTGTTTTTAAATGGCCAGATTACAAGTTGAATGTGTCCCTTTAATTATAACCATCAACCAATTTGAGTTTGCCTCCTAATACTGTCACCTCACCAATTAGCATAAGAAAATCCCATTTTTATGGGTGCAATGATTTATGCCAATAAGTAATGGGGAAAAGGCACGAGTTTAGTGTAAATTCCAAAGTCTGTTACATTCTTACACATGTCCATATCTAGTCACTTATGGCTTGATTTCCAAAATGTGCTCAGCACACCTGAAAAACATCAGGTCATCAATATACAGAATTTGTTCACTCCCTCAGATCAATTAATATTTATTCCAGGGGAACTGTGTTTTTATTCCACTTTTTGGTTTGATGCAGAAAATTTTAGTACACCTCTACCCCGATATAACGCGACCCGATATAACACAAAATCGGATGTAATGCGGTAAAGCAGCACTCCAGGGGGGTGGGGCTGCGCGCTCCGGAGGATCAAAGCAAGTTCAATATAACACGGTTTCACCTATAACGCGGTAAGATTTTTTGGCTCCTGAGGACAGCGTTATATCGGGGTAGAGGTGTATACACAGTTTCTTGTTTTAAACAGTTTAATTTAATTCCAACTAATGCTTACAGGGAACAGACCCTTAGAATGCAGCCTTAATACAACTGGGTGGAAGGTTCTGAGGTAGGCAAGACTGGAGGAATAGAAAGCAATGGTGATGCACACAGAAAGCAGGTTTCAAGTTCTCTCAATATATGCTAAAGGCCCATTGACCAGATGATTTGTCAGTGGTTGCTGGTTAAAATGGAAAGACGATGACTGTGGACTGGTCCAGAGGCATAAGATCACGTTTTGCCATGGGGAAGACCAGAGTTAAAATTCATCATCTTGCTCTCCACGCTGGAAATGATGTGGAGGCAGTGTGCATAGCCCTTGTCTCTCTCAATGTCAACTGTAATTGAATAATGAATGGCACCAGTGAACTCTGAGGAAGTTCCTGCCATTCCCTCCAGAAGAAAAGACAACATTGAAACATAGGACCTGGAAGAAATAGCCTGGAAAGCACAGATAAAACAGGAAGGAACCCACATGAGTGTATTAGGAATATGGAAGACCCTCAGGAGAAGAGCCTCATGAGAATATTTCCCCATAAGCTCTGAATTCTTGGTAGTCCGCTTTGTACTGCTTCTATGAATCACTAACACTAAGCAGCAACAAAAGGCTAAGTGTGATTGCATTGCTGGAAAGGAGTCTGAAAAACTGCCAGCCAAGCCTGGAAAACTGCTGCGTCTTTCCTCTGCCAAAGAACACCTCAAAATCTTGGCAAACAAGTTCTTAAATACACAGGTCATGCCAGTCACAGCAGCAGGTTATACCAGACGAATGGATTGGTAAATAGGGCAGTAAGGGATGGGAGAATAAAATCTCTAGGGCTGTGCCTAGAAGGAACACCAATTATGATGGGATGAGTTTCCTATGTTATTGGGAGAATTTTTGCTAAAAGACAGAAAGATGCCTATTGAAATTTTCAGTTTGTATCAATGTTCCTGGACTTATTGGGCAAAGTGTTCATACATATTTGTTACCATCTCATCTTCATCACTATTATACCTGTATCTGCCAACAGTCCGGTATTGTTGTCCCACTGGAGCTCAAAGCTGTAGAAACAGATCATGTATTCCAGGTCCATAAGTATCACAGCCAAGCTGTTGAGCTGATCGGCCAGCCAGAAATCTGCGAAGCCTACCTTATGGAAGGGGGCTGTGAACACCCGGAACTGGGAATTAAAACAGCATGGAGTTAGCATGAAAGATATTAATAGAGCAGACTGACAGTGGCGGGAGATGCGACTGTGCTGAATTAACATGAAATATCACACTGCTCCCCCCAAAGATCTGCCGTTTCATCACTCCTCCTGGCAGTAGAACTTCCCCTTCACTCACAAGAACTGAGCACAACATTTCCTCTTTCAGACATCCATTTCTTCCCTTGTCTTCAGTTATTCGCAGCCTTTCCCTTCTGGCTGGCCTGAGTTTTTTAATCTCTTCAAAGCGAGAGCCAAGATACTCCAAAGAAACTCACAATCCTCATTTAAGAGTGTGCTATGTAACCAATCTTTCCCAATCTATGACACTGACAATAGCTTCTGACCTCTCCTTCCCAGCATTTCCACCATAACCACTTGCACATTTTAGCATGCTTCTTCCCCATTCCACACCTGACACCTACTAGGTCCTGGATCACCATCTTGGCCTCTAATCTGACCTTGACTCAGATTTGTACACCAACCCCTAAGACCATGTGTCTCCAATGTTCAACCTTAATGTAGGGCCCCAAAATCCCTCAAGAGTTTAAAGGGTTAAATTAAAAAAGCAGAGGAAATTTTAACTGTCAAATATTAATCAGACTCCCTCTCCATCCCAGCCCACTTTTGCTCCAAGGCTTGACAGCAGTTACACTCCTTTCAAAGCAGGCAATGTTCATGCTCCATTACCTTTGATTACAACTGGCACTGACTGGTTAGTTATAGTAACTAAAAGATAACACCAGCATTGTTCTGCAGTTCAGACATTTATGAAGCTTTCTATTAAGGAAACATTGGGTAAAACTAATCTGTAGAGAAGTAGAAGGTTTCTACTATTAATATGCAGGGTAGACATTGGAAGAAAATAGTTATAAGAACACAGCACATCAGGGCTGTGCTCAAGTCTCTCCACTGGCTCCCAGTTAGTTTCTGATGCTAGTTTAAGACTTTGGTCCTAATCTTCAAAGCAATTCATGGATCAAGCCACAGCTGCATTAAAGACTACATTTCAGTGTGTGAACCAGAGACACAGCAGCGTTCCTCTAGGACAATGCACATCACAAAGCCCAAGATGAAGCACATGAGAGTTAGGGACAAAATGTTCTCAGTTGAGGGGTTCAGCTATGTAACAAGCTTCCAAAGGACATCAGGGAAATCCAAAGTCTAACAGTAATTAAGGAACACTGCAAAACCTCTCTTCAAAAAGACCTTTCCACCATAAAAATGACACTCAACACTGACATCACCTTCTACACAACAAATCCCAACCAAAAAATTGCTGAAACAAGTCAACCTAAAAAACAAAACATCTAAACAATCAAAACCAAAGCCCTTATCTCAAGTAGTGTTTTTATCCCAAAGAGGGGGAAGAGAGAGAGAGAGACTTTATGAAGTCCACTAGGAATTTTGCTATTGCTTTTACATGGAAGGTGTTCAGATACTATGGGGATGGACGTCAGTATAAAAACCTAAGATAGGTAGATACAACAATGGACTAAAATACTCCATCTAAAGTTTACAGCAGACAGAGTGACCAGGCACGTGTTTTAAACCTATAAGAGGGCACTAGTACTCTAATCATGTATACCGGGAATTGAATCATCACTTTCAATATAATCCACCCTTTGGCCATCCTCCTAATACCAACTGTTTGTGGTTCCCAACTGCTTCTGTGCCGTTTGCATCCTACTCCCCCACCCCAATATGTTTCCTTTTTGCTACTCCACTGAACAGTGCACACCTTGGTATGCAGTTCTGTCTGGAATACTGCTCATGTGCAATAGCCCAGACCCCACTGTACCAATGCCTACACAGTTCAATAGTGAGGCATGCAGAGAGCCTAAGAAGGAAGCAGCTGAGCCCCAAGTACACAATCAGGTTTGGGAGAGAAGGTGCCAGAGGTACAGGGAGAGGTCAGAGTTTACAGTGTGGTTACAAGTGGGCTGTTCCCAGTGACAAGTACCACCAACCAAATCCATCTTCGCAGCTGCCAAAACTCTGCCACATTTACCAAACCAGACCCCAGAGCCAACAAAACCTGTCTCTGACAACATTAAGAAATATTTTCTTGCTTAAAATATTAAGAATGAGACCTGAATTTTAGTTTCAAATATTTGGTCACCATTGTGACTGGACCATTTCCCAACCAGGGTGAATATGGGCATTCTGGAGCTGACAACTGTAGTTTTAATAAGTGCTGAAGCAGTGGATGTTTAATCCACCTGTAAACTCCTGCTAGATTTCTACATTGCAAAACCAGGTGCGCCCTGGGCTTGCTTATCCAGCATGACACTGAACAGCAAAGATTATTTACCCTTCAGTAACTGTGATTCTTTAAGATGTGTTCCACATGTATTCTACCTTTGGAGCACCTATGCCCCATTGCGGTTGAGTATTGATTCTTTTTGGCTAGCAGCTTCTGTTGGGGCTGCACCTGCACCATAGGTGCCCTTGTTCCCCCTACCCAAGGGCATAAACAGCAGAGTGGGCCTAATTGGTCCTCACTTCCTTCATCAATACAGAATCCCATAGGAATAGGACTCTGCGTTAGCAGGAAAGAGGGCAGATCATGGAATCCATGGAAACAACTCACCTCAAAGAACCGCAGTTATCGTAATTTAAGTAACTGTTCTCTCTTCAAGTGATAGTCACTAAGAATGAAATCAGTGTGGTCAAACAAGCAGCTGTCTGTTTGCATGGAGTTGGGTACAAGGAGTCCTTCTTGACTGTTAACTGCGGGGCAGCCTTACCAAAATTGGCATCGGATCTGGAGGCCTGTGCTACGGAATACTGATTGGTAAATGGGTGGATCGAGCACCACATCGCTGCTCTACATATCTCAGGTAAGCTGCTCGAGCCCTAGCAGAATAAGCCGTACTATGGCCGGGGGGATCTTTCCTGGATAACTCATAAAAAATTCTTACGTAGTCAGAGACCCACTTTGATAATATCTGGGTGGACACAGATTGCCCCTAACAGCTATTCTTTTATGTGGTCTGTCTGCTTTTTGGCCTTACATACAGTTAAATGTACTGTATTATTTTGCACCATTAAGGTCACCTTGCATTTTGTTGAGCCATCTCTCCCTAAGAGACCTCAAGCCTGCACGTGTCAGTTCACTATGCCTTACTGAGTTCAAAGCCAACGTGCTATTCTACACAAAGTTTTTGTTCTTTCACTATATCAGTTTAGACATAGAGATGATTAAATCACTGCAACCTCTAGCATGGATACAGGTATAGTCATATAAAGATGCTTATAACATATAGCTAATAAACTGCCTAGGGAGGTTGTGGAATCGCCATCATTGGGGATTTTTAAGAGCAGGTTGGACAAACACCTGTAAAGGATGGTCTAGATAATACTTAGTCCTGCCTTGAGTGCAGGGGACTGGACTAGATGACCTCTCGAGGTCCCTTCCAGTGCTATGATTCTAATTTCTATAAATTTAGACAGAAATAAAGAAGTAAGCTATTCTGATATAAGAGCCATACTAATGTCACTGTTCACACTAGGGGTGGATTATACCACAATCTGTTTCTAAACTGATATAGTGAAAGTGGTAGAAAAGCTGTGTATACCAGCTCAGAGAGTAGTCCAAAGGCACAGAATATACTCGATGAAGCTAATGAAATACATAGTTTTGAATTTGTACCCAAGATAAATAAATGGGGAACCGTGTCTATTGTTAGCGTCAAAATGGGCAGAGTAGTGAAAGTGCAATGAGATTTGTGTATGAAAAACCTTTTGTATAAGTGGCTTCTCTCCAAAGTTTCCAAGAAACAGGCCTTCAGATTCCAATTACTCACAAGGGAAAGCTTTTCTGATTCAAGTAGATGTGTCAACCTCCGAGGTTTCACACAAAGAAAACTATTAACTAGATTGCACCTGTGAACTCCAGTTATTGCAGTAATGATTGCAGAAGTTGCTTTTTTATATTTTAATGGTTTTGCAAGCTCAACTCATTTCATTATTGTGTTACCTCCACCTGCTACCATCACTCCCAATGTACTCCATCAACTAGTCTTTGCTCATTAACATATACACAGCAGTTGTAATGCTTAATGTCAAGCACAATGTGCAATCTGTCTGCTAATAAGCTGTGCAGGTAACCTGCCATGCATGAATCAGAGCTTGTTATTTCAGTGATGGAGTATACGCGGGGGGGGGGGGGGGGGGGGGGGGGTGTNTTATGGACACAACTGTATGGGGTCCTTTGACTTTGATGAATAATCAGCAGCAAAATGCAGAATTTCCAAAGCTGCTGCTGTTGTGAAGACTTTGAGTGCTTCCTTTCTAGCTCTATCATGCCAATATGTTTCACTGTGCCTGTGCTAGTGGTGCCACAATAATACTATAATTGTGAGATTGTGCCCAAACAATCACTCCACACAGAAATGAAACTGATTATAGTTCCTTTTAAGGAAAAAAAAGTGTTGTATTCCCCTTAAGAATTAATATTGGTCTGGAAAACCCCACCTTTGTGTCAGAGTGAAATGTAAGTAGTTTATGTTGCAGAGCATCTGGAGGCGGGAGATGTCTTCTGCTCCTCAATGGAAGGCAGAAACTGAACCAGGATGGACCCCAATAACTCCCTGCTAATTTGTTTCCAATGGGATGGGGGTGTGGGAGGGGGAGGCTGGGAACTTGTCTGGCTTCCCTTAGGACAAGGCGGTAGTAATATGGGTGGCCAGGCTAGGGGCTGAAGAAAGGAGGGGAGGAGAAAGGAGCAGGATTGCATCAGAAAAAGCACCCATGAGTAGGAGAGAGAGTGATTTGTTGAATGATGAAAGGGAAAAGGAAAAGAAGGGAGCACAAAAGGAACAGAGAATCAGCATGTTAAAACTATTAGAAAGTTGAACCCTTAAAGATTAAATAAGATGCATATAAACAAAATGTGTGTACACTTATATGTATACTTGTATATGTATACGCATGTTCATGCTGAAGACCAATTTTATGTCTTACCTTTGAATTGTTCCAGATTGCACCAATTAAAAAATATTTAGCAAGTGTTAGCAAAGTAATTCCATAGAGCAGGATACTCCAGGACCCATCTACAAGGCCTTAATCCTCCCTCCTGCAAATCACTCAGTATTTTTACAGGGCAAATTGAGCAAAAAATTATTTAGCCAGAAAATTTCAGGTCTTCTAAGAAGCCCAGACAGAACCCAAGCCTTCACAGCAGTAACAGTAAGAGTGAAAAGGTGAAGGAATCAATCTGATTAAAATTAATGTAAATTAAAGGGTGCATGGGCATATGGAGTGGCGGCAGGTGTATGCATTTTGGGAAAAATTGGTAAGAGATCCCTGCGTCAAGATGGCTGAAAACTACTGCTTTGGTGTTTACATTTATAATCTTAATATTGCATTAGCATATGTTTCCATTCATTTTTTCTGACTTTTGTTACCAGGGAAACAATAGCCAAGATTAAAATATTAATCTTTCTCATTCAGAACAAGTATAGAAAAGAAATGTTGAAGAAGTAGTGGCGACTAGTATTATAAAACGAAAGTAACCTCAGCTATAGTCTGCTACCCATGAATACTCTATTTGAGTATTGGCCCATTTTCAGTTTGGGCAAACAGCATTCTGTCAGCTTTGCTTTGTAGCCCTTTGTAATCTTACCCAAACTGCTTTGCTAAAGAAGAGATACAGTGAGCATGGCTGAGTCATGAGTAAAGCTATATGGTGCATTTGTATGTGCATGCATACACCACATATGCTTATTTTTGTATATGTGAACATTTGTGTGTACATACCCTTGGTATGAAGAACATAACAGAAATAGTACAAAGACTGAAAGTAACTTCTATGCTCAACAAATACACACATCTAATTCTTTATGCATGGACTAACTTGAGTATTATGAATCAAAGCATGCATAAAATTGTGTGGCATATACTCCCAAGTCTGAAAATTAGTGATGTATTTGCACACACTTCAACTACTTGAGTTCAATTACTCACACCAGTTTCTCTTGAGTTTGTACCAGGTTCCAGACTTACCAACAGTTTGAGCAGCCAAAACCGGGACTTGTAGTACAAGGTTTTGGTGGGGTTGATGAGGAAAAGCAACATGAATCCATACAAGATGAGTGGATTCACCTGCATAGGGACATGGGTAAATTCGCCATATATACATGCCAGCAGGCTCAGGCACCACAACATCCCAAGGAATCCAGCAATCTAATAAAAGATGGAGGAGAGAAACAAAGTTATACACCTGATGACTTAAGGCAATTCTGAATTCCATACTATAGAACCCAAGGAAGAGCTGCTTTCATCACTATAATCAAATCAGTAACACATCAGTAAAAGAACATAAGAACGGCCTACAAGGTCAGACCAAAGGTTCATCTAGACCAGTATCCTGTCTTCTGACAGTGGCCAATGCCAGGTGCTCCAGAGGGAATTAATAGAACAGGTAATCATCAAGTGATCCATCCCGTCATCCATTCTCAGCTTCTGGCAAACAGAGGCTAGACCAGGGGTCGGCAACCTTTCAGAAGTGCTGTGCCGAGTCTTCATTTATTCACTCTAATTTAAGGTTTCGCGTGCCAGTAACACATTTTAATGTTTTTAGAAGGTCTCTTTCTATACGTCTGTAATATATAACTAAACTATTGTTGTATGTAAAGTAAATAAGGTTTTTAAAATGTTTAAGAAGCTTCATTTAAAATTAAATTAAAATACAGAGCCCCCCGGACCGGTGACCAGGACCCAGGCAGTGTGAGTGCCACTGAAAATCAGCTCGTGTGCCGCCTTCGGCACGCGTGCCATAGGTTGCCTACCCCTGGGCTAGACACATCATCCCTGCCCATCCTGGCTAATAGCCATTGATGGACCTATCCTCCATGAATTTATCTAGCTCTTTTTTGAACCCTGTTATAGTCTTGGCCTTCACAACGTTCTCTGGCAAAGAATTCCACAGCTTGACTGTGCGTTGGGTGAAGAAACACTTCCTTTTGTTTGTTTGAAACCTGCTGCCTATTAATTTCATTTGGTGACCCCTAGTTCCTGTGTTATGAGAAGGTGTAAGTAACACTTCCTTATTTAATTTCTCCACACCAGACATGATTTTGTAGACCTCTATCATATCCCCCTTTAGTTGTGTCTTTTCCAAGCTGAAAAGTCCCAGTCTTATTAATCTCTCCTCATATGGAGGCTGCTCCAAACCTCTAATCATTTTTGTTGGCCTTTCCTGAACCTTTTCTCGATAGTTATGTTACAATTCATTCCAAGGAAACAGGACGATTTATTCTGCTGATGCTTAAAATGCACAGTGGCTCCTGTGGCTTTGTCGAGGCTGAATCCCCACTCTGTCACTCCGAGTACAGAAGGTGGGGCCCACAAGGATTCTAAAAATTAATACTTGCCACTCTCCAGGCTTGTATTAAACTCCCAAGGTTACAGCTTTTCTCTGACCTTGGCTTGGTAAATGCTGCTGCCACCACCCAAATGCAAAAAAACCCCCCTTGAACCCAGGAAGGAGCACTTGGGAATTCCTCCCTGTGGGATACCCTCAAGCCCTTTCACCCCCCCTCCCCTCCCCCAGGGAAGAGCTGAGAAAGAAAACAAAGGAAATTAGCTGTGGCTACCAGCTAATCAACAACATGCACAAACCTCTTAGGACACAAAAAATCCAATCCTGTTCTTAAAAAAGGTAAATGTTATTAAAAACGAAAAGGAAAAGAATACATCTGGAACTTAGGCTTTTGCTAGATTTTAAAAGAGCAATTCCAAAAATCAATCACCCAAAATAGCTTTCTTGGGGGTTCATCTTAAAGGTTACAAGCAAACAAAAGCATCAGGGGTTAGCACAGAGGAGATCCACAAGCCAAAATAAGAAATAAACCTGATTGTGTCTAACTAAACATTACCTATTCAAATAATTTCTTCTAGGTATGGAAGACGAATTTTTATACCTGGTTCAAGCCTTACACAGCATTCCTGCTTATAGCATTGCTGTTCCGTCCCCTGCAGCCCAGAGAACAACAGACAAAAGGAAAGTTTCTTTCCCAATTTTAAAAAGTTCTACTTTCCCATTGGCTCTTTTGGTCAGGTGCCCACTCCTTTCCTTTTACCTGTGGGCTTGTTAACCCCTTACAGGTAAAGCAAGCAGAGAACAGACCAAGATGGATTTTACAGCTCACTGGCTGGCTGGATGTCCATCAAAGGGAGCTACTCCCCCCCCTTCAAGTATCACATGCCCCCCAAATCATAGAAGGTGCTGGCCAGCCTGGTTCAGGTTGGGTGCACATCGACTGGGATTTCTTCCTGGAGGTTTAGGAAACAGTTAATAAGATACATGCACCTCTAACTTTAATAATAATTACATGAAGAACTAAACAGTTCTTTTTACATTGTACTTTTTACATTTCAAGGACTACAATGACTTAGAATGCAGAGACATTTTTACCCGGCTGATTGTGGGAAACCGTCCCGGGAGAGTGCATCAGCCACTTTGTTAGAGGCTCCTGAAATGTGTTGTATTTCAAAATCAAAGTCTTGAATAGCAAAACTCCACTGAATAAGTTTTTTGTTAGTCTCTTTGACTGTGTGAAGCCACTTCAGTGCAGCATGGTCAATCTGCAGGTGGAACCGCCATCCCCAAATGTATGGGTGTAGCTTCTCCAGAGCATACACAATGGCGTAACATTCTTTTTTCTGAGACTGACCAGTGTCTTTCCCTCTAGGAAAGTTTTTTGCTGAGAAACACAACAGGATGGAATTGTTGATCTGGTCCTTCCTGCATTAAAACTGCTCCCAGACCACGCTCGGATGCATCTGTGGTTACGACGAATGGTTAGTTGAAGTTCTACCTTCCCATCGGCTCTTTTGGTCAAGTGCCCACTCCTTTCCTTTTACCTGTGGGCTTGTTAACCCTTTACAGGTAAAGCAAGCAGAGAACAGACCAAGAGGGATTTTACAGCTAATTGGCTATCAAAGGGAGCTATTCCCCCCCACCACCACCACCTTCATATATCACAGGCTTGTTCTGCTTACCTCAAAGAGATGCTGATGGGACAAATTGCTGCGGGGATTGAGTTCAAAGATGAGGACATGATTCACTCCAGCATGCCTCCAGCCATACGTATTGATGCCCAGGAGGAAGAGGAATTCTATCAGGAGAAAGCCACCTCGATAGATTCTCACCAGTGGCCACACATTTGGTCCATCTATAAAAAACACACCTGACAGAGAGAAAATAAGTGCTTAATGATATAATACATGCCATGTTGCAGGCCAAAACAATTCTCTGCTTCTTTATGCTGATCCTAAGGTAAACAGCGGATAATATACATACCCCACAAGAAAAGGGTAGTACTCTTAATCCAGAGCCTCGTATTCTAGCTATTAGAACACAGTGGGGAACCAGGACTCTTTGCCCTAAATCCAGATTGAAGTTCTGACTTGCTTTTTTCTTGGGGATGGGAGAAGATCTGTCACTTGACCTCATCCAAACAAGAGAAGTTGCATGTGGTGGTCTGAGTTTCCTCTTTTTGGCCAAATGATCAAAGTTAAGCTTTATTTGGTATTAAACATTACACCCGTCTTCCCAAGCCTCACCTTATAAGTAAAATTTAAGATTGTCAAACATCAGGGATTCATAGATTATTAAACCAGAAGAAATCACTGTGATCATCTAATATAACTCCTACTGAATAGCACAGGCCATAGGACTTCCCTGAATTTATTCCTGTTTGATCTAGAGCAGGGGTCGGCAACCTTTCAGAAGTGCTGTGCCGAGTCTTCATTTATTCACTCTAATTTAAGGTTTCGCGTGCCAGTAACACATTTTAATGTTTTTAGAAGGTCTCTTTCTATAAGTCTGTAATATATAACTAAACTATTGTTGTATGTAAAGTAAATAAGGTTTTTAAAATGTTTAAGAAGCTTCATTTAAAATTAAATTAAAATACAGAGCCCCCCGGACCGGTGACCAGGACCCAGGCAGTGTGAGTGCCACTGAAAATCAGCTCATGTGCCGCCTTCGGCACGCGTGCCGTAGGTTGCCTACCCCTGATCTAGAGCATATCTTTTAGAGAAAAAAAAATCCAATCTTAGGTTTCCAGTGATGGAGAATCCACCACAATCCTTGGTAAACTGTTCCAATGGTTAACTGTCCTCACTGTATTTTAAGTCTCCTTTTACCCCAATTTGCTTCTGCCCCGACCACTTCTGAACATGCCAGTGATTACTAGTTCTGCTCCATCTCCCACTCAGGCCACCAGCAACCTCCTACTCCCTTATTGGTAGGAGTGATGTCAAACTGAAGCATTGGTACCAGCAGGAATTGTAACTAGAAGAAGCTGAACATTCTTCCAGGTTTGTGGTTAAGCCAAAAAATCTCAAAGCCTCATTTTTTCTCTTCAAATGGAGGCACAAATATTTTAGCCTCAGACCAAGCCAATGAAATACAACACACACTATTTAAACTAGTCTATTCACTAAATTCAACACACTGTAGTGAGGTTGGTGAAATGTATATTGCTTCCTTTGTTCAGTCCTACAAGCTTTTGGAGACCCATGTGTTTTTACTGCATCTCAAATGGCAATCAACTCTTTAAACTAGAAGCTTTATCTTCGTCCAGCCCAGGCAGCCTTGTAAAATTTTACCCTCCTGATTGCCTAAGGCAAGGTTTCTTACTGACGGGTGAGTTAAATTGTTTTTTTTTCAATCAATTTCCGTTTCATTGAATATTCCCATCTCCCTCCTGCCCCTTCCCCTACCCAATCTTTTAATTTTTTTAATAGAAAGGCTGGACAGGAGCACCCAATTTAACTTCTCTGTGTCAATTAATTTTTCCTCCACCACACCCTCTCTTACTCAATTCCTCTCAACTAAATAGCTCCAATCTTTTCAGTCTCTCCATATGAAACTGTCTCTAATCATTTTCATTCATCTGGCTGGCAATTCATAGTTTATATTGCTTGGAATTACTGAGAGAGAAATTATGGATAAGAAGGAATTATTCAAATACTGCCCCTTTAAATTTATATCCAAGAGTGATAATGTTAACAGGTTTCAAGTAACACTGAGCCAAATCAGAGATATCTAATTAGCCTTCAAAAGGATTTCGCCAAAAATGTCCTGAAGAGGGTGACAGCGAAGTTAATTTACGATAGGACAGTGAAAATATACATCTGAACTTTATTTTGAGCCAGGGGCATGCAAGATCAGGGGGCTGCTTGCAAATAAAGGGAGGAAATAATTACACATAGAAAGGGACAGAAGGTGGATATCAACCTGTTTACTCTGGGCAAATCAGACCCAAAAGTATTGAACAGGAAACACTGTGAAGAATGATGATGGAGCATCATGAGAATAAATCCCACTTATAAATTCTTGGTAAAAGGCAAGGACCAGTGGGGATCTTGCCCCACTAGGTGTACCAGAGCTCGGACAGAACCTGACAACTACAGGTGGGAGAGAGTTTGAGGGGTCTATTTGTTAAGTCTTAAAAAAAAAAATTTAAGTGCCATGCAAAGTTACAGCACTGTATAAATAGTGAAAATAATTATGCATCAGTTTTCACCATTATGTTCTATATAATTTCAGTTGGCCTAAGAGTCAGACTCTGCCTGTATTGAAGAAGGGACAACGACAAGTCTGACAACAATCAAGAACAGTTTATTGGAGGTGCAACCAAAAACCACTTTCAACCATTTCATTTCCTTTTTATTTCCAGTTTTATGGGTGATTCTGCTCATGAAAATGAAGCACTACTAGGACTGGCCTGAACTAGATAGTAGTGTGGGCAGATAACATGTAAAATCTTCCCTATATTGCTCTGTCAATGCACTCTAACCTTGACCTGCAACTCTATTGTTACTGCAGTCCTGACTTCTCGAGAAGAGGCAGTCATTTATGGCAAAGTATGTAGCACCAATACAGATAGAGGTTATGTTCTCACCAATGTAGAAACATTCATATACTTGGGCAGTACCATCAGCCAGGATGGTGGAACAAGCCAGGATATCCAGAACAAAAATCAATAAAGCCAGGAACACCTTCAAGAGCTTAAATACAGTCTGGAAATCATCAAAATACAACACCAAAACCAAACTCAAGATTTATCAGAGCTGCGTACTTTCAACATTACTTTATAGTGAAGAATGCTGGGGAATGAGAAAGTATGACATGTCCAAACTGTCTTCATTCCATACAACCTGCCTCACAAAAATATATTTTTGGCCCAGAAAAATCTCAAACCAAGATCTATTGACACAGTGCAGCCAAGAGGATATGAGCACCATCATTGCCAGGAGGCACTGGAGATGGATTGGCTATGTGCTTCGGACAGAAACTGATTCCATCACCAGAGTAGCAATAAGATGGACACCTGAAGGCCAGCGAAAATGAGGCCACCCGAAAACAACATGGAAAAGAGCTGTGGAAGCCGAGCTGAAAAACCTGGGGCACAGCTGGGGAACCATTGAAAGACTTGCCAGAAACAGATAGGAGTGGAGGAGCTTCGTTGCTGCCCTAAACGCCAGAGGCGTAATGTGAACATGATGATGGTGATGATGTAGCACTTTTGTGGTGTGTGTAAATGAAGACTAAGATAAGAGCACCATGATAGAGTTTACTTGTTACCCCCACTTTTCTATGGTCAAAGACTGAGTTGAAAGGCTTGCCTTACTAACCTGCTATTCACCTAGCTCTAATACCTCAGGTCAGCCCAATTACTAAAGTCAACAATAACATGAATTTAGCTGTTACACCTTCACCAACTGACACTTGGTAGACAAGTTAAAGCTCTGGTACAAGAGGCATTCAGAGTGTTAACAGATGAGAGGTTTTCTCTGTTCTGATGCCCCCAAGAGGGTCAAAACCTGTTCTATTTCTATTCAGTTTCTGATATTGCATTTAGATCCATGATGACATGTTGATTTCTCTTACAAATCCTGTTCAAACATGTTGCAAAACGGAAATAATTAGAACCAGGGTTTTTCTCCTCCCCAAGAACCTGCTATGATTTGAATGCTCTAGGTTTGTCCCTGTACTATGAAAATGGTACAAACTCTGAATTAGCAGCTTCACTTCACTAATGTATTAACAATTCCATATTCACTAACATCTTATGAGAGATGCTAACATAGAAAAGCTAACACCAGATGGATATTTCATGGTATCCCACTACACTAGTCTGTTCTATTACCAAATTCCGTATTTTTACAAGTGAAGATGACCCTTGCTATTGTGAGAAAAGTTGCTAGTCATGCGGCATTGTGTAAAATCGTACTTGTTAATAAGTAACAAACCATACCCCTGCTTCAATATACAGGTCTGTCGCATCTTAGGCGCATTTAACATGTAATTTCAGCTTGATGCGGTCGGCAAAAACAAGAAAAAAAAAAAAAAGAGAAAAATAATTTAAATACTGCTTCTGTAGGGCGGGCGATTCTGCCTGCCATTACACTCAATGTAATTTTGACTATACGTGGTTTTCGCTTTAGGCGCTGACCGCAGAACGTAACCCCAGCGTAAGATGAGACAGACCTGTACTTTCAAAGCCATCTAGACTCTCAGGAGCTATACAACATTTAGATACTGCAGCAAATAAGATGTGACATGGAAAGGGGCCATGCCCCCATAAGAGTTAGTGAAGGACAGTCTACCCTATTAAAAGGACTCTCTCTGGTTCCAATTGCGATAGCTGCAACCATTGTGGACTCCAGGTTACTCAAAAACACAGATCTCCAGATTATGTTAATTTTTTTTACAATCAGAAGGTACGGTTGGTGTGTTTTATAATTGAAACTCCAAGTTCTAATGCCTGCCCTGAGGCATTACAAATTTATAGCCTTGACATCTTGTTTGTACCAAGCAGACTCTCAAAACACTTTGGTAAAAGTTACTAATATGTTAGCAAAGTAGCAATTTTTAAAATTAACTTTATAGCTGCAAGTACCAGTACAACTTTTATTTTTCCAATATTTGTAGAAACTCACAGGTTTCCGGTCATGTCTCCTGATGGAAGCACACTAATTCACATCAGTTTTGGTGCATATGTTTGAAGATGAGGATTGTGGTCATGAATTCATTACTACCATTGTGATGCTTTTTCATTCTGAACATTGAAAATACACCAATTTCACATTGCGAGATAAATACAAACAGACAGCTGGCTTTAATGGTATTCACAGCTCTCACAGAGATCAAACGTGCAAGCTTTAGACAGAAATGTGATGACAATGTATGAAGTTGCATAAACACACACATTAAAAGAGGCCCCCTGACACACATGGAGGATGGTAATAAGAGGTGGTTACTTACCTGTAACTGGAGGTTCTTTGAAATGTGTGGTCCCTATTTGTATTCCAAACGTGGGTGCGCATGCGCACTATGAGCCAGAGGGTTTTCTTAGCAGTGTTTTTAGACCCACATGTGCATCGTGCATCCCCTTGTGCTTGCAGAAGAGGGTACAATAGGCCAGGTGGATCGACGCTTCGCCAATGACCCTCTTTCCAATGAGTAGTCCAGTCCACAGCAGAGGGGATGGAAGATGGGTATTGGAATACAAATAGGGGGCCACGCATCTCAAATGTAAGTAAACTCCTCCTCTTCTTCAAGTGATGGTCCCTATGTGAGTTCCAAATGTGGATGAGTAGCAAGCAGTGATCAGTGTGGAGGTAGGTGGAAGGATGTGAGAGGAAGTGCAGTCTGTAGTATGCTGTGGCCCACTGCAGCATCCACAGCTGCCCCTTGGGCGATGGCATAGTGGGATGTGAATGTGCGTATGGAGCATGATGTTGCTGCACGACAGATGTCTTGCCACAAGATGTCTGTTAGACAGGCTGATGTGGCTGCTTGCACAGAGTGCGCTGTGACACCATCAGGCGACAGTACATTGGATAGCATTCATAGATGCACCCAGAGACCCATTTGGAGACGAAGACGGAGTGGCGTGCGGGTAGAGAGTCTGAGAAGGTCTATGAACCAAAACTGACAGGGCCAGAACGGGACTGAATATTATGGTAGCGCAGTCCCGGTGGATCTTGCATTGCACTTGTGGGAGGAGGGGAATGGGGGGGGGGGGGGGGGGGGGGGGGGGGGGGGGGGGGGGGGGGGGGGGGGGGGGGGGGGGGGGGGAGGCGTAGCGGAGGGGAGAAGAGCGTCACCCTACAAATCCTCTGGTGGCTCCCCTGAAACAATAAAGGGGCAACTTGCGGTTCTCGGGGGTGGCGAAGAGATCCAAGCATGGGGTGCCCCATTTGTGGAAGAGAGATCAGAATGTGGCACTGTGCAATTCTCACATGTGGTTGAGGTACAGAATCCTGCTGAGCACGTCGGACAGGGAATTTTGAGTGCCCAGGAGGTATGTCACTTGGAGCTTGAATTCACTAGCTTGTTAAGTTAGGTGTTAGTGGCGTTTGACCTTTTATTTCTTAGTAACTATGATAAATGAAGAGGGGGGGAGAGAGCTCCCTTTTATTGACACCCAGCCTCTTAGAGTTGTTCTCTACTTGCTTTACCTGTAAAAGGTTAAAAAGTCTATCTGAATAGGTAAAAGGAAGGGAGAGGGCACCTGATCAAAAGAGCCAATGGGAAGGCTAGAACTTTTTAGAATTGGGAAAAAACTTCCCCTTTGTCTGTTCTGTTGTTGTTCTCGAGGAGAAGCAGAGACAGGGCTGCAGCTATGCTGTAAGAGCTTGGGCCAGGTATGAAAAATCATCAAATCATACCTATAAACTACTTATTTGAAACCCCAGATATGCAAGTAGATCAGGAAATGTCTAGGAAGATGTGATTAGGTTTATTTCTGTTTACTTCTTTATGGCTTGTGGACTCCTCTGTGCTAACCCCAAATACTTTTGTTTTGCTTGTAATCTTAAAGCTGGACCTCAAGGTGGTTATTCTTGATGCTTAATTATTGTAAGTGGATTGTTTAAATGTAGCAATAGCCTGAGTTTTGAAACGTATTTTCTTTCTTTGTTTTTAATAAAGTTTACCTTTTTTAAGAACACCATTGGATTGTGTGTCCTAAGAGGTTTGTGCACATGTTGTTTAATAAGCTGGTGGCAACAGCTGATTTCCTTTGTTTTCTCTCTCACCTCTTTGTGTGTGTGTGTGTGTGTGTGTGTGTGTGTGTGTGTGTGTGTGCGCTTGAGGGGTACCCTATAGGAAGGAATTCCCAAGTGCACCTTCCTGGGTTCTCAAAGGGGTTTTTGCACTTGGGTGGTAGCAGCATCTACCCATCCAAGGTCAGAGAAAAACTGTAACCTTGGGAGTTTAATACAAGCTTGGAGTGGCCAGTATTAATTTTTAGAATCCTTGCGGGTCCTCACCTTCTGCACTCAAAGTGCCAGAGTGGGGAATCAGCCGTGACATGGTGGCAGAGTGGTGGGATCATTTTTAACCAGAAGCACAGACCTCAGGATTTTAAAAGGACACATTTTTCCTTTTGGCAGCCTGCAAAGTCAGGGAGTTTTCTTTTTTTCCTTTTCTTTGCTGCCTGAGGGGGAACAGGCACGAAAAGGGTGCAGCCTGCCAAGCCAGGGAGTCCAACAAGCAGGGTTTTTTTTCTTTCTAGCTTCGTGGCAACAAAATAGCTAGGCTAGAGTAGGGCATCCCTGTGCATGAGGTTGCGGTCGGGCACCGAAACCCTCGTGCAACCAGTCTTCCCAAAGCGGCACGCCACGGAGAAGACACACCCAGATCCGCTGGGAGGCGGAAGCAAGGAGAGAAACAAAGCACTTGGCAATGAAGGTGAAGCACTTGGAGGTGGAAATAGAGCTGAAGCGCTTAGATCTGGAAAAGGCTAAACTGGATCAACCAGGTAGCCCTAACAGTCCTTCTCCAGGTACCAAGTAGCGCCGCCAGCTTTTTCGCCGCCCTAGGCGGCGGAAGGTCCCGCCCCTGAAATGCCGCCCCCGACAGAGGCGGCGGAAGGTCCTGCCCCCAAAATTCCGCTGACGACCGGGGAGCCGGCGCCCCCCAAATGTTGGTGCCCTAGGCGACCGCCTAGGTCGCCTAATGGGTTGCGCCGGCCCTGCAGGTACCGCACTCCATTCCAAGAAATTCCCCACATACAAGGTAGGCGATGATACAGAGGCCTTCTTAGAAAATTTTGAAAGTGCCTGTCTTGGATACAGCATCCCTCCAGACCAGCATATGGTGGAGCTAAGGCCACAACTCAGTGGACCCTTGGCAGAGGTGGCAGCTGAAATGCCTAAAGAACACATGAATGAGTACGAACTTTTTAAACAAAAGGCCAGAATTAGAATGGGGCTAACACCTGAGCATGCCCATCGGTGTTTCAGAGCCCTAAGGTGGAAACCAGACGTGGCATTTTCCCAACACGCCTACCACATTGTAAAAAATTGGGATGCCTGGATATCAGGAGCAAATGTTAAGTCTCTGGAAGATTTGTCTCTCCTAATACAAATGGAGCAGTTCTTAGAGGATGTTCCTGAGGAAATAGAAAGGTACATCCTAGATGGGAAGCCCAAAACTGTAATTGAGGCAGGGGAGATCGGAGCCAAATAGGTGGAGGTGGCAGAGAAGAAGAAAGCTAGTAGCAGTTGGTGCAGATACCAGAAGGGGCAACCTGAGACGACACCCCACCATTGGAGTCAGCCCAAGGCCCCACCTTGCAAGGAGGAGCCCTCCACACATCCAGGGAAACCCCAGATGCCCTCTTGTCCTACTACCACCCTACTCTCCAACCACCCACCTCGCCCCAGCCTACAGTCTGTCTGCTGGGTGATGCTTTAAATGTAATGAGCTGGGGAATACGAAGGCCAACTGCCCCGAGAGCACCAGCTGACTGCAACTCATCACCCTGGGGCCCCACCGAGAGCCTTCAGGCCCAGATGCCTTGCAAATATCCCCAGAGCGAAGGAATCATAGAATATCAGGGTTGGAAGGGACCTCAGGTGGTCATCTAGCCCAACCCCCTGTTCAAAGCAGGACCAATCCCCAGACAGATTTTTACCCCGATCCCTAAATGGTCCCCTCAAGGATTGAACTCACAACCCTGGGTTTAGCAGGCCAATGCTCAAACCACTGAGCTATCCCTCCCCAGAAAACTGAGTGTGGGCGGGAGGAAGATTACTGCATGGACAGACACTGGAGCACAGGTGTCCACTATCTACAAATCCCTGGTGGACCCCAAATTCATCGACCCAGAGGCCCAAGTGATGGTGCAACCCTTTAAGGCCAACTCTTTTAACTTGCCTACAGCCAAGTTGCCTGTCCAGTACAAGGGCTGGTCAGGAATATGGACTTTTGCAGTCTATGATGATTATCCCATTCCCATGCTGCTGGGAGAAGACATAGCCAACCATGTGAGGCTAACAAAAAGGGTGGGGATGGTCACTCACAGCCAGGCTAAACAGGCCTCCACACCTAACTCCATTCCTGAGCCTCCTACAAAAACCCTGTGTCCCCTGATACCACAGGCCTGGGGACCCAGTCAGAGGTGGTGAAACCAGACCACAGACCAGAGTCTATGGCAACAGTTGTAAATCCAGTTCCTGGGACCCAGCCAGAACTGGCCCAAGGATTAGAACTGGCGGAGCAGTCAGCACCAGAGCCTGTGCTTGCAACCGCACCAGAATCAGGGGAGCCAGCATCAAAGGGCGCCACAGAGCCTGCACCTGCAGCTAAACTGGCGCAAGAAGCTCAACCGGAGCCTGAAATACAACCTAGTGCACCAGCGGAGAGTGGTTCACAGTTGACGGAGACACCCCCATCACCTGCATCGCTTCCAGTGAGACCAAGCCCAAGTCCACAACCCAGCGAGGAACTAATGTCTCCAGCATCAAGGGAGCAGTTCCAGGCAGAGCAGGAAGCAGATGAAAGCCTCAAGGGAGCTTGGACAGCGGCACGGAGCAACCCACCGCCTCTCAGCTCTTCCAATAGGTCCAGGTTTGTTGTAGGATGAGGACTCTTATACAAGGAAACCCTTTCTGGTGGGCACAAGGGGGACTGGCATCCTCAGAGACAGTTGGTAGTTCCAACTAAGTATAGGGAAAAGCTCATAGTGGCTATGCTGGGGTGAACAGGACCAAAGATTGTTTGGGGAAGTCATTTCACTGGGAGGGAATGGCCAAGGACGTTTCTACCTATGTCCGGTCTTGTGAGGTGTGCCAGAGGGTGGGAAAGCCCCAAGACCAGGTCAAGGCCCCTCTCCAGACACTCCCCCTAATTGAGGTTCCATTTCAGCATGTAGCTGTGGATATTCTGGGTCCTTTCCCTAGGAAGACACCCAGAGGAAAGCTGTACATACTGACCTTCATGGATTTTGCCACCCGATGGCCGGAAGCAGTAGCTCTAAGCAAAACCAGGGCTAAAAGCATGAGCCAGGCACTGGCAGACATTTTTGCCAGGGTAGGTTGGCCCTCCGACATCCTTACGGATTTGGGAACTAACTTCCTGGCAGGGACCATGAAACGACTTTGGGAAGCTCATGGAGTGAACCACTTGGTTGCCATTCCTTACCACCACCAAACAAATGGCCTAGTGGAGAAGTTTAATGGGACTTTGGGGGTCATGATATGTAAATTCGTGAACGAGCACTCCAATGATTGGGACCTAGTGTTGCAGCAGTTGCTCTTTGCCTACAGGGCTGTACCACATCCCAGTTTGGGATTTTCACCCTTTGAACTTGTTTATGGCCATGAAGTTAAGGGGCCATTACAGTTGGTGAAGCACCAATGGGAGGGGGTTACATCTTCTCCAGGAACTAACATTTTGGACTTTGTAACCAACCTGCAAAACACCCTCAAAGACTCTCGAGCCCTTGTTCGAGCAAACCTACAGGATGCTCAACAAGAACAAAAGGCCTGGTATGATAAATATGCCAGAGAGTGTTCCTTCAGAGTAGGTGACCAAGTCATGGTCCTGAAAGCGCCCCAGGCCAATAAGATGGAAGCGTCATGGGAGGGGCCATTTATGGTTTGAGCGCACCTGGGAGCTGTTAATTACCTCATAGCGTTCCCAGACCCTACCCTAAAACCTAAAGTATACCATGTTAATTCTCTAAAGCCGTTTTATTCCCGAGAAATCAAGGTTCTCCAGTTTACAGCCCAGGAGAGAGACAACGCTGAGTGGCCTGAAGGAGTCTACTATGAAGGGAAAAGCAAAGGTGGTGTAGAAGAGGTAAGCATTTCCATAACCCTTAGGCGTCAGCAACAACAGCAAATCCAGGAGCTGTGCACCATCTTCGTGCCAATGTTTTCAGTCACCCCAGGATGGACAGAACGGGCGTACCACTCCATTGACACAAGTGATGCTTGCCCAATTAGAGCCCAACCCTACTGGACGGCTCCTCAAGCCAAAACTGCAATAGAAAGGGAGATCAAGGACATGTTACGGATGGGTATAATCCGCCCCTCTGAGAGTGCATGGGCCTCTCCAGTGGTTCTGGTTCCCAAACCAGATGGGGAAATCCGCTTTTGCATGCACTACTGTAAGCTAAATGCTTTAACTCGCCCAGAGAACTATCCAATGCCACGCACAGATGAGCTACTGGAACAACTGGGACATGCCCAAACTAAGGGGTATTGGCAAGTGCCGCTAGATGACCCAGTCAAAGAAAGATCAGCCTTCATCATCCATGTAGGGCTGTATAATTTAATGTGCTCCCTTTTGAACTTCGAAATGCACCTGTCACCTTCCAGATACTGGAAGATAACCTTCTGGCTGGATTTGGGGAATTTGCAGTCACCTACCTTGACGATGTGGCTATATTCTCAGATTCATAGGCAGAACACCTGGAACATCTCCAAGCTGTCTTCTAGCGCATAAGGGAGCCAGGATTAACCGTTAAGGCCAAAAAATGTCAAATAGGCCTAAACAGGGTAACGTACCTTGGACACCAGGTGGGTCAAGGAACTATCAACCCCTTAACAGGCTAAAGTAAATGCTATCGAAAATTGGCCTGTTTCCTAAACCTCCAGGAAGAAATCCCAGCTGGTGTGGACCCAATCTAAACGAGGCTGGCCAACACCGTTTATGATTTGGGGGGCGTGTGACAAATGAAAGGGGGGGAGGGTAGCTCCTTTTTATGGACAACCAGCCTCTCCCCATGTACGGAGGTGCTACGTGCTCTATAGTGCCCTTTGCAAGAAGAGCATCTGCTTCTTGTTGGACACTGCATTGTTGGGAAGAGTCCCCTGAAAGTGTCCTGGGGAGGGGTGATCCGGGAGATGCAGGGGGAAATCAAGAAGTTCTATGGAGTATCCATGATGGGTGATCTCCAGTATCCAATGGTCCATGGTGATCTTGCCCCAATTGTGGGTGAACAGGGCAAGACGGCCCTGAAAGACAACACGGGGCGCTATGGGTGGCAATGGGGAAGGTTCACAGTTCTCGACCAATGCGTCACAACTGGGGTTTTGGTTGTTGGTGGGAGAGAGTCAAGGAGGTGGCCGTGGCTAAGACTCGGAAACACTGCCACTGGGACCCTGCTGCCTGCATGGGGCATCCTGTTATTGTTGGTAGTAGGCCAGGTAGAGCACATGTGGGCAGGGACAGAACTGTTGGCGCTGTTGCCTGCTCCATGGAGCTGGGGTATAGATCCCTATGGATTGCAACATGGCCCTGGAGTCCTTCAATGATCGAAGGGACTCGTCCGTCTTTGCATAGAACATTTTGTCCTCTTCAAAGGAGAGGTCCTCAATAGTAGTTTTGACCTCCTGAGGAAAGCCGGATAACTGTAGCCATGAGTCACGGTGCATGACTATTCCTATCGCAAGGGATGAGAGGATGTGTCTGCCACATCAACCGCTGCTTAGAGGCCCATCTTGCCAACTAGGCATTCCCTCATCCACCAGCACCTGAAATTGCTGCTGTTGTCTGGTGGCAGTTTGTCCCAGAACTCTGCTAGCTTCGCATCGTTATTAATATATTTGGCTAGCAGAGCCTGATAGTTGGTTATGCAAAATTGCAAGGCTGTCGAGGAATACACCTTTCTCCCCAACAGGTCCATACGTTTAGCCGTGCAGTCTGCAGGTGTCGATTTCTGCAGATGCTGGCGTGACAATTCAGCTGCCGTGTGGATGACAAGAGAGCTGGGGGGTAGGTGGGAGAAAAGAAAATCTGCCCCCTCTTAGGAGTGGGGGCACATGAGGCGAGGCGGGGCGTGCCACACTGCCTGTGCTGGACTGAGAATGGCCTCGTTAATACTGAGTGCAACTCTAGATGGTCCCTGAGGCTGGAGAATGCCCAGGAGCTGGTGTTGGCTAATCCTGAACCTCCTCCAGTTGTATCCCCAGGTCCGCTGCCATTCTCTGTAGCAGGTCTTGATACTGCCAGTGATCGTCCGGCGGAGACAGGGAGGGAGGAATCAGCGCCTTGTCTGGCGAAGATGAAGCGTCTGTGGGGACCAGCGGAGTCGACTCGACATCTGCCTCTTCCTTGGAGCCCGATGGTGCCGGTGGAGGAGCGTGGGTGGAGTGACAGGACGCTTGGGAGGGCACCCAGTATAGTCAAGGGGAAGGTTCCTATGGTTGCAGTGGGTCCCACGAGTACCAATACCAGACCCTCGCGACTGGGTCATATGCCAGTGGGAAAGGTAGTCGGGAGCACAGTCCGAGCTGCAATGAGACATCAGGGAGAAGGGTTCTGGCTCAGAGAACTCCTCCAACTCAGAGGACAGTTCTGGCAGTGGAGGGATTGGCAGAACAGGCAGCTGCAGTGTGGTGCCAGCAGGGGGCTGTCCAGCTGTAACAGGAGCAGTTCATCTGCCGGAGCAGGGACCTTGTGGGTGAGTGGAGGTCCAGAGAGGAGCAGAGCGGGCAGGTAGGGAAGTATAAGCTCCTCTGCCGAGAGAAGGGGCTCCAAGCAGCCAGGAGTCTGTGGAGTGCCTGTAAAGAGACAAGAGGGCCCCGGTGGCGTCTGCAGGGCTTGTTCAAGCAGCGCGAAGGTGGTGGCATGGATGCGTGATGCAGGCATCAGTGAACGGTCCAGATGGGCAGGTGCCGGGGTGGCCAATGGCACCATTGGATCCTTCTTGCACCAGGCTTTTCCCTCCTCACCCAGGGAAGCTTGGGCACTGGTCTCTGCATGTGATGTCTCACCAACCCTTGGCTGGTTTGGGGAGGAAACACCGCGTTTATGAGCAGTCCACTGCGGGGACCTGCTCTTGTGCCCATGAGAGTACTACTTACTCTCATGCCTGAGCTTGTCCATCAGTGGTACTGCTGGATCTGGGGCATGGGAAGTGGTCAGAGGGGCACTCACCAGTGATGGTTGCTCTACCAGTGATTCTGATGGTTCCAGATCTGAATGCACATGCAGCCACATTGCCTCCTGCACCAGGAAGTTATGGAGGCAGAGCTCCTGAGCTTCCTGGGTTTGAGGCAGGAACAACTTGCAGATAGAGCAATGCACCGCGCTATGAGGCAACAGAAGGCAACAGAGACACCTCTGGTGCTTGTTGCTCACACAGAGAAGGAGCATGGGCAGGATATACCCTTCTTGAACTCCACGGTGCGGGGCACAGTTCCCAGGGAGGGGGGAGACAATCCCCAAATGTGGGTGACTAATACTAACTACTACTAACTCTAACACTACTATATACAACTATCTAACAGCAGAACAACAACTATGTACAGAAAAAAACAGATGAAATCACTTTCTTAGTAAAAACTAAGAGCACGAAGGAACAGCGGGTCCCGACTCAGGCCATGTGACAGTAAGAGGGAACTGGAGAGGCGTCGACCCGTACGGCCTATTATACCCTCAGCTGCAAGCACAAAGGACACTGCTAAGAAAACCTTCCAGCGTATGGCGCGCATGCACACTCACATCTGGAATACATACAGGGACCATCACTCAAAGAAAAAAATTGCATCTATCATAGAAAAATAAGGAAAGCAATTCAGCAAACAGCTTCCAAAACAAACATTTTATCCCGAAGATGACTGGATTCAATTTTTAAAATACCCGATTAAAAATTCTTTTAAATTGAATACATGGGCTTTCCCTAGTGCAAAGAGATATCGACTGATTTGCTAGCGGTTTCTTTTGCATTATTTAAACAGACTACTCCTCCACTGGAGACAAAAATCAGGCCGTTTCGTATGCAACTGAAAAAGCTTCTTGCAACAAGGCAGAATTCCCACTCTGGACCAGTAACATTGGTCTGATTTCTACTGTTGATGGTTCTGTGTAATGTACCACAATAAGTAAGGGGGTTTTACCTTGATGAGAGGAAGCAAACCAAAATAAATACAAAGCCAGTAGTTCTCAAACTTTTGTACTGGTAACCCCTTTCACATAGCAAGCCTCTGAGTGCGACACCCCTTATAAATTAAAAACACTTTTTTATATATTTAACACCATTATAAATGCTGGATGCAAAGCAGGGTTTGGGGTGGAGGCTGACAGCTCGTGACCCCTCATGTAATAACCTCGTGACCCCCCCAAGGGGTCCCGACCCCCAGTTTGAGAACCCCTGTACAAAGCGCAGGTGATGTGAGGATTGATTGCCTTTTTGTGTGCTTCTCATAATTTACCAACAAAGCAATATACCACTAGGTCAGCTCCATAGGGACCCGGCACTGAAATCCCACAAATTTCAGTAAGAAACTTTTTAAAAGGATGAAATTGCATGACATAATGCTGCTTGAAACTGGACCCTCAGTCTGTGAACCTGCAGTTTTACAGCAGGCAATATCAATTCCTTCTTCCAATGAGTCAGTAATATACAAAATATTAATCCTAAGAGAACCCCAGGAGAGATAAAGTGGATGCAACTGTCAACGACAAAAGGTCCAGAGGACACAGAGGTGGTAAAATTTGCATGAGATTCCACCAAGAATAGATGTAAGAAGCCAGTATCATAACTACAGCATGTTATAAAAGCATTACCTACCAAGCCTTCTTACCAGCAATGTTCTGACAAATTCAACCCTGTTACTACTATTCATTCAACACTTATAAGGTACTAAAAGCAAACCTAGAATCAGGCTCTGGGTGTCATTTGGATCCAAGATAAGGATACCTACCTGAAAGTATGATAGTGATGTTCAGCACAATGAATATGCCACAGAACAAGCCAACCCTGAAAGTGGTCCATGCTGGTGCAGGCTGTAAATAGAACAATAGTTGGCTTAAGGGCAGAATACTAATTTATCTCCAATGCACATTAATTTTCAGAATAAATGTCAAACCAATTAATGTAGCATTCTAACTTACGTTCTAATACCTCCTTCCCCTGTAAGATGAAGTTTCTTAAATCCTATAAGTACAACATAGCACCAGCCAAGAGCATTATGCAACGTCAGAACAGAGAGCCCAAGTGTATTAATGCCTTCTGAGAAATCTGCCAGGTCTTTACATCAGCATTCCAACATAGAAGAACATGGTCAGAACTATCTATACTAACAGTAAGTTTGAAAGGCTAAAATTTATTTCCCCATATTATTCACCTCTCCACCATTACCTTGCCTTAGTACATTAGCACTTGCAATGCCATTTCCAAATCTTCTGAGACTAAAGTAGGTTACCTTTTCTAACCACCAAATAATTTAAGGTGCTGGTCATCTCTCATGACAGGTAGAAACACCCATTTCAATATATTTGCACTTTTACATTCTGCTGGGGGGGCTGAAATGTAATTTGATACATCAGCTAATCTGAGAGGAAAACAGGAATTATGGAATTTAAATTCTCACCTGAGCAGCTCCCAAGGGTGGGACACGTAAACGCTTCATGGCCTTCTGTCTGTCTCCATCTTCTAACTCATTGGTCACCACTGTCTATGGGCATAAATCACAAGAATTTAATGCAGGGTCCACCCAGTGAAAGAGAAAGTGGCAGAGTGATGACACATTACACATCAATTACATCATTATTATGAATTACTCTTAACATCACTGTAATTTCACATAGTGAAAGTTAACAGCTGAAGCCAATGTACACACAAACCCACAAATTACAAGTGACCAATGCCAGAAATTAGTGGTTCTTTCAAATCAATTAATAGTTGCATTGGCAATTAAAGCATTTATTCACAACACAGTACAGGAAGCTCAGGGTTATTACTGGTGAAGGGAGAGAAGAGCATTGTTTCTCTACATAAAATGGAAGTAATACACAGTTCAGCATTCTCTACCTCTGTTTCAGAGATGAGCTGGTTGATTTTCTTGCAAGTATAGAATGGTGCCACCTCCACATGGGCCACCCGCCAATCTGCACCCCGTGGTGTCTCCAGGATCTTGTCATGCTTCTTCAGGATTTTACGGAATCCTGTGAAGTTCAGGTTCTAGAGACAAGAAAAATAAAACATTTTTTAGTCTCAGCTAACAATGAAGAACGTTGAAATCTGGTAATATTCCAGTGATAGCAGAGAAAGAACAGCCAATAAGGGTTGTTAATTAGAGAACCTTTTGGATAAATATTTCAGGAGGGTTGTTTGGTCTACAGAGCTATTAAATAAAGGAATAAAAATACTTATTCAAAAAATAATAGTAAGACTGGTGGTTGGAGGGCATGAAAAACATGAAATTATTTGTAGAGAACTTCTAAAGTCTAATACTTATTCAGTCTCATGATAGTAATGTATGCAATACCAGCAGCTATTAAAATAGAGTTAATCAAAAAGACAATGTATATTCAGAGAAAAGGGTTGTGTCAATACCATCCAATATACTCATTTGCACAGATGTTTCAAAGGTTCTAAAGCAGTAGATGATCTGAGAGTGCTAACCCAAACACAGAATTACACCTTTTTTTTTGCTTAGAAATGAAACAGATGTTTATATATAAAACAAGAACACAATTAAGAGAAAATCTGTAGAAGAAAAGTGATCACAATTAACTATAATAAAAAAGCATGAGATAAAATGGACTAGACACAGAAGAATATGAACATAACACACTGAACCTTGTGGAACATAAATTTTTTACTCTGCAAAGTGAAGTTGCTGCCACCTCTCCTTCCCTAACCAAACGGGCAACCTTCTGCATGAAAATTCAATGTAGATAGCTGAGCTTTGGCTATACTGAGCACTTTTCCTACAGTAATTTTGATTCTGATTGTCTGTTTGTACAGTCTCAGGTAACAGTAGCTCATTCAAGTATGTCCTGTGTACCATATCACAGTTTGTCTATATACTGACAGTTGTTATGATGAGCTCTTAACCAAAATTTATATGTGCAGAAAGTTGAAAGAGGGTAATTTTGTAAGAACAAAGTTGCTTCTAGCTTCATCCTCTTATCCAGGCACCCACTGCCCAGGCATCACACCTACTTGTCTTTTGGGGATTTTTTCTTCTCTCTTTTGGATAGGGAAGGCTACTGATTCCTAGTTCCTTCATTTTAAAACCAAGATTGAACAGATTAATACTAGAGAATACACAGCAGTACAGTGTAACACACTCAATAAGATATATCCTTGTCAAGAAAAATTAGAAAGCATTTTACATGTCATGGCAATTAAATCCAGCTAAGTGTGTTCCTAGAACAGGATTTTGCATTATGTGAATAGAAAACAAGTCTGAGCTTGAAGTCAAAGGGAGCTGAGAGTATTTAGGATCTTTTCAAGATCAGGCCCACAGTAATTAGTTGAAAAAAAGAGGGTTAATATCAGAGATATGTGTAAGCCCAGATTCATTAGTTTATATATTTTTTAATACATAGTAATGGAAAAGCTCATTATAGTAACTGGGAGTAGACTGAAGACTTCTATGATCAAGCATATTTGAAATACTGTGGTATCTAACTATGCAAAGAAATCACCAACAGCACTTCGTGTTCTACTCAGCTTATTCAGCCTAATATTGGCTATACAGATAGACCAGAAAGGAATTATATTTTTTTGTTTATAAAAACTAGCTCATGGACTAGATTTGAAAGAAAAATACAGAGAATGGCAGAATTCAATGCCTTTGGGAACGGCTCCAACTAATCTACTGAAATGATTTTCAATCTAATTATGCCTGGAGTGATTTAATATCAGACCCCCATTGTGCAGTAGGTAAGGAAGGGACAGGGAGATGGGAATAGGAAGCCAATGCATTAATGATCTGCATTACCGTAGACAAGAGAGACTTTAATTACTTTCTATTGGAAAAATCCAGCATTTCACCCCTGGGACAGCAGAGCCTTGTTTCATAAAGTTGAAATGAAAAAATGTAACAAAATGATAATTTTGGTCACAGATTTTACTGTTGCCCTGAACTGACTAATGTTATTTGCTGGTGTGAGTAATTAGCATATCTCAGGAAGAACAGCCCAATATTTTTACATCATGTATCCTAGAGTTTTTCTTGCAGGGGAGCTTCCTCTTCTGACAGCACAAGTTCCATGATTCCAAAGCTGTGTGCTAAAGAAGTTAAACACTGCTAAATGGTAGTTTCAATGAAGGACTTTTGCAGTGATACAAATACAAAAGCAAAAACTCAGAGAAATAATTTACTTAGCCTGAAATTCTGTATTTTTCTTACTACTGAAGATAATCTTGTTTTTGAATAGAAGCTCTCTCCTCCAAACTCAGCTTCTATTTCTACTAGATACTAAAATGAAGGCCATAAACCTAAATTATATATCAGTTTGCCAACATATAAATGACTAATACCACAAAACCACAATGATGACTTACATTATGCAATATTATGCAAAATCACGTAGGATGAGGGAACGGGCTCAGAGAGAAAGTGCTTGCTTGTATGTAAATGTCTGTTAATTAGAAAATTCAGGATCACATGCAGGTCAAATACATGTAGGTTTAACTAGGATATATTGATGTTTTTAGCCTTGCCATTCTTCTACCATAACAGTGGATTTTAATACTCCCTCCTATATCTTGCTCACTAGGTTATTTTCTCAATTTGCTCTTTTCAGAAACCCATTATCTTTGTGCTGCTGCACTGTGTAAAGCCACTGCTTTCTATGATTAATTCAAACAGTTTGTGGCTATTAATTTCAAGCTTTCCCCTTTTATGTTCACATTCTCATATCTATTCCTTTATTAGTGAGATCTAAGTGGTAGTTTTACTATTTGGGTCATGACCTTGGTTTTTTAATTGAGGAACCTTTGATGACAAATGTTTGGCTGATACCCACACATAACTGGGCAGTTAAAATTACGCCATAGGTATGTATCCTGCAGTTTTAAGTAGCGTTAGAATTGGTGCATGAATTTTTTGTTGTTGTTCTACTGCAGTCTGTAAAAGATACCTACTGTTTCATCTTATTTTTTCCTTCTTTGTAACCCAACTCAAAAAGCTTCACCACTACACAGAGAGAATTGTAAATATATTTGACACCCTCCTTCACCTCACGTTCTATTTCTTCTATGCAGATTAATATAGTCTACGTTAACATTCCAATTATGAGATTCTTCCCACCTGGTTTCATTTATGCCTAAGCAGATAACTGCCATAACTTATTAACTCACCTAGTGCTTACCACACTGCCTGTGTTTGTGTTCAGATGCTTTTTCATACACATACTCTTTGTCCTTTGTTTTAGAACAATTTCTTTTTTTTTCTCACTTTCCAACCTGGTATAAAACCCTCAAAGATGCCCTGCCAGTTTTGGATGCAGATGGATCTGCGTAAGTGGAGACTTCCAAATCCAAACAGGCTCAAAGTCTATACCAATGTTTAGTGAATGTAAAATTATCTTCTCTTTGGCACAGTTACTAGTTGCTCTCTACTATCAGTGACTCCTTCCTTCCTTCATGACTGGTACCTAAAGCCTTTCCAAGGAATCATTTGCACTGTCCTCATCTTACCAGGCCACAGAAGTGATTCCTGGTAATAAAGTCCAAGAGCCTAGTATTCTTTTTTAAAAAGAAATAAAAGGAAAAAGTGGCCAACATGGCTTCACCAGGAAGTGAGCAAAGATCTGAGGTTACTTTATCTACTTCAGGGTTGTGAACTAGCTGCCATTGCTGTAAGTAACTGAGTGCTTCCAGTAGTACTAGAAGCCTGTATCAGCTTATAGGCCAATCTGCAGCTTGCTTTAACACTAGTTGGACCAAGATTTTCCAAACTGGGAACCTAAAGTAAAGCAATTAAATCCATGTTTAGAGATCTAAATACATTGTCTAATTTTGGGAAATGCTGAGTACCAGCAAACCCACTGAAGTCTAGGGGAGCTGCAAATCCTCAGAAAAAAATCAAACTACTAAAGCCTCGTCTATACTATGGAACTTCACAAAGTAATTCCCAATGGTGGGATTCTGTTTGGTAAAATTCCCTAGCATAAAGTCTGCCTTATTTAGGTGACTATACAAGGATGTAGGTGCTTTCCTTTAGGAACCCAAGTTTGAACATTCTAGTTAAGTTCACAGGCTAAAAAAAAAAAAGTGGTTATGAAATTTTCAGTGTCACACATATTACATACAATATGACACTTTAAGAAACAATTTTTAAAGTATTAAATGTCAAAAACAGATTAGTGCACATTATGAGCCATTCTTCTACAACGAGGTAAAGTAAAAAACCCCACCAATTAAATTAAATTAAATTAAATTATTGGAACACAAATCAGTCTCTACAACCATTACAATCCCATTTTTCAGTGCTACAAATCTAAATATGTCTAAGATTTAATTCTTTTATACTTGCCTCCAGGCTAACAATTTTTATGCCAAGTTGCATCCCATAGAATTTAACAGAAAAGTTAGAAACTCTTGAAAACGTGAGTTTTAAAAGAGAAAATGTTGATGCGTCAGCTACAGTGAGGTGAATGACACTACTATGGTAACACAAAGAAGAAACTGAATGTATAAACAGCCTCATGCTTCCTTCCAATTTTAAGGTATAACAGTTTCTTTCCAGACTCTCAACTCTGGCTTTACATAGAACAGAACATGAACAAGTATATGGCCTCAAAGTTATAGTAGTGATCTATTTACTCTCCCATTCTCAGTCTCAATGTTCTGTCCTCTGATTGCAACGAGATGAAGCAATCCAATGACCAAGAATGTTATGAACACTAAGGGCCCATGGGAAAACTGTGCCCTTCTTTTCTTCATACCTGATAGTTCTGCAGTAAGATGAGGCTGAGGTAGAACTCGCTGAAGGCCAGTTTTAGGTCTCTGATGTTTCTATGCTGAACACGCTCCTCGTGGGACAGGTGGAAGACTGCCTTTCTGCGTTGCCGCACTGTGGTAAGACCACTAGTTTCTTTCTGTGCATCCAAAGATGACTGTAGTTCATTCTGAAGGGTAGCGGACCTGCGCTGAGCTTCTGCAAGCTTTTCTGTTAGCAAGGAAAAGGAACCGTCAAATACCACAAATGGAGTGGGTAGCAACTTGTCTATGAAGGCGGAAATACCTTACTAACATTGTGTATATCACCAAGTGCTTTTGTAGGGACAGGCTGCTGATTGAAAGCATTAACTGTGTGACTTAGGGCTTGTGTACATCAGAAGTTACTGCACGGCAAGCCAGGGAGTGAATCTACAGTGCACTAGGTTTGTCACTCTGTAGAGTCACACGCTGGCTTGTTGCACAGTAACTTGCTCTGTAGAAGTAGCCCTTACACCACTAATCCCTAAAATTCAATAAATATAGAAATAAATAAGGTTGCATTTCTTTCCAATGATTTTACAAGTATTTTATAACCAATTATAACTCAAAAATCCCAAGAAACTGGTAAATATTATCCACTTTTTACAGGTGGGCCAACAGAGAAGTTAAATGATTTTCCCTTGATTATGTATGACAGCAGTAACAGAACTAGGAAGGGTACCCAGGTCTCCTGACTTCCGGTCCTGTGCTTTAACTTCTAGACAATGCTCCCTCCAGGAACACAAATATTTGCCATTGACAAAAGGAATCCCAACTGGCATAGCCTATCCTGACCTCTACCCATAAATGTGTGCATTATTTATAGCCCCTATCAGTCAAAACTCCTGACATGGTGTTATTCCAGCATCGTAGCTGGAGGCAGGCAGCAATCTGCCTTCCTATCCTTCCTGCAAAGCAAGATCACCTTGATCGATCATTTCATCAGCCCGCACAGAGAGTGTGCTGGTCACAACATGTCATTTGTGTTGTTCTAGCCAGTCCTTCAGCCACCCACTGGCTAGGCTGTCAGTGGCACCAGACCCCCAACTGACAGTGTACTGCAGCCCAGAACCCCTGAGCAATCTGCCAGTCTCAGTCTCCCAAGTAGCTGGGATTAAAGGAGCGTGCCACCGTGCCCGACATACAAAGCAAGATACCGCATAAAATACCAAACTGATGAACTTTCACATAAGAAGAACAAAAGCTTTTTAGCTAATATTATGAAACCTGACATCAGTCGGTAAGGCACTTTGGGTTTCTTTGCACCCGTTGCTGGACAGGAAAATGTAACGTTTCACATGGTCATAAAGAAATCAAAGAAAAAAATGGGGTTAAATTGATCTGATGTATGAAAGTGCTCAGAAGAAAATTTTTACTTTTATCAAGTATTATTAATTTTTGCATGTAACTTGACATGCAACAGACAAATGTGGCTTCTACTGTGATGAGAGGCTATGATACTAACATGTGCAACAGTTTAAAAATACAAACAAACAGTCTACAACCGGACGAATCAGAAACTGGACCCAGTAATGTGGTCAACTAGTTCTCCCTTCCCTGCAATTCAGGGTCACACTCTGTAGTACATTACTCAGTGTTTTGCCAGTTTAGCTTTAAAGGGACAGTCAACTTGAATTTTTTTAAAATAGGCTTTTTAAAAATTAAATTTTCTAAAGAAACAACCTGTACTTAGTTTGTCCTGAATTTTTTAAAAATCCTTTTAGAAACTGCTCCTAGGCCTATTTTTAGAAGAGTCTTTTGGCAGCCCTCAAAGCACCACCACTAAATAAAGTCGTTCCCCCCCCCCCTCGCCCCGTTTCTGTGCAACCACCCACCACTGACTTACTTCCTTACTCACTCAGTTTCAACTTTGCTGCACCTGTTGGTGGTAAACACTGCAGAGCCAGGGGATTGGTATGTACCCTCAACAAAACACTGAACTCGATGACAGACAAATGCACAAAGTAAACTACAACAGGATTTTCACCTGTAGTCTCTTACAACTGTAGTAATATAAGAGGTCACTTGTAACAGTAAGTACACAAATTTGAGATGGAAATATTTTCATGTTAATTGTGCCCCCTTTAGTGATTGTACAATTAGGCATCTGCTATGAGGCTATTCCACAATCCATTAGCTCTCGGTCCGTTTTTTCTAATATTCAACCTAAATTTTCTCTTTAATATTAATGTTATACCCTCCTGTACCATGCAAAGTTTCTCTCTGCATTAATCTTCAAATCTTTGGAGTGTTATTTCCACCTTTAGTCAGTTTCAGTTATTGTAGCTATTCTAAATCTTGCTTCACTCAATCCCACTAGCCCTCTCACTCACTTTTATAGTTCCTTTGAAATGCCTCCCCTTTGTAATCACCTTTCTAGTATTGAAAAGCCCAAAACTATGTGCCATGAAAAATCATAACACTTTTCTGAAAAGATCACTAAAACCTGTGACAACCATGTTAAATTAAAGGAAACAATACCAGACGAGGCTGAAGCTTTTACATCGGTCTCCTATTAGAGTTCATTCTGAAGGCACAAAGGATGTCTGTGCCACATGTGTTATTGACTACTCCTTTGTTATGGAAGGTAAATGTGAAACATCTTTACCCACTACCCAGGGAGGCAATGCAGCCCTCAGCAAGTGAAATTTATAAGTATGCTATAGTTCAGATAATGCTCAAAATACCAGTCAACAGACCTTATACAATCTTCCTAGATGTCCATCAGTTTGCTAATTATCAGCTTGTCTCAATTGTTTCCTTCCTAGGCAAAGTTACTAAGATGGTGACAAAGGTACTCCAGCAGAATCTAATTTTAGGCAATACTCTAGACTATTACATGGAGAAATCAGTGATCATACTAGTCGGATTTCTCCTTATGGCCACAAACAGTGGACCAACCACCATGTTTATTCTAGTGTATCAGCTATTTTCAACACAGCCTGCTAGCCATCAGGAACTGTTAACCCATCTGCATGACGTGGCAGGAGACAATTGAAACAAGCTGATAATTAGCAAATTGATGGGTGTCTAGGAAGATTGTATAGGGTCTGTCAACTGGTATTTTGAGCATTATCTGAACTATAACATACTTATAAATTTAATCAAAAACCTTCACACATGCAGATGATGCGTAAGGCTTCATACTTCCCTTTCTCCTTTTACATTCCTGTTAAATCATTGGCTGATATCATGAGATGCCATGGGCTCAACTGTTAAAGTACTGATGTCACAGCTATAAGCAACCTTTTGCTTTTGAGTGCATAGACTCTGCTGCCCCAACATCCAGACGAAGCAAACATGTGGTCCAACAATCCCTTGCTCCAACTTAGACCAATGAGATGGACACAAAGTTATAGGAAGGGGAAACTGCTTTGAAATGTACCAAAATTAGTAAATAGCCTAGATACTCAACTGCAACACTAGCCAGAAACATTGGTCTCCATCTGGAAGGAAGACTGCTCCCTCTCCTTAGATGCGGTGATTCATGCCTTGGTTGGTTGGACTACAGTAATGTCCTCAACCCAAGGACTGACCATGGAAAGTAAATGGAGATTACAGCTCATCGAACATGCAGTAGGTTCTTGCCTTAAAAAGAGCATTTCACGCTGCTTTTTTGCACACAGCACTTACTCCTCATATTCAAGTCTGGATTTAATCTCAAGTCCTGGTCCAAAATACCTTTAGAACTATCTCTGTCTACATAAATACTACAAGAACGGGCACAGTAGCTGCGAGTACCTAGGAAGAATCCCTTGGGAGCAAGGAATTTTCACTGGAAGTCCAAATTCCCATCTTCTTGCACTGTTTCATACAGCAGCAGACCAGGATGAATTAAATGTCTTTTCAATTTGAGGATGCAATACAAGACACCTCTTTGGAAAGGCTTTCCCTTCAACAGAAACAGTGACCAGTCTACTTGCAAGTTTTCTTCCCTCCCTACATAAACCTTTCTAAAGATAATGTACGGAATATCACCTTACCAAGGGAGGAGCAAAGAAAGTACTCCTAATTTGGATAACAACCTTGAATTCTAGGTATTTCACACCTAAATACTGTGATTGTTACTCTACAAATACTCATATCACAAACTGCCAACCCTGTCCATATTTGAGTATTCTTATTAGTGAAATATAATGAAAAAATCTCTACTAAGAATACAAAGGGGACATCCTGGATCTACCCAACTGCCTCTTGGAACAGTTTCAGTGATTAGGACTTTGCAAAGGCTAAAGTCACGGTAAAGAAACTCGAGCATTATCTTTCTGAAAAAACTGCTGTTCCTAGAGCTCTCGGATGTCCACACTAGAGCTCTTACCATGAGCTAATTGTTTGCCAGTTAACTCAAAGTAGTTAACAAGTTTGTAAAAGGCTAAATGTCATCTAAAACGTTACATTTTAAAATGCTTGCTCCAGGTTAAAATAAAACTAGTGAAGACAAGTCCAAAGACAGCTGAGGTACATTACAAGAGCCAAGAAAGCGAAAGCTGAGCTATTAGGAGGAAGGAATTTTTAGTCAGACTCTTATTAAAGCTGTTTATTCTTGTTAACACCTATTTCACTTAAATGACTAAATGCCATTTTGAATAAAAAATGCCTTTATTAAATTTAAAAAACCCTTTTAATATGAGCTTTAATATCTTAATTTAACACACACCTCAGATCACCCAGTGGTCCTCCCAAATTATACACTATTTAAGGTAAAAGAAGCAGGAAACCCCCATGAAGAGCTGAGATTACAAGCCTTCTTTCTTTATATATGCAATAAAGAAACAAAAAAGAGCACAAGCCCAATTTCTCAAAAATCCTTTGCAAGTCACTTAATAGTGCTTGGAAAATTTTGCTTTGTTGAAGATGATATCTAGCCTCTTTGCATTTTTATTCTGGGAGCCCATGAAAGGCAGTAAGGATTTAAATAACCCAGTAATTAATCTTACACCTTATTAAAATACCATATTATTACTTTGACATGTACAGAATGAAAATAAGGCAAAATATATTATGTTGCTATTGCTCTTTAAATCTACAGAATTGCTTAAGGCTCATGCAAAGCACAAAAGAAATCAATATTTTAACCTGCAGCAAAAGCCTTGCCAAAGTCCTTGGTGGAACTGCATTCTCTTTTACAACACACAGTATGACTTCAACTTGGTTGCTTTTAGTGACTTCTAAACAATTTGCTACACAGAAGGTCAGAAAAAGCACATATTTAGAAACTGAAAACAGCCTCCAGGAGTTTACTGTACACTACATGCCCTGGTGTCCACTGACTGCAGAACCAAAGTGAAATCTCAGTGGCAAAGGTTGAAGAGAAAAGTGATACCTTCTGGGGCAATTGCCAAATTCCGTTTCCAATCAATCACATTCTTAGACTCACCCATTACTTCCTGACTTGGCACAAGAGCTCTCAAAAAGACAGGTTGACTGCTATCCAGGGCCGGCGCAACCCATTAGGCGACCTAGGCGGTCGCCTAGGGTGCTACTATTTGAGGGGCGCTGGCGCCCCGGCCGTCCGCGGAATTTTGGGGGCGGGACCTTCCGCCGCCTAGGGCTCCGGAAAAGCTGGCGGCGCTCCTGCTGCTATCCATCTGTATGTGTGTCGTTGACTATGCAACTAGATACTCTATACAAACAGAAGGTTTGTGGAGAGGGGCCAGGAACCAGGCCATGGGTAAGAAGTCTGCAGTAAAGAGCAAGCCAACAAATCCTCCTCTAGAGAGTGATCAAGAAGCATTCTCTGAAGACAGCTTCCATGCAGTCAGGTGAAGGGTCCCAAAGTTCAGGTGGAGTAAACAGCCCTGGTCCTGTGAGATCAGGTCCAGGCAGAGTAGGAGCAGCAGCAGAGGTACTACTGATAAGTCTAGCAGTGTGCCAAACCAGTGCTGGGGCAGCCACGCCGGGGCCATAAGAATAATTCTCACCTGGTACCACTTGATTTTCAGAAGGACCTTGTGAACCAGAAGAACTGCAGGAAATGCGTAGAATAGGAGCTCTGTCCACTGAAGCAGCAAGGCAGCTGAAAGTGAGCCCAGGCTGTGCCGGTGCAGCAAGCAAAACTGATGGCATTTCCTGTTCTGCTTGGTTGTGTACAGGTCTACCTGGGAGATGAACCTGGTGATCTCTGGGTGAAGGGACCACTCATGATAAGAGGAGAAACATCTGCTGAGTGATCGGCCAAGGCGTTCCGGGCTCCTGGAAGATGGCCTCAAGGTGGATGGAGTGCTGCACACAGAATTCCCAGACAGATGGCCTCCTGACACATGGCAGAGGAGCATGCTCCTCCCTGCTTGCTGATGTAGAACATGGCCGCAGTGTTGTCCATCGGTACTTGTACTACTTTGCCTGTGATCTGGGGGAGAAACACTTGGCAAGCTAAGTGGACCACTCTGAGCTCCCTGTCATTTATGTGCAGGAGGAGCTCTTCCTGGGACCACAGGCCCTGTGTCCTGAGGGGATCAAAATGGCCTCCCCAACCTAGGTCTGAAGCGTCCGACACTAGGGACACTGACAGCTGGGCAGGGGTGGGTGGGCAACAAAGGGGGCACCCCCATTGCTGACCGGAAGTCCTTCCACCAGTCGAGGGAGGCGAGGACCAGGGCTGGAACAGTAAGCACCGAGTCTGAGTGGTGCCTGTTCGGTGAGCTAACCACATCTGCACGAGACTGAGGCACAGCCCTGCATGCCGTACTATGTAAGTGCATGTGGCCAAGTGTCCCAGGAGCTTGCGGCAAATCCGGGTTTTTGTGATTGAGTGAGCCATGACCCTGGCTATCAGGTCCGACATTGTCTGGAATCGAGTCTCTGGAAGGAAGGCTCTGGCCTACGTTGAGTCTAGCACTGCCCTGATAAACTGTATTCTCTGTACTGGAATGAGAGTTGACATTTGTTCATTTATCAACAGGCCCAGTGCTTGGAAGGTGGTTTGGACCAGGGTGATGATGTTCTTTACTAGAGCCTCTGAGTGACCCTCAGTCAGTCAGTCATTGAGGTATGGGTAGACTTGAATGCCTTGTCTTCTGAGGCACGCCACTACAACCGTCATACGTTTTGTAAAAACCCGGGGGGCTGCGAACAGGCCAAAAGGGAGAATGGTGAATTGATAGTGAGTCCGGTTTACTATAAACCTGAGGAATCTTCTGTGGCCATGAAAGATGGAGATATGAAAGTAAGCATCCTTCAAGTTGAGTGCAGTGTACTAGTCACCTGGATCCAGGGAAGGGATAATGGAGGCCAGGTAGACCACGTGGAACCTCAGTTTATTGAGATATCTGTTGAGATGACGCAGGTCCAGGATGAGGCGAAGACCCCCTTTGGCCTTTGGGATTAGAAAATATAGGGAGTAAAACCCCTTCCCTCTCAAGTTTTGAAGCACCTCTTCCACAGCCCCAACCCATTTGAGGCTTTGCATCTCCTGGGCTAGGAGTTGCTCGTGAGAAGGGTCCCTGAAGAGGGACGGGGATGGAAGATGGGAGGCAGGGATGGATGAAATCTGAAGGGTATAACCATTCACCACTATATTTAGCACCCAGCTGTCCAATGTAATGAGGGACCACACCAGGCTGAAGTGGGAAAGTCATTCCAAAAACAACAGGGAGGAGGAGGAAGAGGCCTGTACCAGAGGAGGGGCTTCTTCCTCTTCTTCAGCCTCAGTTACCTCCATGGGGCTCACATCCTGTGTATCAGTACCAGAATCAGGGTCCAGTGCCAAGTGGTGTGGGAGCCCGCCTCTCGGAAGCAACCGAGTACGACTGGTGGGATGACAGACCCTGTACCAGAGGAAACCCCCATGGGTTCCAGATAGGCCACTGTCCATCTGGCCAGTTACCAGCAGGTGGACCCACACTGGGGTCCGGCAGCATGTAATATGGGTATCGGTGGCAGCCCTTGGGATGGGTGTAGGGCTTCACTTCAGAATCTGATGAAGAGTCCTCCCGAGGTGACCACGTGGGAGCGGTACCCCTCACTTCTGCTGTTTGGTGGCGAGGGTCTTGGAATTGATGCCGGACCGGGGATGATCTCATAAAAGTAAGGTCAGCTTACGCCTGCAAGGTGCTGAAGGTCCCAGTGCTGGGAAGGAACTCTGAGCACCTTGCTCTCTCCTGCTCGTGCTCTTCGAAGCTGGTGGTTGTCCCATCAGAGTTGGTGGTACTGGGAGCAGTATTAAGTCCCTGATTGCTGCAAAGCCCTCTGGGGTAGAAGGCACCGTGATTCCACTGGTGCTGCAATGACTTCCTGATGCCGGCAGGGGGTCCCGCACCGGACTCAACAACCCTCTGGGCGGAGTTGACGGTGCCGCCATGGGACATGGGGTTGAGGAGTGGCCCAACGCAGGTCGCACTCTACTGCCTTCTGCTTGTTTTCCTTTCTTCAGCACTGGAGAGCACTCTCTCTCGGAGCACTGCTTTTTATGTTTTTTCCTCGGCACCAAAGATGGAGAACGATGCCAGGAAATACACAGTACCAAAGGGGCGCTTCGCACCGAGGCCGAAGTGCTCAGTGCCGAATCTGAGCAGCTTGGCTCTGACGCCTGTCTAAAAGCAGTTTCCATGAGGATAGCCCTCAGCCTAACATCTTTGTCTTTCTTCGTACGAGGCTTAAAGTCCCAACAAATCTGACATAAATCTTACGTAAGCCTCTCCCAGACTCTTCAGACAACTGGAGTGTGGGTCACTCACAGGCATAGGCACAAGGTTTGAAGCCCGGGGCATGCCCGGCACCAGGGGAGAAGGGAACCCCTCTATGATAAAGGAAGGGATCTAACTATCTACACTAGTACAGTACTATTCACAATATTTACACTACAACTATACTAAGAATAATACACTAAGATACAGAGAAGAAAACCACTGAAAAATGCCTTGCCAAAGCAAGAAGAGTTGTTCCAACAACCGTCATGGATGGCAAAAAGGAACTCAGAGGTCTGGCAGTGCCCCTTATATCAGCGCATAAGCATGCAGCACTAGAGGGCACTAGAGCTGGCCCAGTGGATACCAATGAGAGAAAAACCTCCAACAACGGGGTGACGTTGTGCAGTCTATATGATTTTGTAAAAACATGATAAGTGAATATAATGTAATTGGAATAGTTTTATAAAAACATGATAATAAGTGAGTATAATGTAACTGAAATATGCTTCATGCAAAAGGTATCATCACAAAGCTTATAATCTACTGAGAGTGATCATCCTATTTGCATAAATGTACCACTCTTGTATCTAAAACTAGAAATATAAAATATAACTCTGAGGGCCTATTGTAATTATGCAAAGTGTGGGCCATTAATGGTGGTTTGGAATCTTGATGACTCCCATTAACCAGAGCCATTGTCTGCAGATGGCTGTATTTACCTGTGAGTCTTCCTGTATATGTGTGTGCTGGCAAGTGAGTAATGAAGCCTTGCAGTGACATGTGATCATGTCACCTGAACTGGAATCCATCTTTAACCTGGTGCTTTTCCAGTGAGGGGTGGGGGAACCCAGAGGGACAAAGGATTCCCGCCTTATGCAAAAGATATATAAAGGGGTGGAAGAGAACAGAGGGGGAGAGGAGCCATCATGAAGAATCCCCTAGCTATCACCTGAGCTGGAACAAGAGCTGTACCAGGGGAAAGAATTGTGCCCAGGCCTGGAAGGTGTCCAGTCTGAGAAAAAACTTACTGAAGCATCTCTGAGGGTGAGATTATCTGTATTCAGTTTGATTAGACATAGATTTGCGCATTTTATTTTATTTTGCTGGGTAACTTACTTTGTTCTGTCTGTTACTACTTGGAATCACTTAAATCCTACTTTCTGTATTTAATAAAATCACTTTCTACTTATTAATTAACTCAGAGTATGTATTAATACCTGGGGGAGCAAACAGCTGTGCATATCTCTCTATCAGTGTTATAGAGGGCGAACAATTTATGAGTTTACCCTGTATAAGCTTTATACAGGGTAAAACGGATTTATTTGGGTTTAGACCCCATTGGGAATTGGGCATCTGAGTGCTAAAGGCAAGCACACTTCTGTGATTTGTTTTCAGGTAAACCTGCAGCTTTGGGGGCAGGTAATTCAGGCCCTGAGTCTGTGCTGGAGCAGACGGGTGTGTCTGGCTTCACCAAGACAGGGTGCTGGAGCCACCGAGCTGGCAGGGAGAACAGAAACAGAAGTAGCCTTTGCACATCAGCTGGCAGCTCCCAAGGGGGTTTCTGTGATCCAACCCGTCACAAACGGTACACCTAACGTGGAATGGACATGAGCAAGCCCTTGAAGAAACTTCATTTGCTAACAATTAAGGTTTTTAAGTGCTGATCCAAGAAACAAATGATTAGACCTATTTAAAAACAAAAAACCTCAAACATTAAAAAAAAAAAAAGGAGTCAGCTAAGATTAACTTCAAAATTCTGTCACCATACCTAACACATTATCCATTAACTCATGGACTTGTATTGGAATTCGTCATTTTTGGTTGTCTCTAATGATGTCGTCTTCTTCCATACATTTGGTAACTTTAAAAAAAATATGGATTATATCTAGGTTTTTTGTTTCTACTGGTGGCTCACATCTGCACAGTACCTCAATATTGGTGCACATAACAAAATTCATTCCACACGTGGGTGAAAAAAATTAGAGGGAACATTGCTCATATGGCATCCAACTGTGCCCCGATAAACTCTAGGTGTTGCACCAGTGTTAGCGTAGATTTTTCCAGGTTTAGGTGAAGGCCAAGTCTCGAGAAAAGGTCCACTGTCATTTGTATGGCGTTAAGGGCATCGGTTTCAGATGGCGCCTTGAGAAGATAGTCATCCAAGTATGCATCTGAAGAAGTGGGTTTTTACCCACAAAAGCTTATGCCCAAATAAATCTGTTAGTTTTTAAGGTGCCACTGGATTACTTGTTTTTGTAATTCCTGTCGTTATCTACAAGGATGTTATGCAATTTTCAACAGGAAGGAAAGTGGCCTGGGAGATAATCTGGATGGGAGGTGTACATAAGACAGTTTCTGTTAAGATGTGGTCTACACCTAAGACTAAAAATGCCTCTCAACCATGCACATGACTAGAATAACTGGCAAGTACCAGATCACACTCCAAATCAACACATGCCTGAAGTATGACAGGATCATAGGTCTGGCATGAACAATTCAAGTGATGCTCCTCAGGCAGTTATCCATTGCTAGGGTGAAATACAGGAGCACTCTTGAAATGATTTTATATTATGGGAAGTCACATTGTCACTCCATAATTAAGGCACAAGAAAGTCTATTGTTACAAGATTGATTGTCACCCTCACTAATGAAAGTTACAATCATTCTGCTCTGCACAGCTTTTTAAAATTTTAAACAGGTGAAAAACTCACCATGTATTAACTAGCAATTCCATTGAAAATAAAAAGTTGCTGGAAAATTATGTTTGCAGATCTTCATTATGGAAATGCAGTGTCAGATCCAGAGCTGATTCCAGGATGTTGAATACTAACAGAAAATTGATTTCTTGATCATTTTATAATTAATAAGTGTTTAATCTGATTCTGCGGAGGACAAGATTTTAACTAATGTCCCCATTTGTTACAACCTTTCAAATTTCAAGTGAAATTGAATAATAGTTTTCAGATTTAAGCATTAAGAATATAGTACAAAAAGGATTTTTTTCACATCAAGAGTATAATGTAATCAGATTTACAGCAATCAGAAAAAAGTTTACTGTTCCAATACTTTAACAGCACATCAGCATAAACATACCTTAAATATTGAAACATTTCACCCTGCAATTAATTATTTCTTCTATTTTGTGCACATAGGTGGTGGTTGTACAGTGAGTCAAGCTCTAAGCTGCTGTTATATTTTTTATGGTATATGAAATACTTGTTGGGGGACGGGTAGAGAGAAATGACATGGTTTTAAAACAAAATAAGAGATAGGCTAAGTTTTGGGACTTGATATTAAAGAGTTAATAAAAAAACATTCCCTAATTAAAGTGACAAGTCTAAAATGGTGTCTGAAGGAGTTTTGGTTACTGCTGTTACTTTTAAACATTTTAGATGACTAAATAGAACAAATTAAGAAAAATATTTCAGGTTTTTTCAGTGTTACTTTTTTTGCATTTAACAGTGCCTGGATACATGAGTTTCACTTTTGTTTCATGTACTAGCATGAAAATATAACATTCATGCACACTATTCTGGAGTTGAGGGGTAGAGAACTCAACTGCATGTCTTTCCCTAGGCATTGCAGGAAACAAAGCAGCAGCTGCTGTTTTAGTATGAATAGATGATCCTGTGGAATAGGGTTCTAACCAGAATGACCCCACCAATGGGTACTTTTACATCAATGGGGTATGCTCCTTTAAGGGGGCACCCACCCTGACCCCTTCCCAGCCAGGACTTTTCCACCAGGTCAAGGCAGTGCAATTTGACCATGCAATGAAGGTAGTTTTTGTAACTCCAGGCACAAGAATTCTAGTGGGCTAAGAAGGGTGTGGGTGAGCAGTTTCTTTTGGAAGCACAGGGCTATGTTTAAGATTCATTGAGAGTGAAGGTGGCAGTCACTTTCTGAGGACACACTTTGTTACCTGCTTTCCCAATTTAAGTGTCCAGCTAGGGAGCTGGTCTGAAGGGGGTGGGGGATGGCTGTAGCAGGATGAAAGGTGTCTTCATAGAGAGGCTTGAGAGAAGCAGCAGCCATGTATGGGACAGGGAATTTCCTCCAGGGAGCCAATAGAGCAGGGAGGGCCAACAGAGAAGAAGAGACTACTTCCCTACATGGAATCTGGGCAGAGGGCAGCAGTAGTGAACAATTACTGACATTTGAGTTTTATTAATTGTTATTTCCCTCATAGACCAGCCTCTGGTGCTTCCCTCAATGAAGTCATCCCCAGTGCTTATCACAATTTTTAGAGCCATAAATTCTACATTATGTATTAACTTCTCGATTAAATCAGAGCAACTGACAGGCTATCAGGAGGCACCATAAACTTTGTTATACAAAGTTTTAGTAATTGACAAAATGCTAAGAAAAACGATGGCAAATGTGAATAAATCATATTCATATATAAATTCCCCCCCCTTATGAAACCCATTTCCAAAACAGGATGGAAACTGGCCCAAAATCTGACAGCATGTTACTATAATACCACTGTTGCAAAGCTAGAAGTATTATTACACAAATGACAGACTCAGATCAGTTTTAATCTTTATTTCTAGCTTATTTATACATTGTGAGAAACTTCACTCCAGTGGACGTTTCAAAATGCTGTACTAATAAAAATGGGTATAACTTTCACAGAAGAAACACAGCAATTATAACGTCTTTGCTAGGTTTCTTCATTTTTCAGTCCCATCAACTCTAATAAATTTGAACAGAAACAGAAGCACAGGTTACATTGCTGCGTAATGTATTTGCCAGCTACCTGCCATTGGCTATAGGGTTGTGTGCATCAGAAAGTTGCACTGGTTTAACTTAAACTGTTTTTTAAATCTATGTAGTTCAACTGGCACAAACGGCTGTTGGACACACTCATATTTTTATTTAAGCGTGGCACATTCAAACCAAACAGGAGCATACACAGAGCTTTTTTGGAACAGATTTAGTTATATCATTTTAAATTCACACCTTAAGTTAAAGCAGCTTTCTTACATAGACACACCCTATGATTATCTGATGGTAGACCTTCAGGAATGTTATGGTTATTCTGTGGGTTTGGAAGTCTTAGGTCTTTGTGTGCTATACCCTTCCACTAATTCTATTAGAGGTAGATAAGCAGCTTACCTGAATAAAAAGTGTTGATTTTGGCAAGTTCCTTCTCACAGGTTTGGAAGAACTTCTCCTCAAACTTGGCAAAATACCTCTTCACCGTGTCCTCATCTGTGACTGTGAAAAAAAGAAGAAAAAGTTTATAGTAAGAGAATAAGGAAAGAGGGGCATGAAATTACATGCCAGTGTTAATTTCGATCTTTCTCAGTGGCAAATGTGAAAGTATTTCTCCAGAGAACAAGCCATCTTCCCCTGTAATAATTGGCAGAATGTCAGGAAATATCAAATCAAAGTACTCCTTGAGGGGACATAACCCTCACTTGACTGGAACGTTTTTTGTTCTCTTATTCCAAAACTTTGCTGCAATGGAGTTTAATAATGCCCAAAATCTAGCAGGGAGAGGAAGGTTAATCAAGATGAGTAGTGACACACAAGGTGCAGCTACTGAGGGCACAAAGATATATCCCCTCAATTTCACTATCTAGTTAATCACTCTCCCACCAAAACACTGCTGTAGGTCTCATGCACTCTCATTCCTGGTCCCTAAACCAACTTTCTGTACAGAAGCTGCACCTCTAGCAACAGATCAGATGAAAAGACTGCTCTTTTACTCTAGGAATTCAGGCTGGACTTTGTGTCAGCCCATAAAGGAAATAAATTTAAGGGTGAGTTAGAGGTAGACTGGTAAGATTCTGGTTTATAATTTTTATTTGGAGCAAATTCAATCTAAACATGTATTACCGATTTCTTTGGTAAAAACAGTGAAGTAAGAAACGGGGCTCTAAAATATGGGACTTTTTGCAAGCAGATAAGAAAAAAAGAGCCAATTGCCCAATAATCTTAGTGTAAACAATTCCTGTTCTATTTTACTTTACTTCCACTCCTACATATATTTTCCTAAAACTATTTTTGCTCCCCAGTCAGTGCATAAGACACAAGTCTTCTGATACAAACTTGTCCAAAGTGTTTAATAAAACACAGGGGTTATTCCCAAGTTTAGTGCATCTGAAAACCAAGGCACAGCAATCACAGAAGTAGTATGATAAATGCTCTGTGGTTCATACTTCAAGTACTATATTCCTGTCAATGTTTTACCATTACAGTCCTCCATTTTTGAGGGGTCTAACTTCAGTTTGCATTGTGTTGGAATTGTATACAAGTTCTCAGTCCAGAAGACTTGCATAATGACAGGTTTCAGAGTAGCAGCCGTGTTAGTCTGTATCCGCAAAAAGAACAGGAGTACTTGTGGCACCTTAGAGACTAACACATTTATTTGAGCATAAGCTCCTCCTGTTCTTTCAGCCCAGAAGAAATGCTGGTGTTACCATTTAAAAAAAATTAATTACCCAATTGAGCATTTACATTTATACTGAGTCTGCAAAACACTAATTTGTGTTTAAAACAGAAGTCTCAGACTCCTACATAGAGGGCCAAATGAAATTTTCTGTTAGAATTCACGGGTTCTAACAGAATCACCCCACCCCCCTTAATACCTGTTAGAATCCCCCCCTCCACCTTCATACTACCCAGAAATCTTCTGTGTCTAAAAATATTTTCCAGTCATGCAGAGAAAAGCAGTACTGTATCTTCCCTCTGTCTTCCATAGACGACTTCTTTACACTATTGGTATTTTGCTACTTCTCTCCCCGTTCATATTTTCCCTCCTCAATACGTTGCCCAACTTTTCCCATCCTCCCCAGATCTTTTTCTCTGGTTCATTCTGTTATGCTGTAGCAGGAGGCTTCCAAATAAAACTTGCACAATGTTTCATTTTGAAACCAAAGATTCAGTTTTACTTTCAATCCCACTTTCAGGTGGCAGCTCAGTGGTATCCTTCAAAACAATTCACCCTGGCCAGCCTCATATTTCAGAGTCTGAGTTCCATGCTATGGAAACGACAGTACATAACTTCAAAGGAGACATTTTAAGGACTCGTTTATAAAACCTCTTTACATTTTGTATTGATATGTAGCAATAAGCAAGGAACAGTTTTGTCTCATCTCAGTCTCTCTGCTGTCTTCTAAGGACTAGCAGAGGAAAAGAAACCTTGAAAATAAAACTCTACTAAGAGATTCTAAAAATCATATAATCATGAAGGCAGGTCAGAATTTAGACACAAAACATGGTCGTGTCAAGTGAAAGGAAGGCTATACAAATGCTGAAAAAAATATTTATCAATTGTTAAACATCTTCCTTTAAACTCCAGTTTACAGGCTTCTGACTGGAGTGGATACCAGAGTCTTAAAAATCAGATTTTTTTTTTTCTAGTAACAAAAGGTTTCCTTTCAGTTCAGTTTCTCACTGCAGCTCAGTAATTTAGCTGCAATAATAGACTAATTCTGCCCAAGGCTATTCCATATTTATTTTTTTCAAAGCTGAACATGACAAGGTTTTCTGCCATGTGAAAGCCATGATGCCAGAAGCTGACCTTGGATTAAGAGGCTCCATGACAACGGAAGCTGCTTTTACAAGGCACCTAGCTATAGCTGCCAAAAAGGACTGGCAGCAACTTTCCTTTATGCTTTTTCTAGATCCCTATTGTTTTTTTTGTTCTCATCCCCATGGTGCTGCCATGAAACTGGTTGAAGATGAAACTCTGATCAGTGTGATAACCTCTCAATTGTATCCCACAGCTTTCCATTTCAGGGGTGTGGACAAAGCACAGTAATTTTACAGAAAATTGTATGAATTTCCACATGTTTCCAATTCAAAGAAAGTAAGTGGGAAAAGCCATTCTCACTTGCAAAACCAAAAGTAAGAGAGAACCCTATGCACCTTCTGACACACCTACACTTTTCAGTTTGTTGCATTTTGAGCTCAGACACCAGCTGAGAGATGAAAAAAGCATGATAGGTATTAGTATACAAATTCCCTTCACAGACATTTACTATCCAAGTTAAAATATTTTCAGTACATTTGTAAGCAATTAGTTTAATGGCTTGTGTTCTGGCAGCTGTACTGTAATCACTGTAGCAACTACACCTCTACCTCGATATAATGTTGTCCTCGGGAGCCAAAAAATCTTTTATAGGTGAAACCGTGTTATATTGAACTTGCTTTGATCCACCGGATTGCGCAGCCCCGCCCCCCCGGAGCACTGCTTTACCGAGTTATATCCAAATTTGTGTTATATTGGGTGGCGTTATATTGAGGTAGCGGTGTAATTGTGAGAGAAGCAAACAGCTCTGCTTGGTCAGTTTCACAGATGTTAATGGAGACAGTGTAGCTTTCTTTCATTCTACAATAGTGGTCTTGATATAAAATGTAACTATTAGAAAACTCCTTTAAGTCGCTACCTGGTTGACACTTAATGGCAAACTATTTAGAGCAATTTGGCTTCACAATCTTATCAAGATCAAATTATTCTTCAGACAAGTAAGAGTTGATTCAGAAAACCATCACTATATTTGGCCAAACAAACACGCTGTTCATGCATACTTTAGACATTAGCACTTTAAATCTCAATGCAGCAGATGATGCCCAGCTTTAAAGATCACCACTTCACCATCAGTTGTGCTAAATATTCAAGAACAATGGTACCTTGGGCTTAGCCTCTTGCTGATTCATTACATACAGGGTCCAATGTTCTCCATGATCATATCATTTGCTGCAGATTCTGCTTACTAACCACAGAATTGTGCACCAAAATTTAAACTTCCATTTAAAAAATAAAGTCAGTTTTCCAGTTCTCATGGTTATGAAGATCACACCTGCTTCATGTTTTCACCATTAGCTGGTACAAAATGCTGTTTTCTTGAGTCTGCAGACATACTCAAACAATAGCTCTGAAAGGTGTATGCTGTTCCATTAATCTAAAATGGGTTGCTGCTGAAGCCTAAAGATGACAATTTAGGTCCACCAACAGAAACAGGTCCAATTAAAGATATTACCTCATCCACCTTGTCTCACATATCCTGGGACCAACAAAGCTACAACCACACAGCAAACAAATATAGGCACCATAATTTAAGAATTTTAAACTGCTGCTCATTTTAATGAAAACATCTAGCTATTCCACAGTCTCAAAGTGTCTCCTGAGGTGACAAAACTAAATGCCCCACCCAGCTGCCAAAGCCTCCAGACTCCACACTGGCAGTTCTACAATGAAGTTATGATTTATCGATACAAAATTTCTGCAAGTACTTCTCAGGGACTTAATAATGATTAGATAAAATGTATTCTTAAAATTATATACAAACAAATCAATAAAAGAATATTAAGATTGCAAAGTCAAGCTGCGAGAGCTGGAGATCTATTAAAATGCTAGACAGAAACTAGACACCTTTGATAATAGTGCCTATGAAAAATTCAGGGCATTGGATGGAACGATTTCCTCAACAATGAAGAGACCGGAGATATCACCAGCAGCTCATTTCCACCAGAATGAGAGGGAAGTGCTGCACATGCTTGGGGTATGTACTTCAGGTGCCAGACTCCCACATGAAGTTGTCAAGTGAAAACCAGCTGTTGTGAGGAAATAAAGAAGCCCATGAGAAACTTTAAGAACTACTCTAGCCGGGAGGGCAAGGAGGCGATCTCAGTACCACAGAGCACTTACTTGCATCCGAAGTAGTGGGTATTCACCCACGAAAGCTCATGCTGCAAAACCTCTGTTAGTCTATAAGGTGCCACAGGATTCTTTGCTGCTTTTACAAATGGAAACAGTAACAAATGACAGAGAGAAATGGAAAAGACTGGTTTCAGGACTGCGCACCAACATTGGTGCAGGACAGATGTTCAAAAAAAGTCAAGCACTCAATTAGGAAATGTACAAATTAAAGTCATCTGTACACCTTTGATTTGTTCTCATGTGTATTCATTATGATAGCCTTCAATTACATGATCACAAAGTTTTCCTACAAAGCCACTGCCTCATTTCGTGCACAGAATTACAGTTCTGTCATCTGCAAATTGCCACCTCACTACCCACTCCTTTTCCAGATTATTACAAAATGTATTAAATATCATTCATCTTAGAAGAGAAACTTGTGGCACTCTATTGTTAACCTTCTGCCATGTTGAAAACCGACCACTGATTTCTACTCTTTTCTGTCTTAGTGAGTTTCTGATCCATGACAGTACTTGGCTTCTCATACCAAGATTACTTAGTTTCTTTAGTAGTGTCTTGTGCAGGACTTTGTCAACGGCCTTTTGTAATTCTACAATCAAAGTTAAAAAACCTATAGATCCTCCAACATATCAAAAGACTTCACTAATATTAAGATGACTGATAACATACGCAGCCCAAATCTTGCTGTGTTACCAATAAAGGTGTGAACACAAAAGTACCATCATTTTCTAGACACCAGGAACCCAAAAGCATGAGAATATTTTAGCTAGCTGCACGTCCTTTGGTGAGAAACAGTTTAAGCTATTCACATTCTTAACTGCTTAAAATATGTGTATGGAAACACTTTTCGCTGGGCCATTTCTCACCAATGCAAAGGTTTTTTTAAATTTGGTTTGGGTTTTTTTGTTGGTTTTTTTGATTAGAGAAGTCAACTTTTATCAATGCAAGACATTTCTTTTTAAAGAAAGTGAGAAATGCTCCTACTTCAAATATCTTGAAAATAAGAAATACTATATCTTTTCCTCAAGTTATGTTTTACAACTTAACATAAGTCAGTGAGGTCAATCTCCACAAGCAGGCCAAATGCAAAGTGAATCCATGTTGAAAGTTGAAAATTCAAATTCACATGTGGTACCTGTGTTTAAGTATGAAGAATTATCATCCTATTTAGGTATCTACTGCACCATACAAAAACAAAAGACCCTTGAACTAAGACAAAATAAAAATCAACAGAACAGCAACATTAGACTTCACTTTGCATTATTAAAAAAATCCATGTGGCTGTATCTTCCTTGTTGAACCTGGTTAGAGTCTTAGTGACAGACCTCACTGAATTCACCCCTAATAAATGTTTTAGTGCATGTATTATCATCTGGCTATTAAATTATTACTTGATTTAATGAAGTAAGAGACTTTAGTGGTGATAGGCATTAGTGGAAAATGAGCCTGGTAATGTCTGCACAGGAAAAAAAAAATGTAGGAAGTAGCTGCTGAACTCCCCAACCCCCCTGAGAACATATATGAGAGAAAATGTTAAGAGAAACAGCAAACTTAAAAAGCCAGATATCTTTCTGCTCTTACATTATACTAATTTTGGCTTCTGAACAAATACTGATCTATCCTTTTCTTTAAGCAATAAAATACTCTGAAGCTAGAGAGAGAGAGAGAGAGAGAGAGAGACACACACACACAGACAGACAGACATATTTATTTTATACACTTTGGATGGAAGAAAGAGGGGAACCCACTAGCAGAGAGATTATTCTATGCTTTGATGTTAGCAAAATTCAGAAATACAAGTACATACTGTAACACTAGTGCTCTTTTTGTCCAAAGAGGAGGTTTAGCTATTCATTAATGATACTCTGTATTATGCTTTGCAATTAGTTTCAAAAGAGTATGCTATGTTTTGGTGAATTTTTTACTTGATCAGCGTTTTGCTGTCCTCACAACAAATAATCCAGGATGAGTAAAATCTGCTCCAGGTGGCTATGGAAATAACAATAACCTGTTTCATAATAGCACTTCGTCCATATTTTCAGATTACAGAAAGAAAGAAGAGGCTTGCAGGCAGAAGAAACCTAGTCATTTACCTGACAGGTCTCCATCTCCCGCACCGAAATGTATAGCACCACTTACACAGAATCTCACAAATTTGTGGAAGAGCCAGTTGGTTTTATTTAGCTGGGATGGACAGAAGGTAAAATTTCTAAGCTTCAGAGTACCTGAGAGATATAGGTACCTGGTACACATCTGTCTTGTTACTTACATATCTTGGTTCTGTGACCTTGTATTCCACAGCTGTAATATTAGCAATGAAACTCTACATCAGAAGTGAACAAAACATGCAAAATGAACAATTTAGCCAACAGAATTGCAAGAGGCAGATAATCTCAAGTCAGATATACCCCAATTGGCTGAACTCTGTCTGAATTTTTGGATTTATAAAGAGCGCCCATTAACTTGTCACATGTTTTATATATGCACAATAAGAAAAGTGACTTATTAGTCTAAAATGACTATGCTACACACAAATATCTCCAAGGTATTCTATATTTCTACTGCTTCTCTAATAGGTGTTTGCAACACAAAGAAGGGCAGGAGAGTCATTTTTGTAAGCTTTTAATGCTTGTCCGGGTTATTATATACACACTTTACACTCTGCAATATTTTTAAACTTAAGAGGATTATTGTTTAGCACCAATATGTTAAGTAAAGCTATAAACATCTTAAGATTCAAGTGACGCAAACCACTAAAACTTTGCTTATGGTTACCATGTCATCAGAATCTATTGATATGTACATAGCCTAATAAGCTCAGTTTCCTGTATATTATTCTACATAGGTTAGGTCCAAAGAGCAATCTATGCAAAAAAATAACTTATGACACATTAAAGATAATGGCTGAGGGAACAAAGAAAAGTTTGTCCCAAAGACTGAAAAAAGAATACTTTTCTCCACTTCCCCAACCTGAATGGTCTCTAGATAGAACAAATGCTTCCTCAAACCAGAAGCAACTCCTTTTTCCTCCTCCTAGTTTTTAAATGCCCTTTTTTTTTTTAATCCCCACATCCCTAGCTCTTAACACCAAATAGTGGTGCCCTGCAAATCTGTTGCAAAGGGCAAAAACTCATCTAATTAATGCTTGAAACGCAAACATTTTGTAACATCCTTGCCTCAGTAAATATGCAGGATCCACACAGTCTTGTTTCACTTTATTATTTTTGGTTTACTATAAGAATTTATTAATGTTTTTCATTTTAAGTTGCTAATTACTCAAATTGGAATCTCCCCCCATTCTTCCTTTTAAATGAACGTAAAAAACAACAGGGATGATGCATGCAGTTACCATGAGCAGGGCCGGCTCCGGCTTTTTTGCCGCCCCAAGCGGCGAAGAAAAAAAGCCGCGATCGGCAGTACTTCGGCGGCAGCTCTACCGCGCCGCTTCATTCTTCTGCGGCAATTCGGCGGCCAGTCCTTCCGTCTAAGAGGGACTGAGGGACCCGCCGCCAAATTGCTGACGAAGACCCGGACGTGCCGCCCCTTCCCATTGGCCGCCCCAAGCACCTGCTTCCTGCGCTGGTGCCTGGAGCCGGCCCTGACCATGAGACTTGAACATGCTAGTTACCACTTCAGAACCACTGGCTGGTTAGCAAATGAGTGTGGTGTTAGAGCACTTTCAGTTTCCAAGTAGAGCCCTGCATGGGACTATTGTAAATCCTGCTCCCACTCACTCCGCTATTATGGCAGCAGGTCCTGCAGGACCCCGGTCCTACTGCAGGGTTGTACACTAGTCCCACACAGAGCTCTACGTCCAAGCACACTACAGAATGAAGAGTGCTTGAGAGCCTCAAAGCTGCTGCCTTTGAAGCAGCCTTGCTGTGTACAGTTAGCCATATTTCAAAACCAGAGATGCACCAGGTATCAAACCACCTTCCTTTCATACTAAGATGCACCAACCTTCCCTTCATACTAACTGAAAGTAACCACAAGCAGGGCCGGCGGTCGCCTAGGGCGCAAACATTTGAGGGGCGCCGGCGCCCTGGCCGGCCATGGAAATTTGGGGGTGGGACCTTCCGCCGCCGCTGTTGGGGGCAGCATTTCGGGGGCGGGACCTTCCGCCGCCTAGGGCACCGGAAATGCTGGTGCCGCTACTGACCACAAGACATCATAGCAATAGCTGAAAAATATTAAGGTCACTTAAGGTGGGAACCAAATAGAGAGTCAGAAAAAACAATAAGTTTTGAAAAGGATATGAAAAGTGAGAGTACTGCTCTTGGGAAGACTTCTGATGACATTCTTGCACATCTCAACCCAGCATAAACATGCTAGAATCTCCTGGAAAGTTCTGGATTGCGGGTCTTAACTTTCCAGATATGATCTAACAATTTTAAGTTCAACTTTTAGGCAAAAATTAGAGCGTATCCCTCAACATTGGTCTACTAATTCACAATATGACCACAAACTGACAGCTACTTCTCGATACATGGTTTACAAAGCAAATTCAAGACAAAGCATAATGAAAATCTATCACAGCATAAAGACTGGGTAATCTTTTTCTGAAAGCTGTATCTATCAGTATTTTCTATGCCTTTCCAGATCTCAGATGAAAGCAGTGAAATCCGATGGGCAGCACAGATCATTTTAGCCCACAACTTAAGCCAGCTCTACCCACTACTTTAATACACACAGATAACCATATTAAAATTGTACAAAAAACAAACAGGAAAAGCTAAACAAGCAGAGCATAGACATGCTCCAGATCAAATATTCTAGCTTGGTGCAACACAAGCACTACGTTGACACAAGGAATTTATAACAGTATAACCCTTTTAATTTAGTCTCAGCATTAACAAATTCAAATGCACTATATATGTAACATGCTGGAAAGGACAGAGTTTGGAACCTCACAAGTGTATGTTCTTTCTTCTTTAATTTGTCTATTCCCTTGAATACCTTCAGACCACCACAAGAAAGCTCCTCTTAAAGACCCTAAAAACAATTTAACTTAAGCCAAATTTCAAAAATGCTATTTGCCATTTTATCCCCAGAAGGCCCCAGAAGAATCAACCTGAACAGTCATTTTTTGGAACTGTATTGACAGGGTGTGATGGGTACCACCTGGAATTGGAGTACCACTGAGCCCTCTGACCCACCAGCCTGGGCTCCCTCTCACACTGTGCTGCTATGACAAGCTGCAAACCTGCTCCTGGTCTTACACTTCCTCCAGCATTAACATAGGTAGGGACACACCCAGCTGCAGTTACATGTAGACTCTCTGACCAGCCACCGCATAAACCAACAATAGAGAAGCTACAGCCAAAATAACCAATAGCTTCCCAGCCTAGGACCCCAGAGCTGCACCGTCCTGCACTGGTCCAAACCCCAACCAGTATGAATTTATTATCCAATTGGCCTCCCCCTCAATGTGGAGAGGAAATGCAACAAGCCTGTATTAAACCAAGCTGAGATTTCCAAGCACTTCACTCCAAATTTACTGGGTTAGATTAAAACATAAAATAAGTTTAACAACTACAAAAGATAGAGTTTAAGTGATTATAAGTGATAGCACACAGATCAAAGCAGATTACCTAGTAAATAAACAAAACTGCAAACTAAGATTAAGGTACTAGAAAGACAGCATATGAATTAGCAAATTTTCACTCTGGCTGATGATACAAGCAGGCTGGCAGATTCTCAAGATACAAGTTGCACTTGCTTTACAGCTTGGAATCACCAGGTTTTTCATACACAGGCCAGAAATTCTGTTAGCCTGGGTCCAGCACTTCCCCCCAGTTCAGTCTTTGTTCCTCAGGTATTTTCAGGAGTCTTCTTGTGTGGGGAGTGAAAAGTCACAGATGTCACTTCCTGCCTTATATAGCGTTAGCATATGGCAGGAACCTTTTGTTCCAAACTCAGTTTGTGGAAAAAACACTGACATCCCAAGATGGAGTCCAGAGTCATGTGGCCTGGTTACATGCCCTTGCATACCTTGCTGAGTCATAGCAGCCATTACTTACAGGCTGTCTGAAACGTTCACAGGAAGGTTAAGTTCTTCAAGGGTCCCTTGTCTTTGCTGATGGGCCATCAGCACTGTCTGGCTTCTTCACAGATGTACCAGAAAGGCTAGTTGTGGGTGTCACCCAGAGTAAGCACGATAGTATTTACAATAGTTGAAAAATACAATGTTTTACAATAGTTGAAAAACAGTTGAAATACAATAGTTGAAATAGTTGAAAAACAATAGTTGAAAAACAGATACATAGTCAATATTCCTAATTTTAGATTAAAAAATGATACATGCATACAAATCGGATAATCATATTCAGCAATTCATAACTTTTCCAATGACACCTCACATGACCCGTCTTGCATAAAATGCATCATAATTATGCTATAGTCATATTGTAATAATAACACTATGAAGAATATGGGGTGCAGTGTCACACAGGGCCTAGGAAGTTATGACTTACTCTCCAAGTTAGAAGATAGATTTACCTATTTGTTGTTACATACTGTATGGGAGAGACAACCCAAAAGATACACTAGAAGGGACAGGCAGCTTCCTGATTATCAGGTAACTATTATTACATCCATTGATACCTAGGGATATCTGTAATGGTTAAACAAAATGTAACATGAAGCACTTGTCTCCTGTATCCGGGCATCATATCTGTTAGCAACTACTTCCTCTAACACCCACTCATCTAACAGGGCGAATTTGATTTACAGTAAATCACTAGTCAGGAAGACTTGATTTAATCATGGTTTTCTACATAAAAGTCCATTCTTGTTGATTGTTATAACCTTAATACATATTCTTCACAACTCAGATAGATGTAGGTTTCATTTTTAGAAGGTACACACTATACATTTTAAATAGCGATTTATTTTGAAAACTTTTCAGATTAGTTTTACAGCTATATCAGAAAAGGAATGATTGTTTGGTTATTTCATTTACCAAAGATAACTGAAGCAGATATTTATGAAGTCATAGGGAGGTGAACTATCTCCAATTCAACAGGTTAATCATTAATATTTGGAGGATTTTCTTGCCAGGCTGTATTAGGAGGAGATCACCACCAGATAGACATTTAAATTGTTTTATTTAACTAAAACAACGTTAAGTATTCTGGATTTTTTTCTTCAACAGCTAATATAAAACAATAAAAATGTGCATAACTGGAAGCCACCAACAAAGTGAGTCCTAAATAAGAAGGGAAATATGATACCTTGATGTTCAGAAACCACGATAGTGGGTGTCACAATTCAGAGCAACTGCATGTGATCAGTCCTCTACACGGGTTTTTTTTTCTGTGGCTACCAGTTAACACATTTTTCTCAGAACAAGCATGCCCATGAATAGGTCATGTTCTTCCAACCCTTCCCAGGAAGGATTGGGGCCTCCCTTGGACAGAAGGTCCTGTCTGTTTGCTGGGTCAGAAAGCAGATATTTATCTTAATGTCCTTTCTTTGCCTGCTTGTATCTAGAGACCCCAGTTTGAATTAGTATATGCAAGCCTTTCCTGGGGTGGTACCTCTCAACAGGTGTTACAACCGGAGTGAATTTACCTAACCATCCCTCAACTGTTCTACATTCCTGGAGGACTGTGATCCCCCTCCCCCATGGAATAACATACAATCCTTGCCCCACAATGAAACAAACTTTATACAGTAAAAACAATGAGGAGTCCGGTGGCACCTTGAAGACTAACAGATTTATTTGGGCATAAACTTTCGTGGGTAAAAAACCCTGTGTAGCGGGGTGGTCACCCGCTCCTGCCCTGAGGGGCTTAGAACAGCCCAGCAGAGGGCTGTGGCAAGGGGAAAAGCTGCTAGGCTGATTGGGGAAGCAGCTGCAGCTGGACCACGCCCCAATCAGGCCTCAGCTGGCCCTATATAAGAGGCTGGAAGCCAAGAGCTCAGAAGTCTCTCTCTAGCGGTAGAGGGAGATGGGCCTGGCTGCAGGGAGCTAGAGACCGGGTACCTGAGTGGAGCAGGGCTGGGGAAAGGCAGAGGAGCCGGTGAGCTCTAGCCTGGAAAGCCCCAGGCTGCGGCCTAGCAAAAGCCAACAGGTACTGGGGGTTGCAGAGGGCAGCCCAGGGGTAGGCCAAGGCAGCAGGTCCAAACCCAACCTTGCCAGTGATGAGTAGGCTGATACTGCAGTCTGCCCCAGGGTGTGGGGCTAGACGATGACTGGCAGTAGCCTTATACTGAGGTGAGGTGGGAATAGTGGGTGGGGGTTCCCTGGGGAGGGGAGACCATAAGACTGAGGGGTTACTGCCAGGGGGCAGCACCCCAGGTACAAGGGCACCAGGGTCCAGGGAGGGACACAGGGGCCAGAGGACAGGCGGATCACCGGCCTGCAGAGGGCGCTCCGGAGCTGGAACGAGCTAATTCCCATGGACGACCAGCAGGAGGCACCGCAGGGGTGAGTCCGGTCCTCTACACCCAGTTTATGCCCAAATAAATCTGTTCGTCTTTAAGGTGCCACCGGACTCCTTGTTGTGTTTGTGGATACAGACTAACACGGCTACCCCCTGATACTTTATACAGTAAGATCTCCCAAAGACACTGCAGCAAATTGCCATATCTGACACACTGGGTACAATATAAAGACAAATAGAAAAGATTAAGGAAAGCAGGCAGGCCTCATAATGTTAAAATTCTTCCTTAAAAAAGAAAAAGGTAATTATTAGCTTAGCACTGAAAGCTGCTTAAAAAAGTTAGTATTAGCTGGCTGCAGTTGCCTGAATTAAGAACCATAATAGTGTGTAGGAGAATGGGTTGCTTTGGTGCTGGCTCTAGTAAAAATGTTCAATTATAACAGTTCTCTCATTCAAGCAGGCACTCAAAAGGGAACAAAATGGACAGCCACAATGTGCCCATTGCCAATCCCAATAGAGGCAGAGTGGGGATGTAAACTAATCCTTTGCCTGATCAAACAGATATGAAAAGAAGTTAAAAGATAGCTGGACTGGCAATTGCTGCAGAGCAGATAAGACATCTCTAAGCTTCTGTGAGTTTTCTTCCCCAGCTCCCAGACTAACTGGCCCCAGATTTGACATTTTATTTTAACCTCATTAAATTGCTGTTTGAATTCTGCAGATTGTCAGAGTTATAATTTAACTTCATTGTTCTACTTCCATTTTCTATCCTCAGTGCCTGTCCATTATATGGATGTGATGCTTGACATCTGCACAACATTGCCTTCCAAGTATTATTATTTATTATATTAATAGTCCTGGTCAGGCCACTAATTGAGGGCCATGTGGTGCTTAAGACTCAAGGGACAGTCGAGAAAAAAACCTATTTTAATTATTAGGTATTATCTGGGAACTTTATGGGGGATAAAAATAGATGAAAGAAATGTAACATGGTAAGGAATTTGTGTTGCACGTACTGGAAGTTTGCAGCACACGACCATCAAAAGCAATGCTAAAATAGCATCAGGGAATCAAACTGCTAAACACATTATATATAGTGATGGCACCCAGTGAATTTTTTTCAGTACCCAAACCAGCCTCTGAGTTCCATGTCTTTTCAAAGGGGAAAACAAATGGTGATTTATGTGCTTGTTAAAGGCATTCTACTCACCTAAACTGAAGTGTGACGGTACCTCCCATAAGGCTTTGTGGGAATATGACATAACTGGAATATGTTTTGTGCTGCCTGTGCCAGGTACATATCTCTGTAAAGGTTATGGTCTAATATATCTATTCATCCCTTTTGTACACATATATCATTTTGTACTTGAGGTTAAGAATATAGATTGTATACTTGCTTGCCTAAGGTTTGTGAGGCATTTGGTCAGCCTCTTTAGGAAGGAATTCACTAGGTTAAGTACCCGGTCGGGGAACAATGCATCTTGGAATGCTCCAATCCACATAAGAAGTCTACCTGAGGACGTTCAAGGCAGCATGTGGGTAATGGCTGCTACCTGCAGTCCTGAGTCATGCATGGGCATGTGACCTGCCCATGTGATTCCGAATCTCCATTCTGTGACTGGATTCTACAGAGGGTGAGGAGGGGGTCTCCACCCACAAGAGACAGTCTATTTAAACCCGTGGGAGACCCCTCCATTTTGTCTTCAGCTGGCTAAAGAAGGAGCCTCTCCACCCCCCCAAGGTACTTGAAGGAAATTGGAACCAAAGACAGTAACTACAGGGGGTGTGAGTGATTGCTGGACCCAGGCTAAAAGAAGATTAGCCTGTAAAAGGGAACATTTTGGAACTGGTGAGGATCTTATCTATATTTAGTGTAATTAGACATAGATTTGCGTATTTTATTTTATTTTGCTGGGTAACTTACTTTGTTCTGTCTGTTACTACTTGAAATCACTTAAATCCTACTATCTGTATTTAATAAAATCACTTTCTACTTATTAATTAACTCAGAGTATGTATTAATACCTGGGGGAGCAAACAGCTGTGCATATCTCTCTATCAGTGTTATAGAGGGCGAACAATTTATGAGTTTACCCTGTATAAAGCTTATACAGGGTAAAACGGATTTATTTGGGTTTAGACCCCATTGGGAATTGGGCATCTGAGTGCTAAGGGCAAGCAGACTTCTGTGAGCTGTTCTCAGGTAAACCTGCAGCTTTGAGACAGGTTATTCAGACTCTGGGTCTGTGCTGGAGCAGATGGGTGTGTCTGGCTTCAGCAAGACAGAGTGCTGAAACTACTGGGCTGGCAGGGAGAATAGAAACAGAGGTAGCCATTGCACATCAGCTGGCAGCTCCCAAGTGGGTTTCTGTGAACCAACCCGTCACATGAAGATGTTAGTGACATCACATTTTTAAGTGTTAACAACACAGTCAACAAAAAACAGCTAAAAATTTTGTATATTTGCTATTACAACACACACCTTAGAATGATTTACATAAATGAAAGACTAGAGAATTATTTTTTCAGTTTTTCTTTGTGCAATTGTCAGCACTTTAGGTTTTTCTAGAGTAGAGTCAGGGCCGGCTCCAGGTTTTCTGTCGCCCCAAGCGGCAAAAAAAAAAAAAAAAAAAAAAGCCGTGGCAGCGCTATCGCACCGCTCCACTCTTCGGCGGCAATTTGGCGGCTGGTCCTGTGTTCCGAGAGGGACTGAGGGATCCGCCGCAGAATTGCCCCTGAAGACCCGGACGTACCGCCCCTTGGTATTGGCCGCCCCAAGCACCTGCTTCTTTAGCTGGTGACTGGAGCCGGCCCTGAGTAGAGTTTGTGGTCCTGCTTAAACTCAAGTTAAAACAAAAATCAATTAACTCTAACAAACAGGACCAAAAGCTCTGGTATAGACATACTCTTTGTGTGTTGTTAATTTCATTGAATAACTAACAACACGGGACAGTTTCTCCATGTTGTAAGGCTCAGAACGGGATGGTACGTGGCACTCCAGCACCTGTCTCAAGCTGCTATCTTGTTCACCAGATCCTCAGCTTTCATTTTTAAAATCATTAGCTGATATAGGTGCAAAGAAAAGCTCAAAAAAGTGAACTAAGTGCAACTAATGCAAAGATAGCTGTGTGAGCATGGAATAACAGATGGGATAAGTGTGACTTGTCCCATTCATTTCAGTGAGGTATCAATTCAGATGGCCAGTGATAAGGAATAAAATAACAGTGCTGACATTTTATTAAGGAAGAAAAGAGGATCACATCTGCAGTTTACTGAGAGTGACATCTCATTTTGGCACCACAGGTGAGTGGCATTTGGGAGATAAAACTTTTTAATGGGGGGTGGGGGGTGGAGGGAGTGGGGAGTAAAGAGCAAAGCCCCATGATCCTAGCAGAGCCAATGTACATATTCAAGTCCCACTGAAGGGAAGCCAAGTAAGAATGCATGATCATACTTTACCATCTACACAACACACACTGAGCAGTGTTTCATTTTGGCAATTGACATGGTCAGTGATTTTGTAGGTAGAGCTTGGAAAAGTACCACCACTTTCCCCAACCCTTCCCCAGTTTGACCCTTGTACCTCACAATAACAAGGAAAAGAAAAAATACGTTTAAAAAAATAGGAAAATGGTGTTACTAAACAGACAAATTGGCAGGGAAACTCTGGGGCAGGATAGTACCCAATTTTTTAAAACTAACTAGAGTTCAAATTGCAAGTGTCCCTTCACTAAATTCACCCTACCTCCCATTTTCCCTCAACCAGGTAAAATGCATGCAAGTCCAACAGAAGCCCCTCTTGATAAAAGCCAATAATGTGTCAATTACCATAACCTAATAGGTGCCATGCTTCCTGACCTTTTAGCAGAGTGATATTTAGATCACCTGGATCGATTGGTCTTCAGCTGTCGTTAAGACTACGCCGATCACAACACATCCGCCATTCTTCTCGCATTCTTGCCTTTCTTCTCCATGTTCGTCCGAAACGTTTAACAATGTCATCTTGCCATCTTCTTGGAGGCCGACTAGGTGGTCTTTTCTGTTCTCGTGGGTACCACTCAGTAATGATTGCGGTCCATCTATTGTCCGTGAACCGTGCTATGTGGCCCGCCCATCGTATCATCTTATCTGCTTTCCATGACAATATCTTTCACACCGCTGTGTTCTCTAATAATTTCATTTGGGATATGATCCAGAAGGGAAATTCCCAACATAGCTCGTTCCATTGCCCTTTCAGCTACCGATAGTCACTATTCTTCTCTCTTCGTCAGTGCCCAGGTTTCACTGCCATACAGCATGGCTGGCAGCACTGCTGAATTGAAGATATTTGTACGTGTGGTCTTGTCGATTTTTCCTTTGAGGACGTCCTTGATGGAATTAAACGCACACCATCCTGCCCGAATCCTTCGCGAGAGTTCTCCGTTCATGTCTTGGCGCATATTAACTTCTTGGCCCAAATATACGTACTGTTCCACTTCTTCAATTTCTTCTCCTGTTACCGTTATTCGGGCTTTTCTTAAGACGTCTGATCACATGTATTTCATTATGCAACGGTTCATTTTCAGACCAACCTGACTGCTTTTCTTGTCGAGTCTTCGTAGCGTGCTCTGCAGTTGGTTGGTGCTTTCGGCAATTAGTACGATGTCGTCCGCGAATCTGAGATGAGATAATCGTTCTCCATTTATATTAACACCACTCCTCCAATTGATCTTGTTCATAACCATTTCAAGGCAGGCGGTAAATAGTTTTGGTGAAATCGTATCTCCTTGCTTTACGCCTGTCTCGATTGGGATGCGGAGGGGAGTTTCGAGGGGAGTAATGTCTGTTGTACATCCAGTATTCGCTTCCTTCAACAAACTGATGTACTGCGTATTAATGCCCTGCTCTGCGAGCGCCTTTAGTATTGCGTTGAACTCGACGCTATCGAAGGCCTTTTCATAGTCGACGAAAGCAATGCACAGCGGGAGTTTGTATTCCCTCACTCTTTCTAGAAGCTGGCTAAAGGTAAATATATGGTCAATCGTGCTGAAATAACTTCGAAATCCTGCCTGCTCTCTCGGCTGTTGTTCATCCAGACTTTGCGAGAGTCGGTTCGTTATCACCTTTGTAAAGAGTTTATAGATATGAAAGAGCAGGCATATAGGAAGATAGTTCTTAAGATTTCCTTGATCCCCCTTCTTGTACAGCAAGATGGTATTCGACTCCTTCCAGCTTGATGGTATTTTTCCTTCTTCGAGATATCAACTGAATCTTAAAGCGAGGGCCTTCCAAAGTTTTTCGCCTCCTGCAGAAATCTTTTCTCATGTTATTCAATCTTTGCCTGGAGCTTCTCCCTTCTTCATCTGGTGTAGTGCGCTTCGGACTTCGCTGATGATTATTGGGGGGACGCGTTCTGACTCTTGGAGCGTTGGGAGAGGGACGTTGATTCTTGATTTGAACAGTTCTGTATAGAAGTCCTTGCAGACCTCCTCCATCCCTGCTCTGTCAATTACTGTCTCTCCATCCTTGTTCTTCAATGCTGTTATGCTCAATAAATGTAAATATATGCTCCATAAAAATGAAAAAAACCAACCAACCAAACAAAAAAGACATTCCAATCTTGTAGCTGATCCCCTTAGGATCGTCTTTCTAATCAATGACTGAAGAAATTACCATAGATGCTGGGAACTGCTGCAGCAAAACACAATTAAAATAAACTCAAATATTCCAATGTTTAATATAATAGGTCACTCACTTTAAAAGTCACAAACAGTACTCCTCCTTTCCCTCTTCTTCCACCCCTCATACATTTACGAGGGAATTTTAACAAATGCTTTACTCTGGCATTATGACCTCTGCACATTTAATACTGATTACATTTCAAAGAAACAATTCAATCAGATAAGAGAAACAATTTTTCAAAGTGATGATTTTCCTACTGCAGCTTTGAGTTGTATGTATGTGTATACACATATACTGACAAAATATGCATATGAAACCTTGGTTCAATTTTATAAAACCAAGAGTTTATTTTCATATTTCTGACAGGAGATTAAGCTTTATAATAAACTGCTACTTGTACTCCTTTGGTCAGGACTTCCATTTTTAAAAAGTCTTATTTTCAGGGTTTTATTATTCAGCAATAAGAGCTCCCTACTAGCTGAAGCGGCGGAATCTCTGGCATGTTAAAATGACACAGGATAGAAAACCAATAAAGGTAATCACATTTTGATCTAGAGGGATTGTGGTAAACAGAGTATTTATTTATTTTTTAAAGTGTTGTATTATGGTTGTGGAGGAAACAGATGTTTTCCCTTCCACTATTATATTGGCAACATCCCATGCAACAGAGCAGTTCTAAGTCAATGTACCTGGAGTGCCAGTGACTAAAAGCAGATTCCTTGCAGGAAGAAATATCTGACTATTTCTCTGAAGTTGGATTTAGGTTGAATTGGCTGCTTCAGTGAGGACTTTTTTTTTTTTTTTTTTTTTTTCCCCCCCCCCTTCTGGATATAGCAAATTGTTGGTGGTTGAGTTTTGGCCAGCTCTGGTCTTTGAGGTCCCAGGTGAACTCTAGCAAGATTGTCTTGTCACTCCATCCTGTCAGCGGGTGCTACTCCCTTGCAGGGAGTAGCAAGTTAGCTACTGCTCATTAGAAACAAACCTGAATAAAAGGGTGAAGATAATAGTTCTCGCAAAGAGGGAGCAAGGATCTGGGACAACAGGATCCTAAGGAAAGACTCCTAGGAACATAAGAACGGCCATACTGGGTCAGACCAAAGGTCCATCTAGCCTAGTATCCTGTCTTCCAACAGTGACCAATGCCTGGTTCCCCAGAGGGAATGAACAGAACAGGTAATCATTAAGTGATCCATTCCCTGTCAACCATTCCCAGCTTCTGGCAAACAGAGGCTAGGGACACCATCCCTGCCCATCCTGGCTAAGAGCCATCGAGTAATCAAGGATGTGGAAGAAGTCTTAAAATGGGTTTATTTTATCTGGTGGAGGTTCTCGATCAAGAGCACACCAATTAGTGATGGGATTGCCCGTCTATCTCCGTTTGCTTGAGATGGTTTCAGGAGCCAAAGTCTCTGATAAAGATCCACATCTACACTTACAAGCTTACAGCGGCACAGCTGTACCAATATAACTCTGCCGCTGTAAAAGCACTCGTGTAGCCATGTTATGCTGATGGGAGAGAGCTCTCCCATTGGCATAATAAAACCAGCTCAATGAGCAGTGGTAGCTATGTTGGTGGGAGAGCATCTCCCGCCAACATAGCGCTGTGCACATGATCACTTATGCCAGCAAAAACTTATGTCCCTCAGGGGAATGTTTTTTCATACCCTGACAAAAGTTTTGTCGACATAAGTGCTAGTGTAGACAGGCCTTAGCAACAGCACTCACTCCTTCAATTAATGGCTGAGAAAGCTCATAACCCACACCCAAATCCCCCAATAAGTCCTCTGGCAAAAATAGGGAAGACTTTACATTCCTGACATTTAAGGTAAATAGAAGAAAATGGTTTTAAGGCCTTCATTATACAGAATAAAGCAGCACACACTTACACTTGATGGGTCCTCTTTAGAGTCCTAAGTCAGTTTTCTTCTTTCCAGGGCCCCCAAAAGTGCTAAAGACCAAACTACAAAGTTACCCTGAAAAGTGTTACTTGACACAGAATAAGTGAAGGGGAGGGGGAAGAGTGTTAAGCAAAACTAGACTAGACTAAAGCATTAGAATCAAATACATTAGAAGCAAGAGGAAGACCACGGACTGGGTAGGCCCATTACTCAATGAGGGGGGAAAATAATAACAGAAAACGTGGAAATGGCAGAGGTGCTTAATTACTTGTTTCGGTTTTCACCAGGAAGGTTGGTGGTGAGTGGACGTCTAACATAGTGAATGCCAGTGAAAAGGAGGTAGGATCAGAGGCTAAAACAGGAAAAGAACAAGTTTAAAAATTACTTAGACAAATTAGATGTCTTCAAGACACCAGGGCCTGATGAAATGCATCCTAGAGTACTCAAGGAGTTGACTGAGGAGATATCTGAGCCATTATTGATTATCTTTGAAAAGTCATGGAAGACAGGAGAGATTCCAGAAGACTGGAAAAGGGAAAATATAGTGCCAATCTATAAAAAGGGAAATAAGGACAACCTGGGGAATTACAGACCAGTCAGCTTAACTTCAGTACCCAGAAAGATAATGGAGCAAATAATTAAGCAATCAATTTGCAAACATCTAGAAAATAACAAGGTAATAAGTAACAGCATAGATTTGTCAAGTACAAATCATGTCAAACCAACCTGATAGCTTTCTTTGACAGGGTAACAAGACTTGTGGATTGGGGGAGTGGTAGATCTGGTATATCTTGACTTTAGTAAAGCTTTTGATACTGTCTCATAACCAAACTAGGGAAATGCAACATAAGGCAGGTGCAAAACTGGTTGGAAAACCGTTCCCAGAGAGTAGTTATCAGTGGTTCAGAGTCATGCTGGAAGGGCATAACAAGTGGGGTCCTGCAGGGATCAGTTCTGGTTTGGTTCTGTTCAATACCTTCATCAGTGATTTAGATAATGGCATAGAGAGTACCCACAAAGTTTGAGGACGATACTAAGCTGAGAGGAGTTGCAGGTGCTTTGGAGGATAGGATTAAAATTCAAAATGAACTGGAGAAATGGTCTGAACTCCAATAAGGACAAATGCAGAGTACTCCACTTAGGAAGGAACAATCAGTTGCACACATACAAAATGGGAAATGACTGCCTAGGAAGGAGTACTGTGGAAAGGGATCTGGGGGGTCACAGTGAATCACAAGCTAAATACGATTCAACAGTGAAACACTTTTTTTTTTTTTTTTTTGCGCAACAAAGTGAACATCATTCTGGTATGTATTAGCAGGAGTGTTGTAAGCAAGACACGAGAAGTAATTCTTCCACTCTACTCCGTGCTGATTAGGCCTCAACTGGAGTATTGTGTCCAGTTCTGGGCGCCGACAAATTGGAGAAAGTCCAGAGAAGAGCAACAAAAATGATTAAGGGTCTAGAAAATGACCTATGGCAGAAGATAGTAAAAATTGGGTTGTTTTAGTCTGGAAAAGAGAAGACAGAGGGGACACAACAGTTTTCAAGTTCATAAAAGGTTGTTACAAGGAGGAGGGAGAAGAACTGTTCTTAACCTCTGAGGATAGGACAAGCAGCAATGGACTTAAAATTGCAGCAAGGGAGATTTAGGTTAGACATTAGGAAAAACTTCTTAACTGTCAGGGTGGTTAAGCACTGGAATAAATTGCCTAGGGAGATTGTGGAATCGCCATCATTGGAAATTTAAGAGAAGTTTAGACAAATACTTGTCGGGGATGGTCTAGATAATACTTAGTCTTGCCATGAATGCAGGGGACTGGACTAGATGACCTCTCGAGGTCCTTTCCAGTCCTATGATTCTATGATTAGCATGAAGGTATCTACTAAAGTTCTCAACCTAATTATTGGTTAAACAAGATGAAAACATCAATCTTTCATCCTCTGTCTAAGCAAGCTGCTGCTAGCTTCTCTTTTAGTACTCCAGCAGGATACGTGCCTTCATCTCTATTCGCCCTATGTGGCTGAGTCCATGTTAAGTCTTCCTTACTATATTGTAAATGACTTCATCCTTAGTCCAGACACCGACAGACTCGAACAATTGCAACAGAAATCAATATTTTTTTCTCCCAATAGATTAATGTAATTTTATTTCTGTAAGAAAGTATTTCCATTTTCTAAAGGAAAAATTCCTTAAGTACACAAATATTATGCATAAAAAGGAATTGAGAAGCATAGAAGAATTAACTGCAATGCACAGATCTTTAAGAGAGTCTTCCACCCACCATTTATCTGAAGATAAATGGATAAAAATCATGATTTTAAAAATATTTGTAGGTCATATCAGATTTTTATTTACATGTTGCAAGTTCTTTACTTTCTTCCCATTTTACAATCAAATACTCAAGTGGATGTTCTCTATTTGTTAAATTAGTTTCCTAATTGTTGGCAAAAGCTCAGATTTTAAAAATTCTTTTTTCCTCTAAGAAGTTTCACACTTCTATACTGGCCTCTACACTGTCCAAGCAACAACATGAGAACTCACCTAAGAAGTTCTGCACTTAATGCTCATCTATCCAGAAAGAAACAAGTCCAGGGCATCATTAATATCCTTGCTGCAAGAACACTACAAACTCATACAAAAAGGTGATAAATAAATCACCGTGCTATATTTGCAACAAACACGCTTCCAATATATTGAGCTTCCTCAAGTTAAGAAAGCTGGACTACTTTGTTCAGGCTATATTTCACCAGGGTTTGAAGTCAATTGGACTTCTGTTCCTAAGCCATTTAGGTATTTCTGAAGATCCTAACCCTTCAACCCCACCCCCCAGGGGGCCTAAATGTGCCTAACTTTAGTGTGGTTTTGTTGTAGATTTTTTTGAGTGGGTTGTTGTGTATGGAGTTTTTTTGTTTTTTTTTGATATTTTGGCCCATGTATAACAGTTATTATGAATGGTTTTATAATGTATTGAAAGCCTACAAAACTTTCCATTGTTAAAACTAAAACAGTTTTGTTTTAATATGACAAATTTTATGCCCCTAAGACAAAAGTTTAATAAAAATACAATTTTAGCTTCTGATGGTGAGAACACTTATGCACAAACTTACCTTCTTTTGAAATCAACAGGCCTATTCAAGTGAGTAAAGTTACGTGCCTGCTTCAATGTTTGCAGAATCAGGACCTATAGCAGTTTCATACAATTCAAACATACCCCACCACATCAGCAATAGCCTTTAAAAAGCAGCATTTATAATTCAACTCATACATTTTTAATCTAACGATACAATAGCAGAAATTTTCAAATCCGTTTTATAGCCTCAATCTGATTTAGATTTTTGAAATATTAAGTGATTTACTCACTTCACACCGCAAAAGACACACTTTACATGTGAGCTTCAACTACTTCTCTCCAATTCTCCAACCTGTGGCTGAATACAGTTCAGAAAACTAAAGCAACACAAATCGTATTTATCTCTAGATGCAGACAATTCTCACTGGACTGCAAGACATGGGATATTGCACATTTAGTATTACTAAGGCCATACTGACACACAAACCAGTTATGCTAACCCAGTTCAAGGGTGTGCCTAGGCTGTGCCATAACATGTAATTTACAGGCAAATTAATGTCTTCTATGAGCTTGTAGGATGTTTACATTAATATCTTTATAATGCTTTGAACAAGTGAAATGCTAATCATTATTAAATTCAGTTCACAGACTGAAGACAGATGTTTAAACCTAAAGTTGAGACAAAAAATTGTAAATTGAGAACACTAAAGGCATGGCAGGGGAGAAGTACTGCCACATTTGGCAGGGAGGGAGCCTGGAATATTTCAGCAATTTCAGTTTAAAGCTATTGATGCTATAGACCTTTATTATGTATTGGCAAGTTATATCCATTATATTTCTACATGTAAGCGTATGGGGTCAGAATTAAGGCTATGACATCTAGGGTTAAATGACAACAGTAAAGACGCATAAGTCCAGTCTATACTACAGCTTTCACCATTGTAACTATCAGTGGAGCTGTATTCATGGTGAATTATGACTACAAACTTTGCTAGTGTAGACAAAGTCATTGTGTTTAAACAAGAGTGTTAAACAGTGTTTGCCACATGTAGGCAGAAGCCTCTAGGTCAGATCCTCTTTGTCCATACATTATTTCTCTACATGTTTCTGTCCAAATCGCTCAAGGAGTTCAAATGCCTTCTCCTTCCTGAAGTGGGCAAGCTGTAGCAGTATACACTCAGCTTGTGATCTCAGGCAGTCAAAACTACTCCAAAACACAGGGGTATTTCATGGAGTTATTGCCACCGGTTCTCTTCCTTGTAGAAGAGTCATAGTTAGGAACTGCCATTTCAAATTAAACTACTGGCCCATCTAGGTAAGCATCCTGTTTCCGGCAGTGGCCAATACTAAATAATTCACCTAATCAGAGGTGCAGAGTTATGACATGAAGGGAGTGGGAATAAAAAACCCTTACTATCTGAGGCACATGGTTTCATTTCCCTTAGATTATTATATTAAACTTGTATAATCACAGATGTTTACAGAGCTCAAAATTATCCAGTCCTTCTTAAAAACAACATAATACTATAATGTGTCTCATTGGCTTCCTGCAGCATTACATTCTACAGACTAACAATATGCTGCATAAATTATTTCCTTTTGTTTGTTAAATTTAATCTTTGTTTCACAATAAATTCCTTTTCCAAACTAAGTAATCCCAATTCTTGTATGTAAATTCTACCATGTTTCCAACTATTTGTCATTTCTTTAGACCTTTTCAGTCTCTGCTGTATTTATTTTGAGATCAGGCAACTAAAACGGACCACAGTACTCAGGTTGTGAGAGTACTATTGCAACAATTCTCCATCTGTGGTCCATGGACCACTTATTGATGGTGTGTGAAGAGTTGGCTGGTTGCATGGTGTTGGCGTTTATCCAGATTTTAGCCTGCCTTAATAAATTTTAGCTATATTTTAGGAAAATATTTAATATTACTTTAATTAAGCAATTGTCATAGCTTCAAAAATAACAAAACATGATGTGTATGAGAGGGGAGGCAGTCCCTGAGAATCTCTGTAGATAAATCTGCAAAATAACCTCATGTGTTCAATTAACAACATTCTGAAAAGCTGTCCAGCTTTACTCACCCAAACACCTCCTTTATCTAAGGGAATTGTGTTCAGGGCTAGGAGGCAAAAGGGCTCAAGTTCCATTTTCTCATCTTCCTATTTCAGGTGAAGATTTGCTCAGGCCTCACAAAGGCGACAGAATTTAAAAATTTGCAGTATACTAAGGAGCAGCACATGGTTTTGTTTCAGGGAAAATTACTTTTTTCAGTCAGCCATGTTATCAGCATTTGAAGGTCAGGTAGTGAGTGATCAGGCACAAGAGAGATTCTGGCTAAACTTATTAAGTACACAAAAAGGATGTGCTGTGCATGTGTTTGTCAGATGTGTAAACTAACTTTAGCCTGCCTCCCTACCCCCATCCTCCTAACAAGCATACACTTTTGGACAACTGGAAACTCAGCAGAGTTAGGAGGGGAAAGAAGATATGTAATTAGTGTTTGGACTATAAAATGTCTATATATGTATTCCTAGTCACAACAAGTAGAGGTTATGTTTGAACTAGTTGAAGGGTCAATGCCTGTTAGATTATTTTGCCATATGTTTACTTTAGATTTTCCCAAATGCTATCTTGTTTTCCCAATTACAGGTATTTTGCAAGTGTATAGTTGGGATAATTCCCTGAGATCTGGAGATTCCTGAGTTAGTCTAAAATATGATTTATTATATTTCATTTAAAAAATTCAGTGGTTTTCTAAGAGCAACAGAACTTTTTCAAAAAACCTATTAAGTTCTATACAAAAGTTTTGAGAAAATTAAGGTAGCAAAGCACTTGGGGAGGGGGGTGCATTCAACTGTTTTCTCTAAGAGGAAAAAAAAATTCTCTAGCATATAGGATGCCCCAGGGGAGTGAGGGGGAGTAAAGCAGATTGACTGAAAAAACTGATGGAATAATTGAGGCTGTTGAAAAACCCAGGCTCCATGCTATGGGAAATGATATCTTTCCAATCTTGCCTTCTGCCAAATTACACAGCACATACAACTCTGAAGGTAAGGCACAGAAATGAAAACATCACTACCAGGGAACTAAAGATTAGTGATTAGAGGTCCACCAATGCAAAAGGGTGCTTTTAAAATTCCTCCTCCCGACATAAGTATGTTGGGGGGAGGGGAGATGGGAAAAGGAAGGTTAATAGACACTGTCTCCTGGGATAGACTTCAATTAATAGCGAGGGCAACCAGAAAGACAAGATAGATGATGCAGAACCAACTATTGTCTCTCCTTCTGGATGAAAGCGAACACACTGTACAAAGACAAGTCTATTTTAAACAGGTTATTGATGGCTTAATTTCCCTCTAGGGAGTGAACATTATTCAAATTCATTTTTCCTTTTTTATTTTAACAGCTATTAAGAAAAAACAGTTAGCAAGAAGGTAATAAGCAAGCAATTATCAGATGACGGGAAACAGGTTTCCAAGGTAGCACAGTGAAATACAGAGCCTGCAAATGGCATTGTGCAAGACTTCATTGGAATTTCACAGTCAAATCACGTTCAGGTTTAGCTTTTAGACTTCTCACCAAGCAGAGAACATATAAGCTTTTTACCCCTCACTGGCATTTACACCAATGTTTGTCTAATTGTTCTGCATCATTTAAGATGAAGTTTTTTCCATTTAAATGATACATGCCTAATTCAAACATCAGCAGACAAGCATTACCATGTTGCTTATCTGTTTAAGAACCTAAGTAGGAGAATTATCTCAAAGAGCACCCTTCACCAGGTAATTGAGTGCCTCACAAAATTACAAAGTCTACACTAGATTGTTTCCTCTCTCCAGTCTGCAAAAACTGAACTCTTCCCTACCCCACTACCTTTCAAAGAAAGTTCTCAACGTATGTGTGACAATACTGTGACACGAAAGCTTATGCCCAAATAAATTTGTTAGTCTCTAAATTGCCACAAGGACTCCTCGTTGTTTTTGCTGATACAGACTAACACAGATACCACTCTGAAACATTCAAGGTAGTTAGAGTCTTCTCTAATGCTGAGATGTCACAGAATTTCCAAATTTCCCCCAAGGAACTGTAGTGTCAATCCTAGAACTAAAGGGCCAATTTGAAACCCAAGTAGTAGTTTTACTTGTTCTTCTCTGAATTTGTGAAATCTTTGCTGTCATTCAAGTTTGTGGAAGAAGTAAGATGTGGTCTAAGTGTCCTTGCTTTAAGAGACGGACTGTCAAATGGATGGATTTATGAAAGCCTCTGTCCACTACAGCTTTTAAACTGAGCTACTGTGTTCAAACCTTGTTAGAGAAGTCATTTTAGTTTTAAACTTAAAATGAAGTGGGGACAAGGCTTCAGCTTGTCTATTGGTCTGCTCTCCAAGCCAACCTCTTGATGCACAGCATAATTCCCAAATCAGGAAGTACAGAAGTTTGGTATCTCGTCCCTGGAACATCTGTGCAGAATCGGAACCTGAGTATTACTATTGCTTTGAAGAGGATCTTTATACTCCAAATGAAAAGAAAGATTTAAAGTAGAGTCATGTTTTCCCACTGCACATTGCCGCAAGGCTCAGTCCCAAGCACTCTGCTGGCACTTTATAAATAACAAGGCAAGAAATCCATTCAGTTATTTCCATTGCTTGTACAACAAAAAGTCTGATAGAAAGGGACTACATAAGCTGAATGGGGTATTCCTGCCAGCAAGAAAGGTACATTTTGTTTCCCAAAACAAATTCTAAACAAAACGTTATTGGAAAAAGTAGCCTCATTTCCTGAAGTAACCTCAATTTCTTATTTTCACTCTTCCTAAATCCATGCACCACTGAAATGTCAAAGCTAACAATACTCAATTAGTTCTGTATCTTATTGCTGATAATTGTAAAAAACTAGAGTCAGAGGTCTCACCCACAGGAGGGCTTCTCAAATGGGGACAAATGGTGAAATCTCTCTCTAAATTTGAGCAATTCAAAAAGGAAGTAAAATGATACATTCCCAGATACAAGTACTTTAAGATGGAGTTAAAATTCAGAGTACTTATCAGTGATTCAGGGTAAAATACATTCTAAGATGTTCCAATTATCCCCCAAACCAAGTGTTATAAATGCAAGAAATTCAGAGTTAAATTTAAAAACTTAAGAATTTTAAGCGTGGTAAGATATAGAAATGCATAACAAGGGCACCCAATTTCAATTCTATCCTGTAATATCATATAATAACCATATAATTAAAGCATTTTAGTGTTCATGGTCCCTAGGGTGACCAGATGGTAACTTGAAAATATCGGGACTGCCGCAGGGGGAGCGCCTTCGGCGGCAATTCAGCGGAGGGTCCTTCAGTCGTTGACGGTCTTCGGCGGCATTTCGGTGGCGGGTAATAAACCTTGCCGCCAAAGACAGAAGTACCCGATGCTGAAATGTCAGCGACTGAAGGACCCTCCGCTGAACTGCCGCCGAAGACCGGACGGGTGAGTGTATATATAAAAAAAAAAAAAGCCCGAAACAAAATATCGGGACAAATGGCGTCCCGACCGTACTTCGGTCGGGACGTGGGACNGCCCTCCGCTGAACTGCCGCCGAAGACCGGACGGGTGAGTGTATATATATAAAAAAAAAAAGCCAGAAACAAAATATCGGGACAAATGGCGTCCCGACCGTACTTCGGTCGGGACGTGGGACAAACTGCTCGAAATTGGGACGTCTGGTCACCGTAATGGTCCCAGATCAGATTAAACCAGTTTTTAAAGACAGTGCAATAAATGTGATGCTTTGGAAACATGGAATATCAACTTTGTAAGTGCTAGATCAGGAGTTCTCAACCTTTTTTTTTTTCCCCTGAGGCTCCCCTCAACATGCTCTAAAAACTCCAGGGCCCAGCAGGGGATGGGGAGGGAAGGACTCAGAGCTCCAGGCCGGGGCTGGGCCCTCGGGCATAGGCATAGTTTCACTTCTATTTTGGGTGGCAGGGGCTGGCAGGGCTTGGCCCAGCTCTGCACAGCAAGGTCCAAGAAGGCACCACCACCTCCACCCCATGACTCGCCTCAGCAGGTCACCCAGCTTGTCAGGGTTATGTGTGGTTCAGCTCAAAAAGTTTAAAAACTGCTCAGGGTACAGGGAGAGGGTAGCTAGGGGTCATGTGCGGGCAGTAGGGTAGCTCAGGATGCTGAGAGGGGGTAGCTAAGGGCTGTGTGCCAGGAGGGCTCCCCTGTGGTCACTGCTCTCCAAGGGCTCTGCTAGCCACAGATCGGGGTCCCCCTGCCTGGGCGGCTCTTACCGGCTGCGTGAGCTGAGCAGCAGCCGCAACCCCAAGCACCAGCAGCAGACGGGGGAATGCCGTGGCTGCCTGCTCCATGACACCAGCCAGAGCAGCAGCTGCTCGCACTGCCCGCCGATTCCAGCTTCCCGCCTCAGACTCTGGCTGGGGGAGGCGGGGAGAGGAAGAAGGGGGGGTGTGGAGCTGCCCCTGGGATTGCCCCGTTCTGACACCGTGGGGGGGGGTGTGGGCAGGGCTCGGGGTTTCAGTCCCGCAGCGGTGGGTGCCGGGGCTCGAGGTTTCAGCCCCATGGCAGGAGACTTCGGGGCTCAGGCTCTCTGGGTTTCAGCCATGGGGTCCTGCAGACCCCCGGTTGAGAACCGCTGTGCTAGATGTATCTTTAGATACGAGCTAGAGAGTGTATTCCTGGCTCAATGGGTAAGCTATAAGAGACGTTTCCTGTAGGAACTGAAGTTACTAGTGGATAATCAATGCAACTCACTAATGTGGGTGACCAGCCTGTGGAAGGTTCACTCTGGGGAAAACAGCATATACTGGTTTGACCTGCTTAGAGAGGCCTGGCAAATGAAGAACTACAAGCTGCATAAAGAGACAGCCTTAATCTAGAAGACAGACCACCCACACAACTGATTCAAGAACATACATAAAACTGTGACCAAGACAGGCAGACCCTGCAGAAAGGGTCTGACTAATTTTAATCCTATCAGTGTCCCCATGTGGATAATTGATAACTGCCTGCTAATCTAGACTTCCAAATACACTATTTATTGTTTTTAAATATATGTTTTCTCTGTAATGCTTTTGTTCTGAATAAACAGTACTTTGCTACATGGAAGCTGGCTGGTTAACTGTGTCTTTGCTCCTGAGAGAAAAGGACTGCAGGCTGAACTAAAGTCAGACCTGCTGAGATAATCATAGTAAATTGCAGAATTACAACCTAAGGCCAAGATCTAGTGGAACTCCATCCTGAGAAAGGTGACAGCCAGTGATCTAAGACGACCTGAAGGCACCTCAGTTAGACCCCAAATGAGTCAGAGGTTACCTTGGGAACTGGGACAATTAGATTTCCCCCCTCCATTATGCCACTTTGTGCATCATCAGAGCATCACAAAGCAGCTAGATCCCAGCCTCCCCCTCTGTGCAGTCCTCCAAGTTCTCTGCCTTACACACACACACACACTTCCCTACTGCCCCATGTGTGAACCAGTGAAGTATGTTTTACAAAATCTTTTGACTGCTTCAGTGCCTGGCCTCTTCAGTAGCTCAAAACTTTGCCATGTAGGAACTGAGTTAAGATTGTCAATTTCACAGTTACTATTAAGAAATAATTTGATACTTATTATTGCCTGCAAGCATGTTAATTTCAGGCTGTTGCTTAAAAAAAAGCTATAAGTGCCCATACAGGCCAGCATTGGAGTTAGTCAAGGGGGGACCATCCAAAACAGCAGCAGGGGGAAGTGAGTAGTTCAGACTTTTGTCCTCTGGTCATCCTCACAGCAGCCAAGAGGCTGCGTTAAGGGTAGAGAAGCAGACTCTTGCCTTTGTAGCAGGCAGGATGTTATGGAAGGAAAGAACATAACTGAAAGCTTCTCCCTTTCAGCAAATCAGGGATGGAGACAGAGACAGAGCCTGATAAATAGCCTGAGAAGCCCAGAGAAGAGTACAGGGGCAGTACCCTGTTAGAAATATGAGCAGTTCAAGGTGTAGAAGAGAAAAGAAGGGAGAGACTGATCTATTCGGCTGGGTTATTTGCTAGGGTGTTAACTCTGGATTTCGCTAGTCAGTATTCTCACTTTTCAGACCTACCTCCAATGTTTGGTAAAATTTTCCATCTGTGCTCATTCAGCTTTGAGAGATCTTAATCTTGAGAATATTTTTACAGTAAGCAAGTCATACCTAGTAATGCTCTTACCTTCACTGTTAGAGGGAGAAATCTCAAAGATTCTGCACTCTCACTCCCTCAGGTGTAGCTTACCATCAGCTTAGCTCTGTGGCCTTGACATCATATAAATAAAACATTTAATAGGACCAATGACTAATTCCATTCAATAACATTGGTTGCATTACCATCACATTGCTAATCAACAGTCAGAGCAGATGGAATGCAAATCTCTCAGCAGCAGGAAACAAATGAGCAGCCAACTTTCTTCTCCCCCCAAATTTTAAGCAACGTAGTATCAGTTAAGAGAAGAAGTTCAAAGATAAATTTTTAAATAAAGAAATGTGCCTTATTAAAGGAAACACTTTCACATCTCTTGGCAAAGTATGAGAATTTTAACCGCACTAAGGCTGTACTGGGGAATTATCCTGATCTTCCACGAGAAAATTATTCTGTGTTACATATGTAGCAGCACACGTGCTCTTATGCAGGGAGGTTGAATTAATGTCTCAAGTTCATTTTCCCCCCACTATCTGGGTTGAAGATACTGTAGGAATGGTCTTAGCCATTTGGTGGGAAGGTAGGAAGAAAAGAGGAATCACCTCGTATCACATAATTAGCCTCTTCTAACCTGTGCTCAGAGATCTTTGGGTGAAGGGACCAGCCCTACTCCATTACAAGGACAGCCTGTATGAGGCCTCTGAAGTTAAGTGGGGGAGATTCAGGAGATCCCAAACAGAAAATCCACAGACAAGTCAAACGGTTAACTATTTTGCCGCAATAGTTCTATGTATGCCAAAGAACCAATCCCAACAGAAGTCTAAATCCCACTGTAGCGTATTTATGCACATGAAGAGTATAAATTACTGAAGCTACTCAGTTAATTCGTTTGTCTGGACTCACTGACGGTTCTAAAACATGAATAAATATGTAAACAGCTACTCTGCTCTAATTAGTGCCATACACTGAATCTCAACAGAAAGATCCTCAACCTCCTCCCTCACCCCATGCATTTCACCTCTCAGCATCTCTCCCTGGGGAACTGAATAGCAAACAGGTGTGTAATGCTCAAAGGATGCTTTTTCTTCTTATTTAAACTGGTAAGTGGGGAGGAGAAGGAAAAAGATTGAATCACTGACCCCCCAAAAATATTCTAAATGTGTTTAAAATGCTACTAAAGGGCTGCTTTAGAAAACATTGGGGAAGAAGAAAAAAGGAAAAAGAAAAATAACTGCTGTTGTAGAAAGAGCATGAAGCAGATAACACATCTTCCTGGGCAGTAGCATCAATTAATCCCAGGGTGCACCTTCCAAGTCCATCAAACCCCAGTTTTACATAAAATCATTAATTTATTACAGACTTAAGAGAAAGGAAGGGTGCAGAAAAGGATGAAATTACTGAAATTGAAACTAAAATCAAGGTCAAACAAGCCAAACCTCCAAGCTCATATACTTCAACCTCCTGAAGCGAACAATCTCAAAATTAGCAATCTGAATCTCAGAAATTTACATGAATTCAAACTACTAAATTAACCTTATGTCAAACTCTCCAAAGCCTGCCAACACCAAAACTACCCTCCTCTGGCAAAACACTAGAATGAAAGCACAGGTGTCGTAACTTGTTCTGAAGGTAAGATTTGAGGTTAACAGAGAAAAATTTAAGTGCTCCATGCACAGATTAAATTTATCCATGTTTACCTGAAATTTTCCTTTCTTCGAGTAACGAGGTCTACCGATCCATTACAATGCGTACTTCAGCTTGTTTACACCTTGGGGGCAGTACCAGACCTATCAATCACTGGTTGTTGGGGAATGCCAAGCCCTGGATGTCAATTTCTTTCTCTGTTCTGGATGATCCATTTGTCTTCAGAGTGGAACAGATACATGAACTTTACTATTTTAAGGAAGGAAATGTTCAGGTAAGCATGGATAAATTTTTCCTATTCTTCTTTATGCTAACACCCATAAGTTCATCATAATGGGATTTTCACAGCAGTGTGTCAAGCAGGATCATCCTTTAAAATATGAACATCCAAAATGTTAATTATAAATATTTCCATCTACCCCCGGTCACTAAGGCATGGAGAGGACTTCTGCCAAAAGAAAGGAAATGACATTGGCTAAGATTGGATGACCAATGTGCAGAATTTGGTGAACTAATGGCTATCTAGCAGATCTCAAAACAGAAGACATGACTAACTCTGCCCTGAGAAATTGTCAGTGCTCCTAAGGACTGAACTTTGATGCTTAACAGAAGGAGGAATCTTTCTTGAATTACTCAGGAAATGAATGCTATGACAGTATCTATCTGAATTGTGTGATCATGGGAGACTAACTTCCCAGATATAGAGTGGAGGACAAGTGCTAGTAATAATAATAGGGCTCAGATTTTCCTGGATGCGATAGCTGATGAATTCCTTCTCCAAGTAGCTGCTGAACCAACAAGAGGGGATGCCATTTTAGATTTGGTTTTGGTGAGTAGTGAAGATCTCATAGAAGAAATGGTTGTAGGGGACAACCTTGGTTCGAGTGATCATGAGCTAATTCAGTTCAAACTAAATGGAAGGATAAACAAAAATAGATCTGTGACTAGGGTTTTTGATTTCAAAAGGGCTAACTTTAAAAAATAAAGGAAATTAGTTAGGGAAGTGGATTGGACTGAAGAACTTGTGGCTCTAAAGGCGGAGGATGCCTGGAATTACTTCAAGTCAAAGTTGCAGAAACTATCAGAAGCCTGCATCCCAAGAAAGGGGAAAAAATTCATAGGCAGGAGTTGTAGACCAAGCTGGATAAGCAAGCATCTCAGAGAGGTGATTAAGAAAAAGCAGAAAGCCTACAAGGAGTGGAAGATGGGAGGGATCAGCAAGGAAAGCTACCTTATTGAGGTCAGAACATGTAGGGATAAAGTGAGAAAGGCCAAAAGCCATGTAGAGTTGGACCTTGCAAAGGGAATTAAAACCAATAGTCCTCTACCCCGATATAACGTGACCCGATATAACACGAATTCGGATATAACGCGGTAAAGCAGTGCTCCGGGGGGGCGGGGCTGCGCACTCCGGCGGCTCAAAGCAAGTTCGATATAATGCAGTTTCACCTATAACATGGTAAGATTTTTTGGCTCCCGAGGACAGCGTTATATCGGGGTAGCGGTGTAGTAAAAAGTTCTATAGCCATATAAATAAGAAGAAAACAAAGAAAGAAGAAGTGGGACCGCTAAATACTGAGGATGGAGTGGAGGTTAAAGATAATCTAGGCATGGCCCAATATCTAAACAAATACTTTGCCTTAGTCTTTAATGAGGAGCTTAGGGATAACGGCAGGATGACAAATGGGTACGAGGATATGGAGGTAGATATTACCACATCTGAGATAGAAGCCAAACTCAAACAGCTTAATGGGACTAAATCGGGGGGCCCAGATAATCTTCATCCAAGAATATTAAAGGAAATGGCACATGAAATTGCAATCCCATTAGCAAGAATTTTTAATGAATCTGTAAACTCAGGGGTTGTACCGTATGACTGGAGAATTGCTAACATAGTTCCTATTTTTAAGAAAGGGGAAAAAAGTGATCTGGGTAACTACAGGCCTGTCAGTTTGACATCTGTAGTATGCAAGGTCTTGGAAAAAAAATTGAAGGAGAAAGTAGTTAAGGACGTTGAGGTCAATGGTAATTGGGACAAAATACAACATGGTTTTACAAAAGGTAGATCTTGCCAAACCAACCTGATGATCTTCTTTGAGAAGGTAACAGATTTTTTAGATAAAGGAAACGCAGTGGATCTAATTTACCTCGATTTCAGTAAGGCATTTGATACGGTTCCACATGGGGAATTATTAGTTAAATTGGAAAAGATGGGGATCAATATGAAAATTGAAAGGTAGATAAGGAACTGGTTAAAGGGGAGACTACAATGGGTCGTACTGAAAGGTGAACTGTCAGGCTGGAGGGAGGTTACTAGTGGAGTTCCTCAGGGATCGGTTTTGGGACCAATCTTATTTAATCTTTTTATTACTGACCTCGGCACAAAAAGTGGGAGTGTGCTAATAAAGTTTGTGAATGACAGAAAGCTGGGAGGTATTGCCAATACAGAGAAGGACCGGGATATCATACAGGAAGATCTGGATGACCTTGTAAACTGGAGTAATAGGATGAAATTTCATAGTGAAAAGTGCAAGGTCATGCATTTAGGGATTAATAACAATATTTTTTGTTATAAGCTGGGGACTCATCAGTTAGAAGTAACAGAGGAGGAGAAGGACCTCGGAGTATTGGTTGATCACAGGATGACTATGAGCCACCAATGTGATATGGCTGTGAAAAAAGTGAATGTGGTCTTGGGATGCATTAGGCGAGGTATTTCCAGTAGAGATAAGGAGGTGTTAGTACCATTATACAAGGCACTGGTGAGACCTCATCTGGAATACTGTGTGCAGTTCTGGTCTCCCATGTTTAAGGAGGATGAATTCAAACTGGAACAGGTACAGAGAAGGGCTACTAGGATAATCCGAGGAATGGAAAACCTGTCTTATGAAAGGAGACTTAAAGAGCTTGGCTTGTTTAGCCTAACCAAAAGAAGGCTGAGGGAAGATATGATTGCTCTCTATAAATATACCAGAGGGATAAATACCAGGGAGGGAGAGGAATTATTTAAGCTCAGTACCAATGTGGACACAAGAACAAATGGATATAAACTGGCCATCAGGAAGTTTAGACTTGAAATTAGACGAAGGTTTCTAACCATCGGAGGAGTGAAGTTCTGGAACAGCCTTCCAAGGGGAGCAGTGGGGGCAAAAGACATATCTGGCTTCAAGACTAAGCTTGATAAGTTTATGGAGGGGATGGTATGATGGGATAGCCCAATTTTGGCAATTAACTGATCTTTGACTATTAGTGGTAAATATGCCCAATGGCCTGTGATGGGATGTTAGATGGGGTGGGATCTGAGTTACTACAGAGAATTCTTTCCTGGGTGTCTGGCTGGTGAGTCTTGCCCACATGCTCAGGGTTTAGCTGATCGCCATATTTGGGGTTGGGAAGGAATGTTCCTCCAAGGCAGATTGGCAGAGGCTCTAGGGGTTTTTCTCCTTTCTCTGCAGCGTAGGGCACGGGTCACTTGCTGGAGGATTCTCTGCACCCTGAAGTCTTTAAACCATGATTTGAGGACTTCAATGGCTCAGACATAGGTTAGGGATTTGTTGCGGGAGTGGGTGGGTGAGATTCTATGGCCTGCATTGTGCAGGAGGTCAGACTAGACCATCATAATGGTCCCTTCTGACCTTAAAGTCTATGACTCTATGAATTATTAGTACCATACCGGGTCTCATTAGAAAAAGCTCCCAACTTCAAATAAAAATTCATCCGCTGGAAACAGTAGCCATCGTGAGGCCTACTCTAAATGACAGGAAGTAAACCGACAGCTTCTACAGGGATTCAATCTGGGTAGTGCTGTAAGGAACAGAATGAGGTTCCGAGGTCATGGTCTATGACAGGTGTCGGCAACCTATGGCACACATGCCAAACATGGCATGCAAGCCAATTTTGGGTGGCACGCTGCTGCCTGCCGCGGTCCCGGCCCCCGGCCCCCCCGCCCACCGCTCTCCCCTGCGGGGGCAGGAGGCCGAAGCTTGGTCCTGTGGCAGCCAAGCTCCCCCCTCCCCCGCCTCTTCCCCCAGCGTGGTGCTTTCCTGCCCCTCCCCCTCCCTCCGATCAGCTGATGGCCCTTGCGAGGGGGAGGGGGACGAGTGGCAGCGTGCTCGCTGCTCCATAGAGGAGACAGAGAAGAGGTAAGGACGGGACCTTGGGGAAGGGGGTGAAACAGGGCATATCCCTTCCAGCCCCCTGCCATGAGCCGCGCAGGGCAGGGGGCTGGGAGCACCCTCACAAGCCGAGCACCCCAGTCCTCTGCCCTCACCCCTGCACCCCCCCCCACCCAGCCCCCTGCCCCCCCCCCCGAACCCCCCACCCACCCCCAGCCCTCTGCCCTGCCCCCCCCCCCCCCGCCGCCCGCCCCCCCGCCCCCCGCCCCTGCCCCCCCCCCCCCCCCCCAGCCCTCTGCCCTCACCCCTGAACCCCCCCACACCCAGCCTTCTGCCCTACACCCCCGCTGCCCTCTGCTCTGATCCCTGACCCCCACACACAGCCACTGCCCTCTGCCCTGAACCCCCACACACACCCAGCCCTCTGCCCTGACCCCTGAACCCCTCCACACACCCAGCCATCTGCCCTGACCCCTGAACCCCCCCACACCCCCACTGCCCTCTGCCCTGAACCCCCACACACACCCAGCCTTCTGCCCTGCATCCACCCAGCCCTCATCCCTCTGCCCTGACCCCTGAACCCCCCCAGGTCTGGGGTCCCGGCTGCCGGCCCCATGCCAGTCAGCGTCCCGGCCGCAGGCCCCGCTCAGCCCGCTGCCGGGCTAGGTGAACAGAACCCCAGGCTGGAAGTGGGCTGAGCAGGCTGGCGGCGTAAGATCAGCATTTTAATTTAATTTTAAATGAAGCTTCTTAAACATTTTGAAAACCTTGTTTACTTTACATACAACAATAATTTAGTTACATAATATAGACTTATAGAGCGAGACCTTCTAAAAAACGTTAAAATGTATTACCGGCACGCGAAACCTTAAATTAAAGTGAATAAATGAAGACGTGGCACACCACTTCTGAAAGGTTGCCTAACCCTGGTCTATGACCTTGAGAAATTGGAAGACTGAAGCCCTAAGGAAGCATTTAAAATTAGGATGTGTACAAAACTTCCAGCAAAAAGGTCAAGTCTGTAAAATTATGTTCCCAATATGTTCAAGAAAAGGAACACTCATACACCCATAATAAAGCCCTACTATGCTTATAGCTATTCAAGGCTATCTAAGGACTTTGCACAAGCCAGAAGAATGAGCTCTATTTGTTAACTTCTCTTCAGGGGTCCATGAGAACAATCACTTAATCCAACTATTCATTTTAAATCTATCTGGTCCCAGATGGAGGACTGGTCTTGCAATAGCAGTCCTCTTCTGTGAGATTGACACATCCAGTGATCCAAAGCTAGGTAAACAAGCCTAACAAACATAGCCTCTTCAGCCAGAAAGTCATTAACAGTATTGCTGCCCAACTGCCATTCCTAGCTTTTGTATTTTCCTGGGGAGTGGTGGAAAAGGTGAGAAGACATAGCAGAGACCCTGCCCAGTTTTGCAAGATGTCATTCACCACCTCAAATCCTGGGTCCTGACACAGACAGGCTACAAGACCCACCAAATTCATTTACTATAAGTGAGATTGTGGGTGTAGGAGCCACTCTGCTAATCTGATTTCTGCCATGCAAGTCTTGGTATTCATCTCTTTGATGGGCAGTGTGCACAGAGATAGGACTCTTTGCTCTACGCAGGACAGGAAAAGCTCTCTGGAGTAGAGCTGATTATATTCTTTCCAGTTATTATGAAACCCTATCAGGCATGTTGAGTGTTGCGACCAGAACAAATCTCTCATCCATGGAAGGAGCAGTGCTCCAAGATCTCACTTGAAGCTTTGTGCTCCAGCTGGTGGATGCCGAGCTCGCTCTTTCTCTGGAAACCATTCCCTGAATTGAAGTGGGAGGGCCACTTCAAAAATATCAGTTGTAGGAGTGGAGAATATACAATTGGAGACAGATCTCTGCCAATGAATGAGACAGGGAGCGATATGGAGGGGATACCCAGAATTACTGAATAGGTATACCAACTCTGGATCATAGAAGCATGCCTGTTTATAAGATCAGAACTCCCACTAGGCTCTAATAAGAGTTGGATTTTTCTGTGACACCACTTGTGTTCCATTATGGCCATCTTCCTCTTCTGTTAACTGTCTTCTGAGTTGAGACCTCTAACAATGCATACTTGCATTTCAAAGCTCTATTCATTTACATATCTTCCTAACCAGTCTTTAAAGTTCGGCCATGTCAGGTCAGTCTGAGTTAATTAACTCTTTCTGGCCCTGTCATCTTCCAATGAAATATTATATTACACTCATAACATCACACCAGGCCTGACTGATATCCCAAGCAGCATGTGAACCCCTGGGGGGTTCGTGAACCCCTGGGGGTTCGTGAAATGTTACAGGGGACCCTGGGCAGCACGGAGCCCCTAGACTTCCAAGAGCTAAGCAGATCAAAGCAAACATCTCTCTCACACTGAGGAGATTTAAACTTCAAGACTCCTTATAAGAAATGGAAAGGGAGGTGGATAATTTTTGCTGTTTTTTAAATTAAATAGGCAGCTAGTATTGTTTTTAAAATTATTATGAAGAACAAGTTTAAGCTTTGTTGTAATGTGAGTGGTTTACCTAGACTGCTCAAGACCTGAATGCTTGTGTAGGAGGAACTCTTTGAGTTGGCTTCTTAAATACCTTCATGCTGTTTCACATCTGATACTCCTTGATGAAACATAGGAGCCTTGTCTTATAACAGGCTTATTCAAAGTGATACAAGCTATGAAAGTGAGATCTTGGAAGAGTGTTGCCGTTTTCATAACATAATAAAAAAACTGTAATGATAAATAATAATTAATAATAAATAGTGTGTAATAAGCATGTCACAAAAACAAATTTTATATTTCCAAGATCACTGCTTTTATAATTTATACTCAGGTAAAGGAGAAAATCCCTGGAAATATTCATTTTTAAGAGGGGGGTTCGCAAGACTTGACATTTTAGTGAAAGGGGTTCACAGGTTGTTAAAGTTTGGGAACCACTGGTCTATCCTGAATCCAAGATACTCCAGCTATGTCTCTGTACAGAACCATGATCAGAAAAATTCTCCAGGAAGAGATAAGTGAGTTTCCTTCTTCCCTAAAACTAATATTGCTACCATGATCCAGGAGATCAACCTGTGAGCACACATAAGATCAAATACTGTAGTAATGATCAAAGTTGGTGGGGGAGGGGAAGGCCCAAAAAGACACCACCCATGTGCAAAATCTAAGATTTGTCCAAGGATGATAAAATGGGAATGCTTTGAAGACAAGCCTCCTCAGGAACTTCAGACGTTTCAGACAGTACCCTGGTCTTCTTGCTCCTGATTCTCCAAGAATGGGGAGCAGATTGCAATGCTCTGATCTGAAATAGAAGATGGCTAATTTAATTCATGTCAGGCCTTTTCATTGGTCGCAGAGACTGGAAATGAGATAAACCTGTTCTTGTGGACCCAGGCAAGAATTTCAGGTTATCCTCTCTGGACAATGTACTCTAACTTCATTTGATCAAAGCTATAGGTAGCTTTTTGATTCCCAAATCGAGAGGGCCTGGCATCAATCAGGGGTCAAAGTCCAGAAAGGGCAGTTGGGAGACCTGCAGGTAGCTGTGAGGCAATACAGGACAGATACTGACATTACACTTGTTCTAACTACTACTTGCAAACAGGTATTTTCTCTTGTTGTACTTCACAGACTGGTTCATTTTCCTATATTCCTTTATATAGTGTCTGGCAGGAGTCAGGATTGTAAGTTGAATTGTAAGTTGTGTGTTGAATCTATATGGCCTTGCATAAAGGTTCTCATGGTATCACTAAGGTAGCTTGGAATTGATTTGTCTGAGCATTAAATCCCAAAGACCCATATACCTGCACAGAACAGATCTGAATCCCACTTAATTTTTCTTTCCAGGCAGAAGCCTTTCTTTATACCATGCAATCTTTAGGATGAGAGGGACCATACTTGCAATACTATCCACCCATGTTACCATTGCTTGTGAAAACATGCAGAGGCCCTAAGGGTGCCAGGCAACAGTTCATATTCATTTATTTTGTTGACCTGATGCCTCCCGAGAGTTTTCATGCCCCAAGGAAGGGGCTGAGATGATGCCTGCTGTGTCTTGGCTGACTGTCAATAGCCCTGTATAGTGAGGTCACTGTAAAGTGAAAATCACCCCACTTGGAAATGCTGAGTCCCTAACCACAGAGGAAAACAGACATGTTTATCTTCAGCAGTGACATCGTTAAATTTTGACTGGTGCATACTGAGGAATCTTCTGGCCTTATAAAATGGAGGCTGGGGTAGAAACAAAGAATTGGTAGGCCAAGAAGGCCCCTCACTGCCTGCAGGTTCTTCCCACACCTAGGCTATTGTCCCTCTTATCACTCCATAGCCATTTGCTTGAGGGAAGTGGTAGCCAAGCATGGCTACCTGCAACAGAAGTTGGGAATGACAGCCCAATAGTTACAGCACGGTGACCCACAGTGGCAACTGGGGATGACAACCCAGTACTTTCGGTGTGTCAGGAAATCTCTATTAGATCTTTCCAGGGTGCATGAGTAGTAATATACAGCTTGTCTTGGGCAGCTACAGACACATAAATGGAGTTTCTCAATATTCCACACACACTTGCCTGATAATCTCCTTTAAAATATACTTACTGTTTGATTCTCTAATGTTTGATTCTCTAATTGTCCTTTCTCCTCTAACAAAAAAGAATTTCCTTTGTGCGGGGAGGGAGCATACATAGCTAAAGGAATCAACCCATGTCTTTGGCCTGGTCTTTTCTACACTGATGTGCCATGCTGTGAGGGTGAGCAGGAGAACCTGGCCTGGACAATTATCCTCCATGCTGTAGTAGTATGAAGATGAGCTGAAGAAACAGCATTGATTTTTTTATTCATTCCCCCTTTGGGAGTTTGTCCCCATAAGCCTGCTGCAGAACAACATTGGATTCAAAGACTGCTCTGGAAATAGTTCAATTGGCTAGTGATCCCCCTGTCCTCAAAGAGGTTGGTCTTAGTTGTCTCTTCTCCCACAAAAGTCCCTTCTGGGTCTCTTAAGGAAAGCACTGACCTGGGGCTCAAGAATGAAGGAAACTGTACTTCACCTGTATGGTCAGCCAAGCTCTCGATAAGGGGGTGAAGCAGGAAAGACAGACTTTTCCTTTTGCTCTGGCTTTTCTCAGCCTAGCTTGTTCCCTGTAGCCTGCAATGTCACCACCTGCTGCAAATGCCTCAGAAGGAGGTGGCAAAGCTGAGGGGGCTATACCCAAAAACCAAATGCAGCCCTGGACATGGCTGGGAATTGAGAGAAATTATTGAATTGAATTGTTAGTCTACACATTTGAAGAATTTGGAATTTTCCTCTGGAAAGCCCTGCAGCATGGAGGTCTGGCTGAGTCGCCGGTCGCTTGGAAGGCAGAACAAACTGGAGGGATCTTCAGGACTCAAGGCATCCCCCTGCTGCCTGTGCCTGACAGGTCTGGTTCTGCCCCCAAGCAGCAAGCTGAAATGCTTATTGAAAAGGGTCAATGGACCTTAGCATAAGAGAGAAATTCAAACATACAAACAAAGCAAGATGGTCTTGGCAGATTTTGACAGTCAGGATAGTGCAGTAGGAGAGGGTATTAATCTATAATGAAGCCAGGATCCAAACTATGTAGGGTTTTGTATATTGAAGCCAATATCACAAACAGAATACAGGAAAATTGGAAGCTAGTGCTGTCTATGTGGCACAGGTGTAATATGCTCCATGCCAGAGAAATCTCTAACAAGCAGGTGGGCAAGCTGCTTTTATATTGTCAGAGTGGCTTCAAGGGTATCTCCAGGTGCATGGTACATTGCAATCATTTCATCAGCAGATAATAGAGATCTTTGTGGTGAGGTCCCCATCCAAGAGGAAAATGTGTAAAGCTCCTTGCACTCAGCAACTGAAGACAAACTACCCCACAGCAGAAAACTGAAAAATATTGTTGCATTCTGGGCAATTCCTCTATTTCCTCTCAGTAGGAGATTTAGCTTCAATCAAGGAATGGCATATAACAGGCGGGGGGAAAACAGTGCCTAAGCAAGGTGTCAGATTTTTATGGGGGCATGCAACATGGGAAGCCTACAAAGGAAAGGTGACTGGGAGCAAAAAAACTGTGCTCTCTCATTTGTTGCCACTTTCCTGTTTGACAGATGAGAAGAGAACATTGATGGCTGCCACACCACATAGTCATTTTTATTTGGATACAATTACTGTAGGTGCTCAGAGCCACATAAATCAGGTCAGTACACATAAGCTTTAGCAGTCAGTTATGCCAATGCACTATAAACTACATCTTGCTATGTCTATACTGTGAAACTTCTATGCAAATAAATCTAAATCCTGACTTGTAACACCTGCTGCTATTTCAGTCCTGAGCCTCTCCTGAGAACAGGGAACCACTATTCTAAACTGACAAATCTGAGCAGGTACAGGGGCTTTAATTAATTCTACGAGAAGACCAAACTTTTTTCTTGGCTTATGTCATAAGAGATTTGAATTAAGCTCTCCAGAAGCAAAAAACTAGAATATTAACCCATTCTACCATCTAGTTTCTACATTTCCACTTGGTAAGCAGTATGAGTTGCAGCTGTCTTAGTTTTCCAAGTTTCCTCCCCTTTTTGTTTCCTCACCATTTTATTAATTTGTATTCTCTGAGAAAAAACGTTATTCAGGTTGAAAATTGCCTCTACACCAGATTGATTATAATGACAGCATGGGAGTCCAACTGTCTAGCGTTCCTGGTATCTGCTTACCAAATGATGCATCGGTTTATAATGCAGGGCAGTGTAAGTACTCAACTAATTCTTTTCCTTTTTGCCCAATATATTAATGAAGTGTGTGGGAGCATGAACTTGCTGAAGATAGAAAAAGCAGTTATAATTAAGGCTACGAGTCGGACACAGAGGTCAAGGATTCTGTGATTTTACGTGACCTCCGCGACTTCAGCCTCAGGCAGCGGGGATCAGGTTCTCAGCCCCAGGGAGCGGAACTTCGGCTCCAGCCCTGCACCACGGGGCTCTGGCTTCCGTGATTTATTGTTTATTGCCTGCCTCCTGTCCGTGACTTTTACTAAAAATACCTGTGACAAAATCTTAGCCTTAGTTATAATCAACTTCAAAACTTTCAATAAATTCAAAAAGAAGCCAATTCTCTTGGTCCACATAATAAATACTAGCAGCAACAGCTCCCCTACTATACTATGATATACCTCAGTCTTGTTCTCCAGGGTTGACAGTCAGGTAGTTTTCACAAGCAGTAGTTTTCTTTATAGAGAAATTTTGCATTATATATTACAAAGAAGAACAGAACATAGTACAAAGAGCTACTCTTTTCTGGATCACACTTGGAAATCATCCAAGAGCCTACCAGTGTGCCTGCCCTGAGCTAGTACCTTTGTGAACATGTGTGAGGGCAGTCACCAATCCAAAGGGAATGCCTTTTTGAAGGCAAAGCTCAGAAGTTTTCTATAACATGGACAGATTGGGACATGGAATTTGGGGATGGAAGTGGGCTGTGGGACAGAGAAACTAACTATAACTAAGGCTACATTTTAGTCATGGGTATTATTAGTAAAAGTCATGGACAGGTCACAGGCTGTAAACAAAAATTCACGGCCCGTGAGCTATCCATGACTTTTACTAAAAATACCCATGGGTGAGGGGCCAGAGGTGCTCAGGGGGGACCAGTCCGGGGGCACCGCGGGTGATGGGGGAGGTGGCCCAGGGACCCTGCTGGTGGGGGAGCCAGGCAGCATGGCTGTTGCTGGGGGGAAGGGGGAGAGTTGGCGGGGCTGGCAGTGACTCCCTACCTGGCTCCACGTCCCTGCAGCTCCTAGGTGGCAGAGGAATCAGGCGGCTTGGCATGCTGCACTGCTCCCGCCACAAGCATCAGCTGACGCATCTCCCACTGGCCAGGAACCCCAGCCAATGGGAGCTGCGGGGGTGGGGCCTGCGAGCACAGGCAGTGTGCGGCGTGGAGCCCCCCCAGTCCCTCTGCTGCCTAGGAGCTGCAGGTCCATGGGAGTTGGGGAGCCCCCCACCCCAAGGTAAGCATCCCCCAACCCCCTGCCCCTAGCCCCCTCCCACACACCCAAACTGCTGCTGCTAGCCCAGGGGCTGCCCAGCTTGAGCAGCCCCTGGGGCAGCACCAGCAGCTTCAGAAGTCACAGAAACTCACAGAATCTGTGACTTCCATGACAGACTTGCAGCCTTAACTATAACCTCTCTTGGGATGTATCTGTGTATCTCAACAGCACTTGCCAACTGCAGGTGTTCCACAGAGGTTATAGGACCATACATGACACTGTTCTGTATTGTCACACGCTGATCTCAGGGCACATGTCCCCCCTCCTACTGTTTGTGCATGTGTCAAAAACACCACCAACAGCAAATGCTGGAGAGGAGGGGGGGGGGGGGAAATACACTCCTGGCTTAGGTTAAAATAATTAAGAAAGGTTGCAATATAGGTAGGGGACCTAAATATACTCAATACAATTTAGAATTTTGAGCCAAAACTGAGTCAGTGTGCTGTTCCAATTACTAAAACACCTGAAGGAAGGCCACTGGATTTTAAATATATTAAAATTATAAACAAAACCACCATTTACACAGGACCTACAGGTTTTGTACTGTGTGACTGCTACAGATCTAGAGGAAGGTGAACAAGTAAGGGCACAAGTCCAGCTCTGCACTGACACAAGGAAGTGAACAAAACAGGGCCACAATCAGTGTTCCCTCTAATTTTTCCCACCCATGTGCGGAATGAATTTTGTTATGTGCACCAATATGGAGGTGATGTGAGACACGTCACCTTCATATTGGTGCACATAACAAAATTCATGTGGTGGGGGTGGGGCCCAGGGGTTCGGAGTGTGGGAGGGGGCTCAGGGCTGGGGCAGAGGGTTGGGGTGTAGGGGTGTGAGGGCTCCAGCTAGGGGTGCGGGCTCTGGGATGGGGATGAGGGGCTCAGGGTTGGGGTGCAGGCTCTGGGATGGGGCTGGGGATGAGGGGCTTGGGATACAGGAAGGTGCTCCGGGGCAATGGCAGGGAGAGAGGACTCCCCACAGCTCTCTGCCCCCCACAGAAGCACCTGGGCTGAAGGGGAGAGGCGCCCTTTCCCTGGCCGCAGCAGGTCTGGGCTGGGGCTGGCTTCAGGCCAGGAGAGGGGTGCATCTCCCCCGGCCGCAGCAAGTCCGGGGCTGAGTTGAGGCCGGAGGAGAGGTGCCCCGGCCGCAGCAGGTCCGGGCCAGGGCTGGGTTCAGGGCACCCCTCCCGCAGCCGGGCAGTTTCCCTGAGTGCCTGCACGATGCTAAATAGGCTGCCATGCAGCCACACAGCTTACAGGGAACTTAGACTACAATGGCTGTGCTCTACTTAAGACAGGAAAAGTAAATGTGAATTTGTTAAAGAAAAAGCTAAGAGTTGGGCAAAATATTTTTAAAGTTTCTAAAGGGGATATTTCATTTACTTGTATCAAAAAAGCCCACCCAATAAATGATTTTCACATCATTTGCATCTTTGCAGAAAAACAACAAGGAGTCCGTGGCACCTTAAAGACTAACAGATTTATTTGGGCATAAGCTTTCGTGGGTAAATAAATCTGTTAGTCTTTAAGGTGCCACCGGACTCCTTGTTGTTTTTGTGGATACAGACTAACACGGCTAACCCCTGATCTTTGCAGAAGAGAGCCTGTCAAATCCAGGTCTCATTTAGCACCACTGATGAATCAAGTATTGGGATTCTCAGACCAGATTCTCTATTGCTGCTTTGTGACTATAAGTACTTGTAGGGGAATAAAATTCTCTGTTGGCAGAGTTTCAGCAACAAGCAGAAACCCACTTATCAGCTGACAGCAGGAATTACAGAATATTGTTTTGAGGGACATCAGAATACCCATAAGGCACAAAAATATAGCTACACAGACTCACAGTATCACTGACAAGTCAGTGATTTTGAGTGTCAGGGGTCATCAAATCAATCTGTTTCTTTTTAAGAACAAGATTAAGGAGACTGGTCCAATTGGTCAGGGTTGAGCTAACAGAGAAGCAACTGTATTTATTGTTTCAACAGCAAGTTACTCTTCTGAATGAACCTTTTAATGAATACACATTCTGGAGAGTCTAGGAATTTGCCAAGTGATTTTTAATTGACATTTGAGAACAAATGGTTTTCTAACTACTACTTTACTGAATGAATTCTACCTGGTAATTTAATTTCTGTAACTCTAGACACCAGAGAAGTTAAAGAAACAATGTAAATATAAAGGGCCCACAACTTGGAGGAGACAGGTTTCAGAGTGGTAGCCGTGTTAGTCTGTATCAGCAAAAACAACGAGGAGGCCTTGTGGCACCTTAGAGGCTAACAAATTTATTTGGGCGTAAGCTTTCGTGGGCTAGAACCCACTTCATCAGACGCGTGAAGTGAAAAATACAGGAGCAGGTATAAATACATGAAAGGATGGGGGTTGCTTTACCAAGTGTGAGGTCAGTCTAACGAGATAAATCAATTAACAGCAGGATACTAAGGGAGGAAAAATAACTTTTGAAGTGGTAAGAGAGTGGCCCATTACAGACAGTTGACAAGAAGGTGTGAGTAACAGTAGGGAGAAATTAGTATTGAAATTAAGTTTATTCTTAATTAAGTTCAGTCTTTATTCAGGCCTAATCTGATGGTATCCAGTTTGCAAATTAATTCCAGTTCTGCAGCTTCACGGTGGAGTCTGTTTTTGAAATTTTTTGTTGAAGAATTGCCACTTTTAGGTCTGTTATTGAGCGACCAGAGAGACTGAAGTGTTCTCCTACTGGTTTTTGAATGTTATGATTCCTGATGTCAGATTTGTGTCCATTTATTCTTTTGCGTAGAGACTGTCCGGTTTGGCCAATGTACAGGGCAGAGGGGCATTGCTGGCACATGATGGCATATATCACATTGGTAGATGTGCAGGTGGGGGAGCCCCGGATGATGTGGCTGATGTGGTTAGGTCCTATGATGGTGTACCTTGAATAGATATGTGGACAGAGTTGGCACCGGGGTTTGTAGCAGGGTTTGGTTCCTGGGTTGGTGTTTTTGTTGTGTGGTGTGAGTTGCTGGTGAGTATTTGCTTCAGGTTGGGAGGCTGTCTGTAAGCGAGGACTGGCCTGTCTCCCAAGGTATGTGAGAGTGAGGGATCGTTCTTCAGGATAGGTTGTAGATCCTCGATGATGCACTGGAGAGGTTTTAGTTGGGGGCTGTAGGTGACGGCTAGTGGCGTTCTGTTACTTTCTTTGTTGGGCATGTCCTGTAGTAGGTGACTTCTCGGTACCCTTCTGGCTCTGTCAATCTGTTTCTTCACTTCACCAGGTGGGTATTGCAGTTTTAAGAACGCTTGATAGAGATTCTGTAGGTGTTTGTCTCTGTCTGAGGGATCGGAGCAAATGAGGTTGTATCTTAGAGCTTGGCTGTAGACAATAGATCATGTGATGTGGTCTGGATGGAAGCTGGAGGCATGTAGGTAAGTATAGCAGTCAGTAGGTTTCCAGTATAGGGTGGTGTTTATGTGACCATCGCTTATTAGCACTGTAGTGTCTAGGACATGGACCTCTTGTGTGGAATGGTCCAGGCTGAGGTTGATGGTAGGGTGGAAATCGTTGAAATCTTGGTGGAATTCCTCAAGGCCTCTTTCACATGGGTCCAGATGATGATGATGTCATCAATGTAGCACAAGTAGAGTAGGGGCGTAAGGGAACGAGATCTGAGGAAGCATTGTTCTAAGTCAGCCATAAAAATGTTGGCATACTGAGGGGCCATGTGGGTACCCACAGCAGTCCCGCTGACTTGAAGGTATAAATTGTCCCCAAATCTGAAATAGTTGTGGGTGAAGACAAAGTCACAAAGTTCAGCCACCAGGTTTGCCGTGATGGTATCAGGGATGCTATTCCTGATGACTTGTAGTCCATCTTTGTGTGGAATGTTGGTGTAGAGAGCTCCTACATCCACAGAGGCTAGGATGGTGTTTTCTGGAAGATCACCAAGGGATTGTAGTTTCCTCAGGAAGTCAGTGGTGTCTCGAAGATAGCTGGGAGTCCTGGTAGCGTAGGGCCTGAGGAAAGAGAGTCTACATAGCCAGATAATCCTGCTGTCAGGGTGCCAGTGCCTGAGATGATGGGGCGTCCAGGATTCCCAGGTTTATGGATTTTGGGTAGCCGGAAGAATACCCCTGGTCGAGGCTCTAGGGGTGTGTCAGTGTAGATTTGTTCCTGTGCTTCTTTAGGGAGTTTCTTGAGCAGATGGTGTAGTTTCTTTTGGTAATCCTCAGTGGGGTCAGAGGGTAATGGCCTGTAGAATGTGGTGTCAGAGTTGTCTAGCAGCCTCTTGTTCATATTCCGACCGACTTGGAGGAGAGGCGTTTATGACAGAGAACTACTTGTTTGTCACCTCCTCAGAGTGTATCTGCTAAAAGACACTTCCTAAGAAGGTGATGATGTCTGTCTAACCTAACCTACCCATGTTTGAGGAAAACATTAAATGACAACCACCAGGTGATTGCCTTGCAGATCTCCAAAACAGGATGCTTATCCATCAGTGCAGCAGGAAACCATACTCCTAGAATGAATTCTCATCCCTGGGGAAAAAAGACACAGGGAAAGGCTCTGAGAGCAGGGAGGTGGGGAGTGGGGAGAGGCTCCAGCAGGGAGAATGTAGCAGGAAAAAACTACAGCAGCTCCTCACTGCCAGAGCCTTTCCTCGCTGCCTCCCCCCGCCAGAGCTTTGAACTGCCATGTGTAGCTAACTCCGCAGTGTGGACGCAGCCTGCTTTCCACTGTAGCATGTAGCTACATGTACCCTACACACTGCTGCCAGGGGTGTGCAGTGTAGACATACCCATAGATATTAAGACAACTATCTTCAATGACACTAAAGCTGCTCATAGCTTTCTGAAGCTGCAAAGGTTTCTTTTCCTTCTGTGGTTTCCCTCTCAGTTTTCATTGCTGTTATTCGCAAATCTGTGGGCAGGAGTGAAACTCATGAGAATCATGTCAACTGGGGAAGCAATAAGCAGCAGGAGAAACAGGTGTTGGAGCTATTTAACGAGAATGGGACTTGGGATGGGCTTCAAATTTATCTGATAGCTGACAACCAGAGTCTGATACGACAGATGAGTTCAGACTTTCAGCACTCTACAAGTCTGATCCCTCACCTCCTGCTATACGCAGAATACAATACATGGAGAAGAAAAGCAGCTAGGAGTTGAGATGAGAGTTGAGGGAGGGGTAAGTAAGAGAAAGCAAATGGCACATGAAGTTGCAGATATGTATTGTACTGAAAGTGCAGCAGATGTGTACTATGTAAAGACCCGTGAAATTTGTTACACATCAGGCTAAGCATTCCAATCTCAGTGGTATTCTAATCAAGTCCAAGACAGACTTGAGTACTAGGCACATGCCAGCTGCTTGTCACTTCACTGGATTAACAATGAAATATTAAGTGGGGAGGAAGGAAACAGACCCTCTGAAAAAGTCTGAGGTAAAACTTCACATGACAAAGCAGTTTTTCCAAAGAAATGTCTTCAAAAAGTAAAGGCCTTTGCATTTTCTGACTGCAAAGACACCCAAAATTCCCAGGCTTTCCTACCTACTTTGCACATCAGCTTAGTTGTACAAAAAGTCATCCTTCACCTCATTTATGTACTTTCTTCGCTTATATTTTCCACAGACTGCATGCATGTTAACAAACTGCAATCCTATCAGTAAGTCTGAAATACTTGTCTGGCAATTTTTAGAAATGAAATGCCAAACTAGTGACAGCTCTGACCTATAATGATATCATGGGCTCCGGGAAGGAAATCCCTAGGGGAAACTGATAAGCCTGCAGCTAAGCACTATAAAATCTTGTCAGATTTGCTATCATTGAAGGGATGGGCTGTATCAGCAAGACACATGAGAGACAGTTCGGTTTCAGAACATGGGAGAACGTGGAGAGTAACACAGGGGAGGCACCTACCCAAACCCCAAAATTAGCACTATAAGGGGGGTGGGCTCTTGAGAGTTTCCTGAAGCTACTCAGAAGCCTGTTGACAAAAATCATGTCAGTTTCTTACTTCTGCTTGAGAAAGCTATGAACAGCAGTTAAGGCAAACACTGGAATTATTAACTGAGGATGACCCCATAAAATCTGAGTCTTAGGCAGAATAGAGGAGAGTGCACCCTTTCACATCCAGGAGTCATAGCTGAAAAAAGGCAAGTGGCAGGAACCCCAACCCTCCCAGTCAGGACACTTTGGCAAGAAGAAATAGCTCTTTTTTCTTTCCAGTGACCAGAGATAGTGGGACGTTGAAACTATGCACCCAATAACCAGGAGCAAGTACAACAGATTGAACCCAGAGCAGGGTACAGTTTGGCACCCTAGTAGGAATTCCATTTCATTCTCTCTCCCCCATTTCCAGTAGCTGGAGATGATTTGGCTGGGCTAAGCTTCATACCCAGTTTCCCACCACCAAACCATCTTTTGCAGCAACCTCTGACTGAAAGACATATATCCATCTGACTAATGCATGCCTGGTATATTTTTGAGATTCAGCAATTATCCTTGACATTTTGCTTTCTATGGCCCATAGATTATGTATAGGCAGTTAAACTTTTTTATATCTAATCCTATAGCACCATAAATGTTCAAAGTATGTGACAAGTCCTTGTCATGAAGGCTGAGAAAGCCAAGTTACATGAGAAAACTTCAGTCATCAAGAGGGAGACAATGGCTAGTAAGAAAGCCATTAAGATTAATACAAGAAGGTGCCAAAGGTGACAGCTAACAAGAACTCCCATGCTACTATACTAGCTCATTCTTAGTAAGACAAAAGGTTCATATTCCAGGGGATATGGGGGAGGGATAGCTCAGTGGTTTGAGCATTGGCCTGCTAAACCCAGGGTTGTGAATTCAATCCTTGAGGGGGCCACTTAGGGATCTGGGGCAAAATCAGTACTTGGTCCTACTAGTGAAGGCAGGGGGCTGGACTCAATGACCTTTCGGGGTCCCTTCCAGTTCTATGGGATAGGTATATCTCCATATATTATTAACACCTCTCAATTAAAGTGTTGGAGAAAACTTAATGAGGCCAGTAAACTCATTCCACAAACATGCTTTCTCCTTGCTGCACTTTTGATCCAGTTTACAACTATATGTTTTAGAAATTTCAACACAACAACTGAAAACCAGCTTCTAAATTACAGTTTAGGCTCAATCTTCATATCTGCAAAAATGCATTGACAAACCATGCATACTTGCATTTGCCCCAATGACCAGGGCCGGCCAGAGGGGGGGGGCAAGTGGGGCAATTTGCCCCAGGCCCCGCAGGGGCCCCGCAAGCCCTGGCCAAGAATCCCTTTCCTCACCCGGTGGTGCTCCAAGTCTGCGGCAGCATTTCGGCGGCGGGGGGCCCTTTAGTCGCTCCCGGTCTTTGGCGGCATTTCGGCGGCGGGTCCTTCAGTGCTGCCGAAGACGCGGAGCGACTGAAGGGCCCCCCGCCGCCGAAATGCCGCCGCTGCAGACTCAGAGCGCCGCCCAGTGAGTACAAGCTCCCCCGCTTTGCCCCAGGCCCCCTGAATCCTCTGGGCAGCCCTGCCAATGACTGTAAAAGATAAATTGTACAGAAGCAATCAACCTATTTGGTTCTTCATCTCTGTTTTTATCCTCTGAGTCTGCAGATAAACTGGCTGCTCACCAGGAAAAAGCATTCAAAAAGAGGATTGCAGTGATTATCTAAACGATGGCTTGCAGGTCCATGTACCTCAGAAAACACTAAGGTGACAGAATTAGATACAGCAGCACAGCAGCCAACAGCTTACTCTGTCCAAGAGATCACACTAATGAATCCATTAAGACCATGTAAGGGAATTGCACTCACCTCTCGCGAGCGCCCCCTGGCCGAATGCATGTGCCTGCACTCTCTCTCTACCTGTTTGTGATGAGTCTTCTCTCACTCAGCCCTCCAGCCAAGTCATATACAGTCTGGGTGTGTGTGATAAAAGCAAAGCAAACCCCTTTTGGGTACAAGTCCAACAGGGGCCCCTCTCAGTGCCCTCCGTAATGTCTGTCTCAGTTTGTCCCTGCTCCAGAATACAGCGGTGCCCCACAGCTCCTTCCCTGGAGGCAATGTCCTCACCTTCTCAGGACCTTCTCACTACAGTTCAATTCCTCTTCTGGGGTGCCTTAATGTCCAGGCCACTTCCTCCAGTGACTAATGAGGGGGTGGGGGAGACCCAGGCCTGCCCATTACTCCTGCCCATTACTCACTTCTGATTCTGTGTCCCCCAAGGTCAAAACCAGCTCTCTGCTGTAGGCATCAATGACTGTCCCCAATCATATGCCAGGTCCAGGTCCAGTTGTCTAAGCTACAAGCAGATCTTATTGCAAGTTACAGAAGTAAAAGGAAATCATAAAATTAAAAGTAAACAATATTGTGGAAGGCATTGCTAACCAAGCCTTAAGCTTTTATTACTGAGTACGGAAGGCATACCTATGGCATTGCTGACAAAGTCCATATCTCAAAGCTTAAAATTATCTCCTTGTCTCAGCTCAGTACTGACTCACATGGCTCAAGTTTGGCTATGAATGTAATTGAATCCCTGGGTAGGTATAAATTCTTTGATGCAGAGAGGGGGCTTTACCCAGCTCAACACATCCACCTTAGTGTAACCTCATTCTAAATAATAAAAAAATATTTTTTTATATTAATCAGTTTAATAGGGTAAATGTCAATTTTATATGCTTTTATCCAGTTATATTGAAGATAAACTTTCCTTTATATCAGTTTATGCTCAATTTCTGTGTCTTGCTGATACTGACACTATCCTTTAGTAAGAGGGTATTTGGTCTCTGAAGACTGCTTTCTCCTCCTAGAATTGGGACCAGTATATTGGTTTAGGTAATCTACATAAGATGTCATTAGCCCCTTTGGCAGTCCAACATGTTTTGGGAGCATTTCAATGCTCTTGGCAGGATTATAAAGATCTATTATGAAGCACATTAGAACCCTAGATAATAAAGTTACCAGCATTTTTGCAGCAAGTATCAACCTATATGCACATTATTCACAAGTCTGTTACACTGGGAGTCACTGCCACCTCTATCTTAGGAGCTACTAAACTACCTTCTTGTTTGGAATATAGATTTTGTATAGCCTATGAAGGCTTCAGTCATGGGGAAAAATCTATTCCCAGGTTTTATCTTCATCTATGCCAGGAAATGCAAGCTAGCCAAATTGGCTTCTTGCAGACTAATCCTGTGCCTTTTACTCCATGGGAACAGTGAAACCTAGAGGACCTTGGAGCTTAGAAACTGCTGTAATCACTTCTATGCTTCTTGGCCTCAAATCTGATTCAACTCTTCTGTAACTTGCTTGCAAATTGCCAACTCCAAAACTAATTACAGATTTTATTTAAAAATCCATGATTAAGTCAGTTCCATTAGAGGCATTTGAACACTTCAACTCCATGGCACATGAACAGGGAGGCTTCCCACAGTACTGATCCTAAGAACTGGAGGTCTGACACGCTAAAGAAAAAAAAGTATTAACCCATCTACTAGTGCCCTCTGCATCATAACTCAAGAGCAGATTGCCAGTTAAGCTAGCCAGTAAGGAAAACAGACACTTTCATTTCCCTGACAAAATCTGTTTGCAAGCTTTGCTAACTTCCAATTGTCCCTTATACCAAAGAAAAATGCCTTGCAATCCTGTCAAAGAAACTCCAAAATGATTTTGTAGGTGAAACTTTGTATCCTCAATCAACGGACATGTCTACACTACATACTTAAATCGACTAAGCTTAGGTCAACTTACAGCTGATGTCCATGCTACACTCCTGTCAGTGGTGTGCATCCTCACTAGGAGCGCTTCCACCAACTGAAGAAGGGCAGCATGGGGGACTGAGAGCTAGGGCTCACAGCTCTGCACAGCTTCCCGCTGGGGGGGGCCAGCTGCCTCTCTGGGCTTCTCGCCTCCCCGCTCACAGCTGGGAGCGGGAACCAGCAACCCGGGCTTCTTGGCTCACTCAACAGGGAGCCTCCGGGCAGGAGCCCGGCTGGGAGCAGGGAGCAGCCAGGCTCTAGCTGCCCAGCTTTCTTGTTAATTTCATGGCTCCAACTGTAGCACAGACCAGGCCAATGATGCAAACTATCCATCTAAGGTCAAATCTACACTTACAAGCTTACAGCGGCACAGCTGTAAGTGAGGGAGAGGAAAAATCTGAAGTTGCTGATGGCCTACTTTACAAGTACGTCCACAGAGATTTCCTTGAGGAGAGAAGGGGAACTGGACCAAGGAGAATCAGAGCAGGATTTGTGGTGTTTGATGTGCTTCTGGCCTTGTAAAGCAGAAACTATTTACCCACTTGGCAGTAAGAAGGGATAACAAAGAGGTTCTTGCTAACTGGTGTGGCTACAGAACACCAAACAGAAACCACCTTCTGATCTGTAACGGGAGAGGAAAGGAAAGCCTTATTTCATGTAGACAAAGTACTGCCAAGAGGCGGTGTGCTAGAGGAATGCCTAAAGATTACCAACACCACCAGGTTCTTCAGAGAGCATCTGGGACAATTTGCTGGGCATTGGAGTTTCTTTAATCTCCATTTGAAAAGATGGAATGCAGGCGCACTGAGTGCGTGCACTAAGAAGGAAGCAGGAGGCTTTTTTGCAACATGTCAAAGGGAGGGATCAGACTTCCATTATATTAGGATGGCCCCACTAGAGAAAGCACCACTGGGTAACAGGAGTGGGGGTCCTTTCTGTCCAACTTGTCTGCTGTGTTGCATGAAGTACTTGTGCATCTGGTTGAAGCAGAGGGTAGATGATGGGGGGGGGTGGAGAACTTGAAATGTCAAGTCAGGCAAATTGGGCCATCTGCCTAAAGAAGTGATGCCACTAGTGGAGATACTGTTTATATCTACTGCTACATTACACAAACTGAAAAAATGCATTAAGTAGTTGAGTAGCGAGGCCACCTCAGAGTTTATTATATATTGACCTGTTGAGAGGGAACAGAACACAGTTTCCTGACTGGTACACAGAATGTTTTGTAAATGTTTAACTACTATATAGGAAGGGTTATAAAGTCAGCAGAGTACCAAAATAAATATACACAAATTTCATCAAGCAACTAGCTAAAATAGTTCTGTGATGTTCTACATGCGCTTTAGGAATATGGAGTATGCCAGCACACAGATTGGTGCTTTTATGATGCAGAATTAGGAGAGAAAATTTAACCAGATTATGCTGATAGAGCCCTCTAGAGGCTTGTCTACATGAACATTTAATCTACCCCGTGCTAGCCTACTGTGAACTAACTGTTTGTAAGGACCCTGCTGACATGAATTAACAGTTCATTAACATGCTCTGGTTAGTCCCATTTCAAACAGGACTAGATGAAAACGCATTACTGAACTGTTAACCAGAGTTAACATGTTGGACAGTTAGTCCACAGCAGGTGAGTGGGGGCTAGTTTCACCCACCCAGCTTGCCACGAACTAACTGTTCATGTAGCCAAGCCCTGGGATAATGCCAACTCCAGTTACGTAGCTAAGGGTTAACACCAGTACACACAGCCTGAATAATTTGAACACTCCCCACCTTCCTCAAGATGGAAATGAGCTTTATTGTTTAAGAGCAACCTTAGAGAAAAATTAAACAATACTGAAAGCTACATTCCTGGCATTGGGTATTCAACAGAAACGTCCCATTCACAGGATGATTATATATGATTGTTTCACGAGTTTATTTTTTATTAGAGCTGTCGATTAATCGCAGTTAACTCACGTGATTAACTCAAAAAAATTAATCACGGTTTTAAAAATTAATCGTGATTAATTGCCGTTTTAATCGCACTGTTAAATAGAATACCAATTGAAATTTATTAAATATTTTGGACGTTTTTCTACATTTTCAAATATATTGATTTCAATTACAACACAGAATACAAAGTGTACACTGTTCATTTTATATAATTTTTTATTACAAATATTTTACTGTAAAAAAATAGTATTTTTCAATTCACGTAATACAAGTACTGTAGTGCAATCTCTATCATGAAAGTGTAACTTACAAATGTAGATTTTGTTTGTTAAATAACTGCACTCAAAAACAAAACAATGTAAAGCTTCAGAGCCTACAAGTCCATTCAGTCCTACTTCTATAAATATATTTATTTATTCTTGTTCAGCCAATTGCTCAGACAAAAGTTTGTTTACATTTACAGGAGATAATGCTGCCCTCTTCTTATTTACAATGGCACCAGAAAGTGAGAACAGGCATTCGCATGGGACTTTTGTAGCCAGCATTGCAAGGTATTTACATACCAGATATGCTAAACATTCATATGCCCCTTCATGCTTCGGCCACCATTCCAGAGGACATGCTTCCATGCTGATGACGCTCATTAGAAAAATAATGCGTTAATTAAATTTGTGACTGAACTCCTTGGGGGAGAATTGTATGTCCCCTGCTCTGTTTTACCTGCATTCTGCCATATATTTCATGTTATAGCAGTCTCAGATGATGACCCAGCACATGTTCATTTTAAGAACACTTTCACTGCAGATTTCAAAAAATGCAAAGAAGGTATCAATGTGAGATTTCTAAAGATAGCTACAGCACTCGACCCAAGATTTAAGAATCTGAAGTGCCTTCCAAAATCCGAGAGGGACGAGGTGTGGTGCACACTTTCAGAAGTCTTAAAAAAGCATCACTCGGATGCAGAAACTACAGAACCTGAACCACCAAAAAAGAAAATCAACCTTCTGCTGGTGGCATCTGACTCAGATAATGAACATGAACATGAGTCAGTCCGCACTGCTTTGGATTATTATCGAGTAGAACCCGTCATCAGCATAGACACACGTCCTCTGGAATGGTGGTTGAAGCATGAAGGGATATATGTATCTTTAGCACATCTAGCACATAAATATCTTGCGACACCGGCTACAACAGTGCCATGAGAACACCTGTTCTCACTTTCAGGTGACATTGTAAACAAGAAGCGGACAGCATTATCTCCTTCAAATGTAAACAAACTTGTTTGTCTGAGCGATTGGCTGAACAAAAAATAGGACTGAGTGGACTTGCAAACTCTAAAATTTTACATTGTTTTATTTTTGAATGCAGTTTTTTGGTACATAATTTTACATTTGTAAGTTCAACTTTCATGATAAAGAGATTGCACTACAGTACTTGTATTACGTGAATTGAAAAATACTATTTCTTGTTTTTTTACAGTGCAAATACTTGTAATCAAAAATAAATATGAAGTGAGCACTGTACACTTTGTATTCTATGTTGTAATTGAAATCAATATATGTGAAAATGTAGAAAACATCAAAAATATTTAAATAAATTGTATTCTATTACTGTTTAACAGCACGATTAATCGCGCTATTAATTTTTTAATCGCTTGTCAGCCCTATTTTTATATATAAATAAATGTGTTGAGTATATAAATATAAATTCAAAACCATCTCACTAAAGTGGGGAGATCAGCAGGTTAATACTATGTAAAAACACAATCAGATCAAGCTGTGCACTGGAGCTGGTTGGAAATTTTTAATTAAAATTTTTCCAACAGAAAATGCTGTTTTGACCAAACTGAATTTTTCTGCAAGATCACAATTCTGATAATGTTTCCTGCAATAAATTTTTTCCCATAATAAAGAGTTTTTCATTTTGGAAAAAGTTTAAAATTGTTTCAAAATGAAAAAATCCTTTGTTTTGAAATCTGTGTTTATTTTTATATTTTATTACATGTCATTCTGCACTACTATTGACAAGTCACCATGTCAAGTCTCGTCATTACGACAGTCAAAATATTTTTATTTAAAAAAAAGGGCAGCTGCTCAAGATGTTTTGATCTGTACTGAAGTAGCAGCTGCCCCTGTTTTTTAAATATAAAATAAAATATTTTATAACTATGTTATATAACACTACATAATATGACAACATATTATACACTAGCACTGACATGTCATGAAATGTAATATGTACAACAAATAAATTTCAAAACAAAAAATTTGTTTTGAAATGAAATTTCAACTTTTTTTTCCAAAAATGATTTATTTTTTTTGGAAATTTCTATTTTGCAGGAAGTTTCAAAAATAATTTTTAATTCCAATTCAGAACAAAAAATTTTGAAATATTGAAACTTCCACAAAATGGAAATTCCAAGTTTTAATCGGCTCTACTGTGCACTCTCATTGAATACAACTTTCCAGCAAGTTCTCTCTGTGTTGGCTCTTAGTATGGCTAAATGTTGCTTTTTCCCTCCCGGTTGTCTCCCTTTCCAGATAACATAAAACAATCTACAGTCAATTGTCCTGGTTAATGGGAGCCATCAAGATTCCAAACCACCATTAATGGCCCACACTTTGCATAATTACAATAGGATCTCAGAGTTCTATTTCATATTTCTAGTTTCAGATACAAGAATGATACATTCATACAAATAGGATGAATACATGCAGAAGAACATAACCTTTGCACAGATATGTTATATGGCATATCTAGCATAAAACATTCCAGTTATGTCATTTACATTCATAAGCATATTTCTATAAAGCATTATGGGGTGCAACGTCACAGTAGCTAATAATATTTCCTTCAGCGGGTGAACAGAATTTGTTTTAGTCAAGTTCCAGGGCTTATTTTACACTGCTCAGATACTGTTTTTTCAAGTGAAGATCCTTAAGAGTGTGTAGAAATGAGTCTGGGGGGCTAAAAGTAACAGACATAACATTTTGCATATTTTAAGAATTGCTCATTTTATCACCAATCTCATGTGAGAGCAGCACCGTCTTTAAAAGATACCAAAGCAGTAGAGCACCTCTGCACAGATCTATTGGTGACTGAAGACCTTCACCTCCTTAAGACCTTAAATGTTTGTGCCAAGTCAAAAACAGAAAAAAATCTGTTAGGAATAAGGCTATTATTTTCAAATATGAAAGCAAATGCTTCTTTTGGCTTCCATGTGATCTCTAGGAAACAGTCAGAAAATATTTTCACCAGGTGATATGCTGCTTACTCTGACACAAGTTATTTGTGGAAATAAATATAACCGATAAAAACTCCTGAAGGACCAAGGTCATTAGCGTCTCCCACAGGCTTTTCACCAACTCCTGAAATAGTGCATTTGATGAAAACTTTGTTTTAAACAAAGGAATTAAATATCTGCGAGAAATGGCTCAATACCACAGGGCCTTTAGAATCTGATTTTAGAGCATCAGGATGTAATTTTCAGAGACCATTCCTGTCACTTGTTGCCAATTCTTTTTCTCATCATGCTCTGAAAGCTATAACTGTAGCCACAATATTTCCTTTAAAACACAACAAACTGTCTTGACCATTCAGGTTTTAGGAGCACGGTAAACCACATTCAGGGACTTACTCACTGCTTCACTTTTCACCTATAGGGAAAAAATCCAGTTGAATTAAAATCAAGCAATCTAGCAATACTTTTAGTAGCAGGTCAACGCCTCACTATGAAATCCACAACTGTCTGGCTTTGTTTGTTTAGACCTGGTCTACACTAGAAAATTAGGTTGGTTTAACTACATCAGTCAAGGGTGTGAAAAATCAATATCCCTGAGCAACATTGTTAAGATGACCTAAGTCCTATGTAGACAGCATTAGGTTGATGGAAGAATTCTTCCATTGACCTAGCTGCCACCTCCCCGAGAGGAGGATTACTTACATGGACAGAGGAACCCCTGCCATCAGCATAGGTAGAGTCTACACTGAAGTGCAGCAGTGGCACCACTTTAATGTTTTAAGTGTAAACAAGTTCTTAGTTAAGTTGGTGTACTACTTTCATAACCTCTGCATTACCTACATAGTAAGGGAGCCTAACAAATTGTTCAAGGAGTGGGGAGGTGACTCAATGCATCAAGGAAAGTGAGTATCATTCACTGGCAGCAACCTATAAGCCAGTTAGTAGTACATGGTAAAAACATACATTAATAAACATCCCCAAGTCTCCCTAGGGCTTGGCTAATTGGTATGATCACTCATGGTGTTCTTCACAGAAGCCCAGTTAGATGGTTTGCAAAGGCGAGCAAGGAAAGACTGCAGAGGGAGAAGTGCTACTTTAATGAGCTTTTAAACAGTTAAGACAACACAACCTAATTTATAAGCAGGTGCATTATTTCCCCAGAGGCCATCTTGACAAATTACAACATGACACATGACACTGGCTTGTGACGAGCTAGGCAGAGGACATGAGCTTGCATTAATCTGCGTGTGCTTCTCTGAATCATAACTTCCTCTCATATCAGTGAGTGCTAAGTAAGATAATGTTACCAGAAATCGGCCACTGCTCCTCTAGTTACTGTGAGCTCTTTAGCAGGTGCCTGATTAGGTCAATCAGGAGCATCTGTGCTTATGTGTGATTATCGGTCTCAAATTCAAACAGCTCTTTGAAGCAAAACATGTGCATTTCTGGAGCAGTCATAGCCAAAAACATAACTCCAGCTTTCATCTCCTGAATCCACTAATTGACAGCTTTTATAGTGTCCTTTAAGTAACAAAACAAGGCAAGCAAAGATTATTTCACAGAAGTAGGCATTAGTGACACCTCACTGTAAGATAAATATGCTGGAACAGTGGTCAACTAACAATCTGGTCCTTTATAATATTCTTTGTATGGGAAGGGGCTGGGGGAGTCAGTTGGGAGAGTTGTGCTTTTAGAAACAGTAGAAAGTGTCTCATTCACCAGCTGCTGTAATAAAATGATTGACTTCTATTTCTGAACCAGGAACATTTTAATAATTCATTCTACAAATCCTGCTACTAAAATTTATTTTTGGAAATAGTTGGATTTGGTCTCTAGCAATGTTCTCTCTAATTTTTCCCATCCATGTGCGGAATTAATTTTGCTATGTGCACCAATATGGAGGTGGGGATGGGGCCGAGGGATTCAGAGTGTGGGAGGGGGCTCAGGACTGGGGCAGAGGGCTCCGGGGAGGGGGGGGGGTGTTGCAGGCTCTGGGGTGGGTCCAAGGTTGAGAGGTTTGGGGTGCAGGCTGCCTCTGGGAGAGAGGACTTCCCTCCCCCCCCTCACCCTCTCTCCTCGCCGCAGCTCCGGGGCTGAGGCCTGGGGAGAGGCGCCTCTCCCCACAGCAGCAGCTCCGGGGCAGGGAGGGAGGTGTGTCTCCTCGCTGCACCACAGCCCCGGGGTTAGGGGGGTTAAGAGCGCAGCCTTTGGTGGCCTCCTGTGCAGCCGTGCAGGCATGCACCTTAGAGGGAACTTTGGTCCCTAGATAGTATTTACAAGGAAAAGGAAGTAATGAAATGCACATGTTAAAGAGAAACAACCAATGTCCAACTCAGTATGGACAACACACAAACATACTTAGGCTATGGCTACACTGGCGCTTTACAGTGCTGCAACTTTCTCGCTCAGGGGTGTGAAAAAACACACCCCTGAGCGCAGCAAGTTACAGCGCTGTAAAGCGCCAGTGTAAACAGTGCCCCAGCGCTGGGAGCACGGCTAATCTCCTCATGGAGGTGGAGTACCTGCAGCGCTGGGAAAGCTCTCTCCCAGCGCTGGCGCGCGACCACACTCGCACTTCAAAGCGCTGCCATGGGAGCGCTCCCATGGCAGCGCTTTGGAGTTTCGAGTGTAGCCACGGCCTTAATCTGGGTAAGAAACAATGTATTGCATACCAAGGATACAAGTTAGCAAGTACAATGGATAGTTGTGATCTCGGAGTGTGAATTGGCTAATCAGGAAAGTGAGGGATGATGGGTTCTGTGTAAACTACAGATTTACAGCACCCTTCACCAGTGTTGCACCTCAAACAGATGCTACCAACATGACATGCATGTTCACTTGTAATATAAAGCAGGATTTTAAACAATGTCTCCAGAGGAGAAAGAAATGGATTAAAGCTAGTGAAGGATACTACAGCAGCATCTTGTTTGCTTGCAATAGTTTCCAGTTCAAGGGTTAAGGAAATGTTAACCCATAATCCCATCTGAAAATATGTTTGTACAGTACAACAAAAAAGACCTCAATTTGGAACATGGGATGAGAAATTGATTTGGCCCTGAAAAATAGGAAGCTTGACCTGCTGAGTGATCTTTGCCATCAGTTTCAACAAAACTTAAGCAATTTTTTTAAAGTTTCATTTCTAGCTCTTACGATTTTGAAGGACATTCCAAACATGAATGTTCTGGTATAATCTTCACAAGTCTGCAGACAGCTCCAGGGCCTCTGCAGCTGCTCATTGCTTTTTCCAAGCAACTGCACTGTAAAATTAACAAGTAAATTGCAAAGGCAGGCAATGAATTTACTCAGAGAGGAGGATGCAAAGAACAGGCTGAAGAGGGATAGAAGCCCCTCCTATTCACTCATGCTTTGAAGAAGGCAAAAGAAACAGAAAGCACCTCCCTTCCAGCACTAAAGCGAAAATAGAACTTCAAGATTATGAGACACGGGATTAGCCAGAACAGGGGGTCGGCAACCTTTCAGAAGTGGTGTGCTGAGTCCTCATTTATTCACTCTAATTTAAGGTTTCGCGTGCCAGTAATACATTTTAACGTTTTTAGAAGGTCTCTTTCTGTAAGTCTATGATATATAACTAAACTATTGTTGTATGTAAAGTAAATAAGATTTATAAAATATTTAAGAAGCTTCATTTAAAATTAAATTAAAATGCAGAGCCCCTCGGACCAGTGGCCAGGACCCGGGCAATGTGAGTGCCACTGAAAATCAGCTCGCGTGCCGCCTTTGGCATAGGCTGCCTGAGCCAGAAGCTAATATGAAATATAATGCCACAAAGTACGACCCAGGGTTAACATTTTAATGAAATCCCAGAACATTCTCACTTCCAGCAACAGGGCTTCTCAACAGGATATTTTCCCCTGGATCTCACTGGTTGGTATGTCCCCATTTGTAATTTGTATCTATTTCTGGTGGCGTATAAATTTTTTCAGTCCTGGTCAGAAGAGTGATAAGTCTTGAAGACAACTGAGCAGCGAGAGACCAAATTGTTTCCAGAGTGAAGGGAAAAGAAGGACAGAAGTCTTTTGAAAGCAAGCAGATATTTTTGTCCTCTAATTCAAATGGAAGCCAAATGAGTTTGTAGTCTAGCTATAATACTGAAACAGACTTGCAGCTTACAGTCACTGCTCTGGGGAGCTCCAAAGACTCATTGTTGTGGGAGGATATAGCTCACACTGAGGCAGCACTGAGCGCCAGAGGAGTGACAGGAAATATTGGAATTCTAAGATATACAATTTGATTCAAGACATATGCCACCTCCAGTTTTGGTGGAGTTATTTCTTGTAATCCCCCCATAAACTCCATGACTTTTAAAGAAACAAATCTTCAGTTAAACCCATCTACTTCCAAATATAAAAAAAACAAAACAGTGAGATTTAAGCATGTGCAAGGGAATGGCATTAACAAGTTAAAGAAACTTACAGCACCTGGAGACTGCATTAGCAATCATCTAAGCTTACAACACACAGAAAATGCAACAAAATGAAGCATAAATAGACAGGACTAAACACTGTTGGCACAACGCCTGCTCCAAATCAATTTTCCAGCAACACAAATGTTTCCTACAAGACTATGCTCAGCCTTAATCAAGAGAAGACCAATAAGATGCTTGCTAGATGGAGGGAAGAATCACTGCCCCCTCCTTCCATCAAAGGTGGTGTCGCTCCAGTCACCTAAATGGTTTGAAGCAGAACTGAACAGAACCAGGTGATGTTCAATTCTGCATTTAACCTAGAAGACAAGATAGCATCCATGATAATGAGTACATTCTTCCACCTCCCACTTACTATGACACGTCACCCCTTCAACCAAGACGAGGACCTGGATAAAGTGACAAGTTTTCACTACCCCAGACTGGTTTACTGTAACTCACTATCTGAAACAAAGTAAAAGCAACACGAGGCGAGGCTCATGCATATTGCAGCAACCCAGCTCCTCAGTAGAATGGACGACTGTGAGAATATAATGCCTGTTATCCAATTCTTCCACTGACTTCCAGTCTGCTTCCATTGCTTAATCAAGGCCTTAGTCCTGACTTTCAAGCGCAACAACTTCATCAGGACCCAGCTACAACAGCAATTGTCTCCCTCTCCAGGGTTCACCAAAAAAGCTACGTTCCTCTGGTACAGTACAGCCTAAAACATCTATTATGAAATGGACAAGAGCTTGACCAAACTATCCGTGGTAGAAGAGGTTTGGCTGTGGAACCAGCTATTAAAGGAGGTAAAGTTAAATCCAAAGTCTAACCAATTACAAGGAATGCTTCAAAACCCTCCTCCTCTTTGACAAATTAGCAAGATTAAGGGGGGAGAGTAAACATAAAAGATTAACATTCCAAGCAAAGCCTTCTTTCCAGGGAAGGCAAAAGACAAGTTCTCTAGAGACCTCACAAAACAGAGGTAATTTACTTGGGAAGCAATTAGATACTGTGATGTATGTTATAGAAAACCCAAAGATAGTTAAAAAGCAGAGTGGAGTCACAGGATATTTCCTTAAGGATAAACTGCTGAAACAGGCTGAGATTTACAGTATGTGTTCAATCAAGAGCCTGAAGTAGTTGCAGTTTATAATTTTACCTTCACAAAGTATGTTCAATTATTTATATTTATATTTATATTAATATAATATAAAATATAAAATATAAAATATAAAAACAAACAATGCTGGGAGAAACTTCAACCCTTACCTTGAGGCATTTTCTAAGCTTATTACCATGCTGTTTAGGTACTGTACACAGGCTACAGGCAAAGCCTTGTGTGTTCTGTTGCATGTGCCAAAGGACTGTACTCTAGAATTTAGGGTCAACTTTTATTTTAAAAAAACCGTTTCTAGATCTTCTAGTTCTGAAGATAAGCTTAAAAACATGAACCAAGTATTAATCGATTCAGTGATGCCTGCCTGAGTCTTTTAAGAGCCTGAAACAGTCCCTGAAAGACATGACCCACATACCATTCCACTCAGTCAGGGCCTAGTGGACTCCGCAGAATTCATCATTTAGGCACAGAACATTTTGTTTTCTGTCTCTCTGTCCTGTTGGGACCTGCCTGCTTTGCACTCTAGGCTTTCCCACCGGGGGAATTAATTAGATTACTGTGTATGTTCCCCTGCAGTGTTCCATGAAGCCAAGCTGCAGGGTATCAGAGAGCTAGAGCTGAGTGTCCAGCTTCCAGTCAGGATGTACAGGGAGCCAAAAGTGCAGATTGGTGAACTGGGCTACCTAGGGAACAACACACCAGCCAAGGCCCAGGAAAATAAACTGCTATGGCTTACAAGCTCCCTTTTTCCCCGGCACACATGGGTACTCTGTGCCAGGTCACTTTCGACAATGTCACAAGGAGCTAAGCCACCTGGAGAGCAGAGTAAAAAATCCTATCTTCAAAAACTTAAAAACTGATTAAATGTACATCAATGGGTATTTTCAGCCATTAGCCATTGTGTCTGTATAAGTAAGGAAAGAGAATGAAGGATATTTCAGGTCATAAATTAATAGTGCCATGGATTTTAGATGTTGCCATGGAATTTGGTCCCATTGTGCAGCAGATTACATGGGGCCTGGTTATAGGAAGGAAAATCTATCCAGAAGGAACAGAAATCTCTATTCTGTTTTGTTCTTTGCCTTAGAAAAGATTGTACTAAAATATTCTCAGGCAGGGTCAGAAGTTGTTTAGTGTAATACACTGATCCATGCTAGCTTTCTGACTGCACATCTGTGTCTTTTGTGGGCAACCACATGTTCCTTGGTAAGGGTCTCACTCAGAGACCTTTGATATGATCTACCAAAATTGCCATGCCTACGTGCAAGACTTGAGCTCAGTTGTAACTTCAGTACCACAGTTGGTACTGAAATAGAAAAATGCCAGTATATTTCAATCAAATTGCTACCTTCACTAGGACGAGATGGGTTCTAAAATTCAGATGAACAATTTACGTCACATAATTTATGTCACAATTCAAGCTAAATGAATCAAGGTAAAAAAAAGGCTCTGATGCAGAACTCATTTGGAACCCTCAATATCTTTAGAAGATCAAAGGAAAAAGGGGTTTCTAATGCTGCATTCTTTCCCCTACGGCGTGTCAGCTCGGCTGTCAGTGAGCCAATGACAAACAGGACCCTTCCCTGCAGCCACTCCAAATCTTACACCTGAAAGAACTCTGTTCAAAGTCATTTTAAAGCCATTAAAATTACAGTTGTAACAAGACATTCATGCCTGCACTGGGCAAACAATACATTGTTCACATGCCTTGTTCCAGTTAAGCCTTGTTTTTTCATACACATCCTTCACCTAAAACAGTTGAAGCAGGTGTTATTGAAAAGAAGAGGACTTCAGGAAGATGCTGATTAAAAGCCACATGCTCAACAAAACTGGAAGCTCTGTAGAATTCAGTGACCAGTTAACTGTTTGGCTGGAGTTAAGAGGCTGCAGTGTGATAACCTCTGCAAGCTTAATACAGTGGTTCTCAAACTATTATTGTACTGGTGACCACTTTCACATAGCAAGCCTCTGAGTGTGACACACACACCCCTTATAAATTAAAAACACTTGTTTATATATTTAACACCATTATAAATGCTGGAGGCAAAGCGGGGTTTGGGGTGAAGGCTGACAGCTCGCGACCCCCCATGTAATAACCTCGCAACCCCCTGAGGGGTCCCGACCCCCAGTTTGAGAACCCCTGGCTTAATACAATAGCAAACAGTTTAAATTTCTCCTAATGAATATATCAGATGGTTTAAGATATTTGCTAGAGAGAGACTGGTTAGAGCAAATAAGTGTATTTCTTGGACATATTTCGCCCCCCCAGGGATGAGCAGGCTTTGTAATTGAATAGTTTTTCACTTCCTGTGACAGAACTTACACCATTTCTTATCAGTACTACTGCTCTACCTCCAATAATTCACCAGGGAGATAAGAGCAAGATAGCTAAAGGACAGACAAAATGCAAGCACAAAATTATCATTCCAATCTACCCAAACCTCATTACCACATTCTTCAGCCTTGTGGAATTCAATGTATAATTCCATAAAAAACTATTCTTATACAACTGTGCTGAGTGAACTACAATTATCTGATCAATACTTTTGTACCATTTCTCAGAGGCATTTACTCCATTCTTTACTCCCAAAGAAGTAGTGCTGTGGAACTAGTGCAGGGGTCTCAAACTCAAATGACCACGAGGGCCACATGAGGACTAGTACATTGGGCCGAGGGCCGCATTTACTGACACCTCCCTCCCGCCACCCTCGGCCCCGCCCCCACTCCACCCCTTCCATGAGGCCCCACCCCTGCCCTACCTCTTCCCACCCCTTCCCTGCCCCCATTCCAACCCCTTCCCCGAAATCCCCACCCCAACTCTGCCCCCTCCCTGCCCCCAGGGGGCGCAGGAGGAGTGTGGCGGGGGCTCAGGGCAGGGAGTTGGGGTGAGGGATGCAGGAGGGGGTCAGGGTGCAGCAGGGGAATCAGGGCAGGGGGTTGGGGTGCGGTGGGGGTTCAGGGCAGGGGGTCGGGTGCAGGAAGGGTGCAGCAGGGGGCTCAGGGCAGGGGTGTGGGATGTGGCAGGGGTTCAGGGCAGGGGGTTGGGGTGCAGGAGGGGTGCAGCGTGGGGCTCAGGGCAGGGAGTCGGGGTGCAGCAGGGGGCTCAGGGCAGGGGGTCGGGGTGTGGGGTGGGCTCAGGGCAGGGGGTCGGGGTGCAGGAGTACGGGGGATGGGCTCCGGCCCGACCTGTACCGGGGGCAGGGCAGGCNTTAATGGTTTCAAACCAGCATGACTCTTTAACACCATTCCAGCAACTCTTTACTGTGCAGTAGTTAACAGTTTAATGTAATGAAATGAGAATATTCTAGCTGTGCCTTCAAATCATGTACAATACTGCAGCTAACGAAAATTGTGTGGAAAGGGGAACAGGAAGAATAACTAACTTTTTGTTGTGCAAATAATTAGACTTCTTGATTGATATATGCACCAGTATGTAATTATACTTTATATCACAGGTCCTTTACCTAGGTACAGTACCAGTGGATAGAGCAGCTCCATTATAACCCTATATATAAAAATTAAATGGGCTGATAGGATAGAGTGCTAAATTCATGGCTTATTATGTTGTCCTCCACAGCGATGTTGAATTCAAGGAGAAAATCCCATGGCACTAAGAAATCCAAACTGTCTGAAGGATCCTAGCCACGCTTCCAGCAGAGGGCTAGCTGTATTTTTCTCATAGCCAGTCAACACTGTTTGAGTTGGCAGAAAAGTTTGTCACATGCTCTTCCCAAGGGCCTGTATGCACTAGTTCAGGGGTCTCAAACACGCGGCCCACGGGCCGCATGCGGCCTGCAGGGTTATTGCATGCGGCCCGCGAGCTCCTCACGGCCCCCCCGCCATCCACCAACGTTTACCTAGAGCGGCTGCCTGCCTGCCCTGCCACCGCGCCGCACCGGGAAGCAGACGGAACCTGGGGAAGGAGGGGCGCAGGGGTGTGTGTGGCTGTTGCTTCAGGCACCGCCCCCAGCAGCTCCCATTGGCCACAGTTCCCCATTCCCGGCCAATGGGAACTGCTGGGGGCGGTGCCTGAAGCAACAGCCACACACACCCCTGCGCCCCTCCTTCCCCAGGTTCCGTCTGCTTCCCGGTGCGGCGCGGTGGCAGGGCAGGCAGGCAGCCGCTCTAGGTAAACGTTGGTGGATGGCGGGGGGGCCGTGAGGAGCTCGCGGGCCGCATGCAATAACCCTGCAGGCCGCATGCGGCCCGTGGGCCGCGTGTTTGAGACCCCTGAACTAGTGCATACAGGCCCTTGGGAAGAGCATGTGACAAACTTTTCTGCCAACTCAAACAGTGTTGACTGGCTATGAGAAAAATACAGCTAGCCCTCTGCTGGAAGCGTGGCTAGGATCCTTCAGACAGTTTGGATTTCTTAGTGCCATGGGATTTTCTCCTTGAATTCAACATCGCTGTGGAGGACAACATAATAAGCCATGAATTTAGCACTCTATCCTATCAGCCCATTTAATTTTTATATATAGGGTTATAATGGAGCTGCTCTATCCACTGGTACTGTACCTAGGTAAAGGACCTGTGATATAAAGTATAATTACATACTGGTGCATATATCAATCAAGAAGTCTAATTATTTGCACAACAAAAAGTTAGTTATTCTTCCTGTTCCCCTTTCCACACAATTTTCGTTAGCTGCAGTATTGTACATGATTTGAAGGCACAGCTAGAATATTCTCATTTCATTACATTAAACTGTTAACTACTGCACAGTAAAGAGTTGCTGGAATGGTGTTAAAGAGTCATGCTGGTTTGAAACCATTAACAGAAGAAATAATGACCCATTACATGACTCTTCAAAGCAAACAAGACCATGTGGCTGTGCGCCATCTCAGCTGGCTCAAATTCCAAAAGAGACATTCATAGATTCTCTCTAGATTTCATTTTTATTTATGAGGATTTTTAATGCTTCTGACATTGCTACCCTCAAAATCAACTTTTTAAAAAGTGAGATAAAAATGAACAAGTTGATCAAGAATTTGGAGGCTTATTAAAGGACATGAAAACAAGTTTGCATCTCAAATTTAAAGGAAGAACTGTCAGCTTGCAAATCATATTTGCCAGTAAAGTAATATTTCTTTTATAGATGCCTTAGTAAAATTATAACATGAGGACATGATATTTCTGCCACATTATTTTTAAATCTTCTCTCCCATTCTTCAAAGCAACCATGAATTAAATTTGTACTTCAGCTCAGAAATTTCCATTCTCAGTTCAGTGCTTGCTCTGTGCTGGCAAAGTCACCCAAAGTAGTAAGAAAAATAGGAAAATCTATCTGAACTTAGCACAACATTTTTTTTTCTTCTAGTGGGAGAATCCACAGATCCATTACAATGGGTTTTATTCCTGCTCAAAGCTCCTTGGTGACAGATACCTGTCAATCACAGGAAGCTCAGAGCAACTGCATCCTTGAAGCTTTCACCAGTAGACCTAATTCTTTTAAACTTTATTTCACAGGTTATTAAAAGAAATTAATAAGACCTACTGAAGAGCAAATTCAAATTTTACCTCAACCACCAGAGTGTTTATTGTGTATGTGTGTACATATTTACAGAGAGAAAGATCTCATATATTGTGTATGTGTGTACATATTTACAGAGAGAGAGATCACAAGAACATGGTGACACAGTTTAAGAGCCTCCCACAGAACAATAATCCTTATGCCACATGGGTTGGATCTGAGGACTTTGCCACTAGGGGTGGGAAAAGAAATTTTGGGGCAAGTTCAGATAAATTTTCCTATTCTTCTTTGTATGGAAAAATCTGAAGATCCATTATAAAGCGGAGGGGGGGGGGGGCAACCTTTTGGCCCGAGGGCCACATCTGGGGGNAGGAGGGAGTGCGGGGTGTGGGAGGGAGTGCAGTGTGCAGGAAGGGGCTCAGGGCAAGGGGATGGGGCACAGGAGGGGTGCAGGTGTACAAGGGGGCTCAGGGGGTTGGGGTGCAGGAGGGGTGCGGAGTGTGGGAGGGGGCTCAGGGCAGAGGATTGGAGGCTCAGGGCAGGGATTGGGGTGCAGGTGGGGGCTCAGGGCAGGGGGCTGGGGTGTGGGGTGCAGGAGGGAGTGCAGGGTGCAGCAGGGGGCTAAGGGCAGAGGGTTGGGATGCAGGCTCCAGCCCTGTGCCGCTTACCTGGAGTGGCTCCGGGGTGGCAGCGGCACGCACCGGGGCCAGGGCAGGCTCCTGGAAGTGGCTGGCACCACGTCTCTGCGGCCCCTGGGGGTGGGGGGAAAGAGGGCTCTGCGCGCTGCTCTCGCCTGCGGGTACCTCCCCCGAAGCTCCCATTGGCCGTGGTTCCCCATTCCCGGCCAATGGGAGCTTCGGGTGTGGAACCCACAGGTGAGGGCAGCGCACAGAGTGGTGCCAGCCGCTTCCGGGAGCGGTGCGGGGCCCGAGGGGCCACAGGGGTGGCAATCCTGCGGGCCATAGTTTGCCCACCCCTGTTATAAAGGAATGTCAATGTAAGTATGCTATCAGGAGGGAAAACAGAAGAATGAGCTAGTGGTCTTATTTTATATTCAGTATATTCAATATATCACTTACTGGTTAAACATAGTATTCAGAACGTTCTCTCCAATGGCAGGGGCTGATGAAGCCTGCATGTTTAAACTGTAAAACTTTAGGGAAGGTCTGAAGATATGACCACGTGGCCACTCTATATCTCTTTTTGTATGTTGCATATGTTCCTTCAAGCCAGGAGACTTCTATGGCTGAATAAATTAGCATAAGATTGAAAAATTTGGGTTTGTTTAGTCTGGAGAAGAGAGGACAGAGGGGACATGGTAACAGTTTTCAAGTACATAAAAGGTTGTTACAAGGAGGAGGGAGAAAAATTGTTCCTCTTAACCTCTGATGATAGGACAAGAAGCAATGGGTTTAAATTGCAGCAAGGGCGGTTTACGTTGGACATTAGGAAAAACTTCCTAACTGTCAGAGTGGTTAAGCACTGGAATAAATTGCCTAGGGAGGTTGTGGAATCTCTATCATTGGGGATTTTTAAGAACAGGTTGGACAAACATCTGTCAGGGATGGTCTAGATAATACTTAGTCCTGTGATGAGTGCAGAGGACTGGACTAGATGACCTCTCAAGGTCCCTTCCGATTCTATGATAAACACTTAATGGGACAGAAAGCTTAGAAAGCTTCTGAAATTAATCAATTAACCATCTATTAACTGAAACACTGGCAGGGTTTTTTCCCCTTTTAATGATAGGTGTTACAGATCATCAGTGACAGATTTTCTGAAGTGGGTACTCCATTCAGTGTTGATTTGTGGAGGTCTCCTGAAATCAAGCATGCCAGACTTCTTCTTAATAGCGACTTACCTATTGGCAAAACTCATTCGCACAATTTCTTATATTTTTGGATTAAAGGCTTCATTTACTCTTACTACATCTTTGCCTTTATGACTGATGCAGTAGTGCTTTCTCTCGATAAAACTTTAGCCTCTGAAAAAGCTCCTTGCAGAAATGATTGCAACCAGTATGGCAAACCTTTAAAGAGAAGCTCTAAGGGCATTCCTGACAAGAGATCAAGACCATGCTTATTTAGATAATTGGATACAGGATTTAGGTTCCAAGAGGGAGTTCTCATTAGACTAGACTTGAGAAGCGAGGCAGCTCTAAAATCTTAGGTGTGGATGAGAAGACAATCCTGTGCCTGCTTGCTATCTCTAGTGAGCTGGAAAGTCTACCATATGGATTTCAGAGGCTGAGTTTCTAGGCCCATACTAATACTTTTCTGTAAGGACTTAAACAAAAAAAAAATGTTTTGCCTCTGAATTGACTGGCTCCATCATGCTAAATAGCCAAGCACCATGCCTTACCAGGCCCTTGAAGATCCCGTTGGTGGAATACTTTTTCAAGACTAAAAATGTATTATAAACAATATTCTATTTTAAATAATACATCTCAAATATAACGTAGCTAAATTTAATTTCTTTAATTCTGTATGTGGAATTTTGGTCCTTGAGAACAGATCCTTCTTGTAGAGGTGACATGATTGCAATGGTTGTTACCTGAATTGGATATGAGAACTAATACTTCCTTGGACAATGTGGGGCCACCTGGGTTACTTCTGCTTTTTCTATTTAAATTGTGCTGGAGAGCACTGTTAACATAAAGACAGCCATGCTTTGACCACAGGAAGAAGTGAATGATCATAACTACAGCCTATTAATCTCTTTGTTTAGAAAAAGACTCTGGTATTCATCAGCTGTATGCCAATACGTCCATTGATGGACAGGTGACATAGGGTCTGACTCTCCACTCAAATACCTTGGACTGTAGACTCAACTCTCCCAGCTCTATCCTTTTCCTACTTATCTAGATGCTAAGATGCTTATTTCCTGTAAATGTATAGCACTTGAAAATACATAATTTATATATTTTTATTCTCTTCATCCAGGAACGAAGATTACATACTCATAGCATGGCTGAAGATCCGGTACTTCCTGCCTTGTTGATAAAAGCAACTGCCAAAGTGTTCAAGACATCTGGTACACGTTCGCTGAGTAGGACTGGGGTTACAGCTCCTTAAGACATATCTGATTGCTCTGAGCTTGAGCCAATTGATGCTATGTTGGAGGTCAGTTTATCTTTGAATCTTGGATGAAACTGTTCCTTGAATGAGTTTCCCTGCTTCTGAAGCCCTATGTGGGCTCTTTGAACTTTATAGATGCTCTTTAAGCTCCTGTTCCAGGGAGTGCCAGGGGAAGCCTTCAAAAGGAACAGATATTTTATTTCACTGAACTCCAAAGTGAGCAAGACATTGTTACATAAGAAGCCACATGGCGCAGCCATGTTGTCTCACTGAATTCCATTGTGAGAAAGGCAGGATTACATAAAAGCAAAACACCTTCTTAAAGAGGGATAGGGAAATGGTCCCCTTACTGCCTGCTTGTTCCTCCACGTCAGGGCTGCTCACTCTCTCTCATCCCTCCATGGATGGCTCTTTGAAGGAGAGCGAGAAAGAAGCGGGGCATGGCCATACAACAAACAGTTCAGTTAACCCAGGCATGTGTGTGTCCTTTCCTGCCAGCTTCTCTATTCCTCTGGTCTTAGAATGCAATAAGTTAAATATTAAAAATTTAAAGGATCTGGTGTTTTCTCGTTGCTTTGAGCAAGTCTGATGTGATTGACAGGTCTGCCATCTCTCAGAGGAACAGCAAACAAGAGTAAGACCCATTGTAATTGATCTGTGGACTTTTCCTGTGAACTGAGAATTTGGGTTTTGTTTGTTTTGTTTTATTAGTGCTGCAACCTAACTCCACCCCAAAACTCAAACTCCTTCATTTTACAAGTCCCTCCACCCACCTTTTCATTCACTAGAGTAACATAAATTGTAAGCATGCATACCATTCAATGCCTGGATTATACAAGATAAGCATGAACAAGCTACAACAATAAAATACAGTGTGACCATGACATCTCAAAAGTATTACAACTCAAAGTAATAATTTACCTTAATTTTGGTTATGGAGGTAAGCCAGTCTGCCACAGCTCTATTGCAAAATTATATTATATAATTGGTAGAGGCCAATAACAGTAATAGCTGTGTCAAAATTGAAGGTTATAAGAAGTAGTGTGCTTGGGGCTCTTCACAATTAGTGGATCCCAACAGCCATGCTTAAATATTCTACACTCATTGCCGCTTGTACAGACTTTCATTCCTGCACAATTGCATTTTAGAAGTGTAATTCCATGAATTATATATTGGAAAAATTTAGTATCCTTCTTGGTCGTGTGGCAAATTGCCGGCACTATTATGATGGGTCCCGCACTTTCTCCTCTTGTGGGGGTTCAGGGTGCCGTTTCTCACCCCTGAACTGGGGTATCAACTGTCCCAGAAAAGGGGAGTGGAGAGGGAGGGACCCAGGCCCACCCTCTACTCCAGGTCCCAGCCCAGGGGCCCTAGGGATAGCGGTAAACGACTTGAACTAGCGATTCCTTCCCCTGAGCTACTTCCCTCTCCGGCCCTTCAGCTTGTGGGGCTTCCTGCCCTCTCTCTGCTTGGGCCAAGTTTCTCCCAACCCCTTGTGTCTGTAAAGTCCCTCTGCTCTGCACAAGCTGGGTTTCCCTTTACCTAGGGTCTTGGTCTTCTGGCCCACCACAGCACTCCTCCAAACTGCTCTCCGCTCCAACACCAAACCACTCTGCTTCAACTCCTCCAACTGTTTGATTGAAGCAGGGGGGTTTTATCAGGTGACTGGCTTCAGGTGCTCTAATTGGCTTAATTGGTTTCAGGTGCTCTAATTAATCTGTAGCAGCCTCTCTTCCCTCTACAGGGAATAAGGCTCTCATCATCCTGGGGCTTACATATCTCCCATCTATCACTCTCCTGCTGCCCTCTGGCCGTGCTATATCACAGTAGTTCTGTTCCACACTGAAGCAGAAGTCAGAACACCAAAACAAGTGGCCCCAAAATGGTACAGTGATGTGTCGGAACACTGTGGCAACTGCATCACAAATCTTACAATCATTACTGAAACAACTGAAAGGGTAGGACAATTAACAGGATACAGAATAGAAAGAGCTGAAATGCTACACAAATACAAACTGACTGCTCCTTTGCTGACCACAAACAATAAGGAGCCAAGACAATCGGAGGGTAACATTTATATCCTTACAAATGATGGTGCACAATATCCAAGGCCTTGCTCAGGCTCTACCCTGTTGCTGCAGTCGTCTGGTGTCAAAATCCTCTGGGAGCTGTGGGAATTCCTGTGGTGTACCCCTAAGAACCTAAAACCCAAGAGTAAGAATCTTGGTGGAAAGTATATTTAGGTAAGATGGATGCCAAAAACATAGTATTGGATTTCTAAGCCACTATGAGCTGGCTCAATTAGACGCCTGAATATCTTCTTTTTCTTGTATTTTCTATTCACAATGGAACTGTATAGGTGAAGTGCTGAGATTATTTGTCAATTTCCAAGGCATTTTTGCCAACTTGTGGCCATTATCTCAGTATTTAAGGAGGCATGGACTTCGAAAACGTAATGCCACTCAAATTTACAGTAAGAATATCAGAGATTACAGTTCTGTCATGGCAAGAACATGAGGCCTGCTGCAATAAGCCCTGTAACATGGTAATCAGAGTATTTTATTTCTGACAATATTTACTGTAATTAAACAGGAATTAATTATAGAGAAGAATCACTGTGCTCTACCAATTAAGTGCATCAAAATTACTAGTTGGGATAATTAGGTAGACAAACTGGGCAGGTAAAGTTTTGAAGTTGGCACCAGGAAGAACATGACAAAACACGCAGTAAGTGGTATACACAAAGGGTTGTGAGTTCAATCCTTGAGGAGACCACTTAGGGATCTGGGGAAAAATCAGTACTTGGTCCTGCTAGTGAAGGCAGGGGGCTGGACTCAATGACCTTTCGGGGTCCCTTCCAGTTCTATGAGATAGGTATATCTCCATATATTAGCGATTATCTTTGAAAAGTCATGGAAAAGAGGAGAGGTTCCAGAGAACTGGAAAAGGGCAAATATAATGCCAATGTATAAAAAAACCCCACAGAAATAATGACAATCTGGGGAATTATAGACCAGTCATCTTAACTTCACTACCTGGAAAGATAATGGAGCAAATAATTAAGCAATCAATTTACAAACACCTAGAAGATAATAAGGTGATAAGTAACAGCATGGTTTTGTCAAAGCAACATAACAGCTTTCTTTGACAGGGTAACAAGCCTTGTGGATAGGAGGGAAGCGGTAGATGTGATATATCTTGACTTTAGTAAGGCTTCTGATGCCGTCTCACATGATCTTCTCATAACAAGCTAGGGAAATGCAACCTAGATGGAGCTACTATAAGGTGGATGCATAACTAGTTGAAAAACCATTCCCACAGAGTAGTTATCAGTGGTTCACAGTCAAGCTGGAAGGGCATATCAAGTGGGGTCTGGCAGGGATCAGTTCTGGGTCTGGTTCTGTTCAATAGCTTCATCAATGATTTAGATAACAGCATAGAGTACACTTATGAAGTTTGTGGACAATACAAAGCTGGGAAGGGTTGCAAATGCATTAGAGGACAGGATTAAAATTCAAAATGATCTGAACAAACTGGATAAATGATCTTAAGTAAATAGATGAAATTCAATAAGGACAAATACAAAGTACTCCACTTAGGAAGGAACAATCAGCTGCACACATACAAAATGGGAAATGACTGCCTAGGATGGAGTACTGCAGAAAGAGATATAGGGGTCATAGTGCATCACAAGCTAAATATGAGTCAACGGTGTAAAACCGTTGCAAAAAAAGCAAACATCATTTTGGGATATATTAGCAGGAGTGTTGTAAGCAAGAAAAGAGAAAGTAATTCTTCCGCTTTACTGATTAGGCGTCAGCTGGAGTACAGTAACTCCACACTTAACGTCGTCCCGGTTAACATTGTTGCGTTGTTACCTCGATGATATATTAGAGAACATGCTCATTTAAAGATGCGCAATGCTCCCTTATAACATTGTTTGGCAGCCGCCTGCTTTGTCAACTGCTTGCAGGAAGAGCAGCCCATTGGAGCTAGCTGATGGGAGCTTAGAACCAGGGTCGGCCGGCAGCCCCCATATCAGCTCCCCTAAGTTCCCTGTGCAGCAGCCGCCCAGCAGGCTATTAATTGCCAGGCAGTTCAGCTGTCCCGCCCCAGCCCCACTGCCGTGTGCTGCTCCTGCCCACTGCCATGCATCTATTGTGTCTCCTCCCTCCACTAGTGCTGCCTTGTAGAGTGTGAGGCTACATTAACAATGTGTTAACCCTCCACTAGTGCTGCCTTGTAGAGTGTGAGGCTACACTAACAACGTGTTAACAACGTGTTAACTAGCCGAGCGCTAGTTCATCATTTAGCAGTAAGGCATTCCCTGGGAAATATCCTACCCTCTGACTTCACCACCTCAACCAAGCTTCACAATCATCATTGCTGTGTGTACAGTATTAAACTGTTTGTTTAAAACTTACACTGGGTGTGTGTAGATAGATTAGATAACCACATTTCAGGAAAGATGTGGACAAACTGGAGAAAGTTCAGAGAAGAGCAACAAAAATTATTTAAGATCTAGAAATCATGACCTATGAGAAAAGACTGAAAAAATGGGTTTCTTTATAGTCTGGAGAAGACAAGACAGAGGGGACACGATAATAGTTTTCAAGCACATAAAAAATTGTTACAAAGAAGAGGGAGACAAATTGTTCTCTTTAACCTCTAAGGATAAGACAAGAAGCAATGGGCTTAAATTGCAGCAAGGGTATTTTAGGTCAGACATTAGGAAAAACTTCCTGTCAGGGTGGTTAGGCGCTGGAATAAATTATCTAGGTAGGCTGTGGAATCTCCATCATTATCTAACCTGCTCTTTAAAAATCTCCAGGTCTAGATGGTCCAGATAACACTTAGTCCCGCCATGTGTGCAGGGGACTGGACTAAATGAACTCTCGAGGTCCCTTCCAGTCCTACGATTTGTTTATTTATCAATATAATCACATTCATGATAGCCCATTACCTAATCCATTTTCAACCCAACTATCAGGATCCCAACAAGGCCAGTCAGGGCCAAGGGTCAGAGCAGGGTCAAATCTGAGGCTGGCAGTAGCAGAGCAGTACGAAGTCAAGTCCAGGCCAGGGTCGATACCAAGGGTCAGAGTCGAGTCAGGTTTCAGAGTCAGAGTCAGCAGGAAAAGTCCAAATCGAGCTGAGGTAAAGCCAGGAATTGAAGAGCAAGGAGCAGTAACCGTCATGGCAGTTGCAGAAGATCCACGCTATTGTTTGGACACTTCCTAGAACACCCTTTGGGTTTATATAAGGCAGGGATCCAATCAGGAGCCATGGGGATTCTGTCTGTCAAACCCTTGAGATGGAACTTCCCATGGTCTGTGTTCACAGCGGATCATGAGAAGTGGAGCGCAAGCTGGTTACAGCTGCCACTGGGTGGCAGCCTGGAGATGTCAGCTGCCTGGTAACTCTACAGGCTTGGGTTTTAGACCTGTGGGGCCTTACACTACCCTACTGAAATGCTTATAGAAAAAAAAATGGTGCATGTATATATATATATATATATGTACACACAATGCAAAAAGGGCAACCATCATCAGAAGGCAGGTTGGCTTTGCTCCCTTTGGGAACAATGAGAAGTTAAGGCCATTAATCCTATTAAAAAAATTTCAGACGTAGCCAGAGCAAGAAATTTCAGCCATTTTTAATTGTATAGAAGTTTGAAGAGTCTTATTCCCTTAAGACCACTTGGAACAAAAAAAATGTGCTCTGACTCAGGGTGTTAAGTTTTTAAAGGACCTATTTTTTCAAAGTTAAAATTCTTTAACCGATTTACTTGTAAATTCTTGAAAAATTCTATACTCCAAAAGTAAATGCTGTAATTTTGGGAAGGATACAATGCACTCTTATGTAACAAAGAGGTTGAATCCCTGCTTTAAAGGCAAAATTCAACTCAACCCTAATTATGCAACCATGACTGGTGCTCCCATAATACACATATAATTTTAATATTATGTATGCCTTTTCCTTTTATAAAGAGCACTCATAGTATAGGATAGGTGTATGAAATAAGTCAGCACAAAGAAACCAGTGTGTTTCAGTTGGAGAGCAAAGTATGAACAAATTGTGGATTCTGGGTACTGTTAAACACCTATGCTGTTACTGGAGGTCATCTTTTTCCATTTTCAAGTACATTCATCACAACAATTACGGAGTTATCACTGAATTTTATCATCACCCAAAGTTTTTATACGTAACTCAAGATTCTATGCAAGCTAATTCTAAAAGCTATGCATAATTGTTATTAGGGCTGTCGATTAATCGCAGTTAACTCACGCGATTAACTCAAAAAAATTAATCGCAATTAAAAAAATTAATAGCACTGTTAAATAGAATACCAATTGAAATTTATTAAATATTTTGGATTTTTTCTACATTTTCAAATATATCAATTACAACTGTAATATTTGCACTGTAAAAATTATAAAGAAATAGTATTTTTCAATTCACCACATACAAGTACTATAGTGCAATCTCTGACATGAAAGTGCAATTTACAAATGTAGTTTTTTTGTTACATAACTGCACTCAAAAACAAAACAATGTAAAACTTTGGAGCTTACAAGTCCCCTCAGTCCTACTTCTTTGTTCAGCCAATCACTAAGAAAAACAAGTTTGTTTACATTTACAGGAGATAATGCTGCCCACTTCTTAATTACAATGTCACCTGAAAGTCAGAACAGTAATTTGCATGGCACTGTTGTAGCCAGCATTGCAAGATATTTACGTGCCAGATACACTAAAGATTCATATGCTTCTACATGCTTTGGCCATCGTTCCAGAGGACGCTTCCATACTGATGATGCTCGTTAAACATGTGTTAATTAAATTTGTGACTGAACTCCTTGGGGGAGAATTGTATGTCTCCTGCTCTCTTTTACCTGCATTCTGCCATATATTTCATATTATAGCAGTCTCAGATGTTGTGTGTTTTAAGAACACTTTCACTGCAAATTTGACAAAATGCAAAGAAAATACCAATGTGAAATTTCTAAAGATAGCTACAGCACTTGACCAAGGTTTAAGAATCTGAAGTGCCTTCCAAAATCTGAGAGGAATGAGGTGGGGAGCATGCTTTCAGAAGTCTTAAAAGAGCAACACACTGATTTGGAAACTACAGAACCCAAACCACCAAAAAAGAAAATCAACCTTCTGCTGGTGGCATCTGACTCAGATGATGAAAAGGAACATGTATCGGTCCGTACTGCTTCGGATCATTATCTAGCAGAACCCGTCATCAGAATGGATGCATGTCCTCTGGAACGGTGGCTGAAGCATGAAGGGACATTTGAATCTTTTAACGCAGCTGGCATGTAAATATCTTGCGACACCGGCTACAACAGTGCCATGAGAACACCTGTTCTCTCTTTCAGGTGACATAAACCAGAAGCAGGCAGCATTATATTCTGCAAATGTAAACAAACTTGTTCGTCTAAGCCATTGGCTGAACAAGAAGTAGGACTGATTGTACTTGTAGGCTCTAAAGCAGGGGTCTCAAACACGCGGCCCGCGGGCCGCATGCAGCCCGCGGGGCTCTTGCGTGCGGCCCGCCGAGCTCCCCCTGCGCACCCCTCCCCTCCCCCTACCCGCGGGATTCCCCTCTGTGGTGCTGCGAGCCCCACGCTGCTCTCTGAAGCAGCCGGCAGCACAGCCCCTTTGGGCCGGGGGGAGGGGGAAGGAGGCAGAGGACTCCTGCATTGCCTCCTTCCAGGCACCGCCCCCCGCAGCTCCCGTTGGCCGGGAACAGGGAACCACGGCCAATGGGAGCTTCGTGGGAGGTACCTGGAGGAGTGGCAAGAGCAGCACATGGACGCAACCCTGAGCCCCTCCCCCTCCCCCAGGGGCAGCAGGGACACAGTTCCAGCTGCTTCCTGGAACGGAGCAGCGTGGGGGGACAGGGCAGGCAAGGAGCCTGCCCTGGCCCCATTGCGTGCCGCTGCCACCCCGGAGCCGCTCTAGGTAAGCGGCGCCGGGCTGGAGTTCGCTCCCTGAACCTCTCCTGCACCCCAACTCCCTGCCCTGAGCCCCCTGCCGCACCCCGCATCCCTCCTGCACCCCAACCCCCTGCCCTGAGCCGCCTGCCTCATCACGCACCCCTCCTGCACTCCCTGCCCTGAGCCACCTGCTGCACCCTGACCCCCTGCCGCACCCCTCACCCTCTTGCACCCCACACACCAACTCCCTGTCCTGAGCCCCCGTCGCACCCTGCACACCTCCTGCACCCCCTGGGGGGCAGCGTTGGGTGGGGACTTCGGGAAGGGGTTTGAATGGGGCGGGGAAGGGGTGGGAAGAGGTGGGGCAGGGGCGGGGCCTAATGGAAGGGGTGGGNGGTGGCTGAAGCATGAAGGGACATTTGAATCTTTTAACGCAGCTGGCATGTAAATATCTTGCGACACCGGCTACAACAGTGCCATGAGAACACCTGTTCTCTCTTTCAGGTGACATAAACCAGAAGCAGGCAGCATTATATTCTGCAAATGTAAACAAACTTGTTCGTCTAAGCCATTGGCTGAACAAGAAGTAGGACTGATTGTACTTGTAGGCTCTAAAGCAGGGGTCTCAAACACGCGGCCCGCGGGCCGCATGCAGCCCGCGGGGCTCTTGCGTGCGGCCCGCCGAGCTCCCCCTGCGCACCCCTCCCCTCCCCCTACCCGCGGGATTCCCCTCTGTGGTGCTGCGAGCCCCACGCTGCTCTCTGAAGCAGCCGGCAGCACAGCCCCTTTGGGCCGGGGGGAGGGGGAAGGAGGCAGAGGACTCCTGCATTGCCTCCTTCCAGGTACCGCCCCCCGCAGCTCCCGTTGGCCGGGAACAGGGAACCACGGCCAATGGGAGCTTCGTGGGAGGTACCTGGAGGAGTGGCAAGAGCAGCACATGGACGCAACCCTGAGCCCCTCCCCCTCCCCCAGGGGCAGCAGGGACACAGTTCCAGCTGCTTCCTGGAACGGAGCAGCGTGGGGGGACAGGGCAGGCAAGGAGCCTGCCCTGGCCCCATTGCGTGCCGCTGCCACCCCGGAGCCGCTCTAGGTAAGCGGCGCTGGGCTGGAGTTCGCTCCCTGAACCTCTCCTGCACCCCAACTCCCTGCCCTGAGCCCCCTGCCGCACCCCGCATCCCTCCTGCACCCCAACCCCCTGCCCTGAGCCGCCTGCCTCATCACGCACCCCTCCTGCACTCCCTGCCCTGAGCCACCTGCTGCACCCTGACCCCCTGCCGCACCCCTCACCCTCTTGCACCCCACACACCAACTCCCTGTCCTGAGCCCCCGTCGCACCCTGCACACCTCCTGCACCCCCTGGGGGGCAGCGTTGGGTGGGGACTTCGGGAAGGGGTTTGAATGGGGCGGGGAAGGGGTGGGAAGAGGTGGGGCAGGGGCGGGGCCTAATGGAAGGGGTGGGGTGGGGGCGGGGCCAGAGGCAGTGAGGGGCGTGTCAGTGATGCGGCCCTCAGGTCAATGCACTAGTCCTCATGTGGCCCTCGTGGTCATTTGAGTTTGAGACCCCTGCTCTAAAGTTTTACATTGTTTTATTTTTGAATGCGGGGTTTTTTTTGTACATAATTCTACATTTGTAAATTCAACTTTCATGAAAAAGAGATTGCACTACATTACTTGTATTAGGGGGAGAGGGATAGCTCAGTGGTTTGAGCATTGGCCTGCTAAACCCAGGGTTGTGAGTTCAATCCTTGAGGGGGCCACTTAGGGATCTGGGGCAAAATTGGTCCTGCTAGTGAAGGCAGGGGGCTGGACTCAATGACCCTTCAGGGTCCCTTCCAGCTCTATGAGATAGGTATATCTCCATATTAAAAAAAAAAAGAATTGAAAAATACTATTTCTTTTGTTTTTTCCAGTGCAAATATTTGTATTAAAAATACATATAAAGTGAGCACTGTACACTTTGTATTCTGTTGTAAATGAAATCAATATATTTGAAAATGTAGAAAACATCCAAAAATATTTAAATAAATGGTATACTATTATNTTTAACAGCGTGATTAATCGTGATTAATTTTTTTTAATCGCTTGACAAACCTAATTATTATGCGTTTTACTAGGACACACTTGCAAATCTTAACTGTATTTCCAAAACTACCTAGGATTGCTAAATGTCTTAAAAAAGTGGAAGCAATTAACTAACTTTCAGGACAATAGACTATATGCTGCCACTCTGACAAACTCTAATGCTACGTCTACACTACCACTTATGTCGGTATAACTTATGTCATTCAGGGGTGTGAATAAGCCACCCCTCAGAGCTACATAAGTTACACCGACATAAGTACCGGTGTGGACAGTGCCATGTCGGCAGGAGAGCTTCTCCCACCAACATAGCTACCGCCGCTCGTAGGGGGTGGATTAATTATGTTGACAGGAGAGCTCTCCCACGGGCATAGAGCAGCTACAATAGAGATCTTACAGTGGCACAGCTGCATTGGTACAGCTGCGCTGAGGAGCGCCGCCAGCTTTTTCGGCGCCCTAGGCGGCGGAAGGTCCCGCCCCCAAAATGCCGCCCCCGACAGCGGCGGCGGAAGGGCCCGCCCCCAAAATTCCGCTGACGACCGGGGCGCCGGCGCCCCCCAAATAGTAGCGCCCTAGGCGACCGCCTAGGTCGCCTAATGAGTTGCGCCGGCCCTGGCTGCGCTGCTGTAAGCTCTCTAGTGTAGACATAGCCTTAATAACTGATTCACTCTAAATGATTACTCTTTCTGCCTTTAGACTGGTCTTCCAAGAAGCCATCAAATTTATAAATTTAGTTTCTCTATCCATCCTGATATGATCCAGTGTCTATAAGAGAAAAGTAAACACCAGTTTCATAATTTATAAGGAAAAAAACACTTGGTTTCTATCTGTTTTGAGGATAATAGCGGCCACTACAGAAAACTATAGGCTTACTTGTATATATTTCTGCCAGATGGCTCAGTAGTTTTTATACACTATGATTAGTAACTCTCCACTGTAAGCCTTGCTCCACAATCTGTGCTATGCCTCCCTCATCTTTCTCCCTTGTATTTGCAGAAGAACATGTTAATTTGCAATACTGGACTTCAACCAGCTACACACAAAGATACAAGAATCCATCACTTAAGGCAAGCAAGAAACTGCTGTGACGGTGCACCCCATAAGGCTTTATGGAAATATGCTTAGGAATGTATATATATGTCATAACTGGAATATGTTTTATGCTACATATGCCATGTGACATTTCTATAAAGGTTATGATCTATTGAATCTATTCATCCTATTTGTATGCATGCATCATTTTTGTATTCAAAGTTATGAATATTGACTGTGTACTGGCTTGATTTTTATGTAGCCCTTGTAAAGCATTTAGTCAGCTTCTTGAGAAAGGAATGTACAAAGTAAGTGCCCAATCAAGAAGCACTTAAGGGACAATGGATCTTGGGAGGCTCCAATCCACATAAGAAGTCTACATGAGGACGTTCAAGGTAGCAGGTAAGCAATGGCTGCTGCCTGTAAAAACTGAGTCATGCATGGACATGTGACTTGCCCATGTGACTCCAAAACTCCATCTTGGAGCTGGACTTTGCATAGGAGAGATGAGGGGGTCTCCACCCACAAGAGAGAGTCTACTTAAACCCCTGGGGGACCCCTCCATTTTGTCTTCAGCTGGCTAAAGAGATAGCCTCTCCACCCCAAGGATACCTGAAAGAAACTGGAACAAAGGACAGTAACTACAGGGGGTGTGAGTGATCGCTGGACCCAGACTAGGAGACTAGTCTGCAAAAGGAAGCTTACTGGGTGAGGTTTTTATCTATATTCAGTTTTCTTAGACAGACTTGCGTGTTCTATTTTATTTTCTTGGTAATTCACTTTGTTCTGTCTGCTATTACTTGGAACCACTTAAATCCTACTTTCTGTATTTAATAAAATCACTTTTTACTTATTAACCCAGAGTATGTATTAATACCTGGGTGGGAAAACAGCTGTGCATCTCTATCAGTGTTACAGAGGGCGAACAATTTATGAGTTTACCATGTATAAGCTTTATACAGGGTAATGTGAGTGTTAAGGACAGGAACACTACTGTAAGTTGCTTTCAGTTAAGTCTGCAGCTTTGGGGCACATGGTTCAGACCCTGGGTCCGTGTTGGAGTGGACTGGCGTGTCTGGCTCAACAAGACAGGGTGCTGGAGTCCCAAGCTGGCAGGGAAAGCAGGGGCAGAAGTAGTCTTGGCACATCAGTTGGCAGCCCCAAGGGGGTTTCTGTGATCCAACCCATCACAACTGCCAAAGAGATGCCATGAGGAAGAAAAGTAATAAAAGAATTTCATACAATTATGTTAGCGCCTCAATTTCACTATCCTATACAATGAATAGCTGTCATCCAGGCTAAGAAAATTCATGAAAACAACCTCAAGACAGACTGTTTGGTTAGTCAGAGCTTTGATTCTTGTATGAAGTTACCTCCTGTGCTTAAGTGTTTCTATCTTTTAGAATGAGTCACCATAACTAAGGCTAAGATTTTGTCATAGATATTTTTAGTAAAAGTCACGGACAGGTCACAGGCAATAAAGAAAAATTCATGTGACTGTCCCTGACTTTTACTAAAAATATCCATGGTAAAATGGTAAGGGGCTGGGCAGCTGTGTGGGCTCAGTGCTCCAGGGTCCCCCCGGCTGCCCGCCACAGCAGCCTGGGAGCTGCGGGGATACTCCCCCCACCCATGTCAGCATGGGGGCCCACTGCCTAAGGTGGCGGGGGTACCTCAGAGTTCCCTGCTGCTGTGGAAGGCGGCAGGACCCTGCAGCTCCCAACCACCAGGGCTGAAGTCAAGGAGGTCTTTGGAAGTCACGGATTCCGTGACTTCTACAACCTCCATGACAAAAACATAGCCTTAATCATAACATATGCATGTGCTCTACGCTCTGTGGAGCAGTTTTGGCCTACAGTTCCCATCAGGTTAGCAGAGAAATGCATGCCCAGGTCAAAATCCAACCTTGCACAATTCAGATTCTGGGATGGTATAAAACTGCCCAAATATAAGAGCTCAGCTATAATCAAACACAAGAGTTGCTGCAAGTGGACAAATGCTAAAAACACTTGGAAAGGGCAAGATTACAATGGTGGAAATTGAAGGTAAATGGTTTGTGGAAAGAGTGGAAAGCAGTAGAGAGGCATTTGGAGAGGTCAGCTACCAAAGAAAAGAAACAAAACAGGCGTGGAAACACAACGAATGTATCTACTGGAGATAGTGCTGGTCACACAGAAGTGCTACATCCTGAAAAAGAGTTGCAGCTTTGAAAAAGTGACAGAAGTATTAGAGAAGGGCTAAGTCACCTTACCTAAAGTACCATAAAATAAAAGATACCTCAAAAAAGACTTTTAAAACAAAACACAGTTTTAAACTTTAGTTTTAAAATTCTGTAACTTGTGTGTGACTGCTGGACGATTGTTCCCATTTGACGACTTTCTGATATTGAGCTTGCTTCCCTAACCCATGCCCCATACTATTGCCCACAATCAGTCTGCTGCAGGTTCAGCTGCACTGACAACACTTTATGCTGGCTGAGACCTCCACTATTCTAAAAACAAAAAAAACAAAAAAACAACAAACAAAAAAAACCACCTAGGCTACATATTTTCTCAGTCCTTATACCATAGCACTACATAATTTTACATTACAAATCACTATCTATATTTGCATGCCAATGATATTAAGGACTTAGATTGTCATTTTGTGTACAGTTCAGGATGAACCATGCATTTTCCTATGTGCCATGCTCACCAGCTACTTTCCTTATTGAACAATTCTGGCAGACTTCATTAACCTGCATTTTTTGCATAAATCCCAATTAAATGAGAAGGCTTTAGCCTCAAATACGTTTGCCTTAAATGGATTGCTTCACTAAGGAGTAATGATGGAATTAAAAGCCAATTCCCAGGGAGGAGGGGGAATGTGACTGGAAAGTCTGACCAAAAATATTACTGATTTGTTTTTAAAACAGAGCTGCAACACAGTTTTTCCTCCACTTTACAATGAGTTTGTTGCAAAAATCCAGAGCGGTGGAGCTACTGTGTCCAGATCGGGTACTTTAAAAAGGGCAGCAATCTCTTTTCCAAACCTCATTTCTCCTCACCAACATCTTGCTAACCTTTGGACAGAGAGCTCTATAACCCCAGTGTAACGGGTTGCCCCCCTTCAAGATGCCACTTGATGTGCCGAGATACTGCTGAGCCCACCTGTTCTGCCAGCCTGGGCATCCTTTTTACCTGTCTTGCTGAGCCAGGCCATTAAGCCTCCTCCAGCACACACACAGGCAGGGCCACAGCCAACTGCAGAACGACACAGACACTGATCAGCTCTGGGAAGACTCAGGGTATGGCTACACTTGCAGATGTACAGCGCTGTGAGTTAAACCTGCCTTCGTACAGCTGAGTAGGGAAAGCGCTGCAGTCTGTGCACACTGACAGCTGACAGCGCACTGTCGTGGCCACATTTGCAGCACTTGCAGCGGCATTGGGAGCGGTGCATTATGGGCAGCTATCCCACAGAGCACCTCTTCCCATTCTGGCACCGTGGGTTGTGGGAAGGGGTCGGGGGGTGCGGGGCATTCTGGGTCCTGTCCTAACGCCCCGTGATGCATCGCTTCACATCCCAGCAATCCCTGTGTTTCCGTCAACATTTGGAGCCATCTTTCAACCGTTTCTGTGCAGCGCGATCTGTGTTCTGTTTCGGTCTGCGGGAAATGGAGCCCAAACTGCTGGGGAGTATGCTGACGAGTCTCGCCAGCACGTCACGTTTGGCAGTCGAGTTATTCCTTTAGATCCAAAGTGACAGTGAGGAGTCCGACGATGATAGCGAGTCGCGTAACGCGTACGACACGAAATTGCTTGTGGCATTCACGGACATGCTCAGCACCGTGGAACGCCGCTATTGGGCTCGGAAAACAAGCACTGAGTGGTGGGATCACATCATCATGCAAGTCTGGGATGACGAGCAGTGGCTGCAGAACTTTCGGATGAGAAAAGCCACTTTCATGGGGCTGTGTGAGGAGCTCGCCCCCACCCTGCGGCGCAAGGACACGAGATTGAGAGCTGCCCTGCCGGTGGAGAAGCTATTGCAATCTGGAAGCTGGCAACTCCAAACTGTTTCACGACCGATCAGTAGCTGTCTGGAGTGGGAAAGTCGACCGTTGGAATCGTGGAGATGCAAGTTTGCAGGGCCATTAATCGCATCCTGCTCAGAAGAACCGTGACTCTGGGTAACGTGCAGTACATTGTGGATGGCTTTGCACAAATGGGTTTCCCGAACTATGGAGGGGCGATAGATGGGACGCATATTCCTATTCTGGCACCACCCCACCTAGCATCCGAGTACGTTAATCGGAAGGGGTATTTCTCTATGGTTCTCCAGGCGCTTGTGGACCACCATGGGCATTTCATTGACATTAACACAGGCTGGCCTGGAAAGGTGCATGATGCACGCATCTTTCGGAACACTGGCCTGTTCAGGAAGATGCAGGCCGGGACTTTTTTCCCAGATAGGAAGATCACAGTAGGGGAAGTCGAAATACCCATTGTGATCGTTGGAGATCCCGCTTACCCGTTAATGCCGTGGCTCATGAAACCCTACACAGGGAGCCTTGACAGTAGCAAGGAACGGTTCAACTACAGGCTGAGCCAGTGCTGAATGACTGTGGAGTGTGCTTTTGGCCGTTTAGAGGGCCGCTGGTGATCTCTGTATGGGAAGCTGGACTTGGCCGAAAACAGCATCCCCGCGGTTATATCCGCGTGCTGTACCCTCCATAATATTTGTGAAGGGAAGGGTGAAAGATTCAGTCAGGCATGGACCTCCGATGTTCAACACCTGGAGGCTGACTTTGCACAGCCAGAGAGCAGGGCTATTAGAGGGACTGATTGTTGTCTGGGCTGTACTGTCCTCTGGGTTTCTGTGCCTTGGGGAGAGCCAACAGCTGCAGGGGGCACCTACACTGAACACTGTCCCAACATTTTCCACAGGAGTTCGTCCTGGAAGAGATCTCGCTACTGAGGGTGACCTGGGAAGCAAGGGAGGGTCTTCTACTGCAATGCGGCTTCCGCCCTGGCCCATATGCCACTTGCCTGTGTGCAGCAATGGTCCCCCCGCCCCTCTCGGCACAGTGGCGCGGACACGTTAGCCTGACTGGGACAAGGACCACGGTGGCTCTCCCAAGAAACCTGCGCAAGCACATTGCCCACATTCTGGATGAGACTTTCGAAGAGATTACCGAGGCCGATTACCACAATGTGATAGACCACATCAATGCTCTATTCCGCATCGAGGCATGCATGCAGCCCTAACCTTCCTCTCCCAAAAAATTTCCTTCCCCCACAAAAAAGCCGCTTACCGGGAACCCGCTCTTCTGTTTGTCCTCCACCGTGTACCGGCCGCTGTGACTGGCTACCTTCCTCCTGGCTCGAGAAGAGCTCCTGGCTTCATGCCTCCAGGGATTCCGGGGTGTCTCCCACCGCCCCAACACCCTCACTCCTGCTTTCCTCCTCGTCCTCCTCCTCGCCCCGCTCTGAAGTGTCCATGGTGGTGCTCGGAGTGGAGGTGAGGTCACTCCCAAGTATCGCGTCCAGCTCTTTGTAGAAGCGGCAGGTTGCGGGGGGAGCACCCGAGCGGCCGTTTGCCTCGCAGGCTTTGCGGTAGGCAGTCCGCAGCTCCTTCACTTTAATCCTGCACTGCAGTGCGTCCCGGGCATGGCCCCTTTCCATCATGGCCCTTGATATCTGCCCGAAGGTATTGTAATTCCTACGGCTGGAGCGCAGTTGGGACTGGACAGCTTCCTCCCCCCAAACACTGATGAGGTCCAGCAACTCGCCATTGCTCCATGCTGGGGCTCGCTTGGCGGGTGGAGGCATAGTCACCTGGAAAGATGCGCTGATAGCAGCACTCCACGCCTGGCTGAGCAAACAGGAAGGGGATTTTTAAAATTCCCAGGGAATATAAAGGGGGGGTCTGACTGTTGGTCACCTGAGGCCAGAGCAGTAGAGTTCGAACTGATGACCAGAGTGGCTAGAACAGGCATTGTGGGATACTGCCAAATACTTCTGGAGGCCAATCAGAGCGCATTGGGCGGTCACACTGGCGCCGCAGCGCAGCAGCGCAATACTCTTTATTCCTCTCGGGGAGGTGGAGTACAAGCAGCGCTGTATCCGCGGAGATACAGCGCTGTACGTGCCTTGCCAGTGTGGACGGGGAGTGAGGTACAGCACTGTGGGTGGCTTTATTGCGCTGTAACTCACAAGTGTAGCCAAGGCCTCAGCTTAAGGGCCTTGCCCCATCACTCAGGTGTCCACCTCCCTTGGAGTGCAGACCCAAATGTGTATTATGAAATCTGCCTCCTCTCTCAATGTGGAGGAAGGTATGCACAGCCTCTTCTCACCGCCCCCACCCCCCCAACTATGAATTGCATAAACTGGGTTATATTATAAACAATAAGTTTATTAACTACAAAAGGTGAATTTCAACTGAATATAAGAGATAGACAGAACAAAGCAGATTACTAAGCAAACAAAACAAAATGTAATTTCTTACCCTAAATGTTATTTAGGCAGGTTGCAAAGTTTCTGTAGCTTAGAGTTCCAGCTCTATTTCTTTTCAGACTGGACCCGTCTCAGTCTGGACTCTTCCATTGCCTTCCCTTCAGGTGTCTTGAACAGTCTTTCTTCTTGGGCAGACAGGCTATGGAGAAGAGTCCTGTTTGCCTTCCTCCCCACCCTTAAATAAAGTTTACATAAGGCGGGAATCCTTTGTTTCCCAAACTTGATCCCCCTCCCGTTAGTGGAAAGTTACAAGTCGTCCAAGATAATGTTTAGTACCAGGTGACAAGACCACCTGTCTTAGCAGTGTCACAGTTAAGTCCCAGGACACCTCCCAGGAGGGAGCAAGATTAGTATTTTCACAGTCTTGTTGTTCCTTCCTAATGGCCCATCAAATCTGATGGCCTGTCGTCTGGTGGGTGTCTTCCCAATACACACCCAGTTGTAATTGTTACATAGTTCATATTCCTAACTTTAGATACAGAAATGATACATGCATACAAATTGAATAATCACATTCAGTAAATCATAACCTTTCCAATTATATCTTACATGAGCCATCTTGCATAAAGTACATCTCAGTTATGGGATATCCATATCATTAGCATATTTTCATAAAGAATATGGAGTCTAATGTCACACCCAGTATCAACTGTTTCTATTAAAAAGCACAAGTGAGGCAGCTGTATGGATAGCATAATAAGGGAGGTTGTGCTGCAGTCACCTACTCTACCCAGATACTGACCAATTATCAGTGTACACCTGAGGGTTGGAGAATGATGCTTGACACTCCTTTACATCATCTCCTTGTCTGAAGTGTTCCTATGTAATAATGAAAAGGTGTTTCCCCTACTGCAAGGACACTTGTAAGTTTATAACCATGGAATTTATGAATAAAGAAGCCTCAGCGAAAAAAATTTAGATAGCACTAATTAGCATCCCTGAAAATTTCTCAATTACTGCAGAAATGACTACAACTGTCACTTCAAACAATAAGCCAGTGGTCTGATTATGAAATTTACAGTTATTCAAACTCTAATGGAGACTACAATTTAGAATAAATGAAAACAAAAGAACATGGTTAAGCTTCAAAATGCACAGATACATTGAAATGTCTATCACATGCAGGTACACAGGTTTTCTGTAGAAATGCCCCAAATGTTCACATTTCATTACCTGAAATACATTTTAACGTGCATTAGTAATAACCACCCTGCATGTTTTAAACTAATGCATCATCTTATTTCATTATCTGGATTCCCCGTACAGTAACATAACAGCTGTTGATACTGTGCTGTTCAAATACTTAGCATTTCAAAGAGTGGTGATTTCAACACAGTTTCCTTGATAATCAAGCTGTTTCAATTCCTGTTTTTCCTGTTCTAATGAGGCAGTGTATAGATGAGTAAATAAGATATACTGAAACATACAGGCATGCAAACTTCAAGGTAACTACAGGTCTGTCGCATCTTAGGCGCATTTAACATGCGTGATTTCAGCTTTACGCGGTCGGCAAAAACAAAAACCAAAAAAAAAAAGAGAAAAATAACAATTTAAATACTGTTTCTGTAGTGCCGGCGATTCCGCCCGCCATTACACTCAATGTAATTTTGACTATATGCGATTTTCGCTTTAGGTGCTGACTGCAGAACGTAACCTCAGCGTAAGATGAGACAGACCTGTAAATTCATGGAAACTGAAAGAGAAGCAAAAAGCTGTAGAGTTCCAATCCCTGAAATAGATGCTGACTCTGAAAAGTTTCGTGATAAGCTTTCACTCTTCAAAGGTTGGACCACACTGACTCAATAGCAATTGCTAATACAAGTTTAGTGAACTAAAACTCCTAAATACACAAGATCCTTTGACAGAAGGCTGGTGTGAAAGAATGGGCCATCTGTCTCCTACAGATTTATCAGGGTCATTTAGAACATGAAATTCTTTGCTCAGAATCTCATACTTCTGTGCCTTCAGGTGAACCAAAAATTGGTCAGTTTATAGAGCTCATCTCTAAAATCCAGAGTGATTTAAACATGACTTTGGCTATGAGCAAGGGTAGGCAAGGAGAAATATCAGGTCATAGCAAAATAAGACAATGGAACACCAAAATGCAATTTTTATAGCCTGGCTAGGGTGACCAGGCAGCAAGTGTGAACAATCGTGACGGGGGGGAATAGGCGCCTATATAAGACAAAGCCCCAAATATCAGGACTGTCCCTATAAAAATCGAGACATCTGGTCATTCTAAGCCTGGTCAACAGATAAAAGTGTTTTCACTGACCAACACAGTGTAATGCAAAAGACCTAGGTTCAGTTCCTGCCCTGAGTCTCTTGCTTCCTAAACTAGTATGAATGACAGTATTGTGATGAACCCCTGATAAAAGAATCAAAAGCATTCCTCCCAAGATCTGAGTTCACAAGTGGTACCAAAAGGCTCTGAAGAAATTCCTGTCTAGTCCTAGTTAGTCAGATAAAAGCTGGCTACACCATGGGTCACCAGAATGGAAAGGCAAAGGTGTAGAAATGAAGACCCACAGGTTCCAGACAGGGATGCAGAAAACATCCCTCCTTGAGAGGGGGAGGACTCACCTCAATATGCCCCTAGCTAGATAGCAACTTTGCTCACCTCTGATAATTGTTTGAATTGTAAATCTTTGGGAGTAGGGGCCATCTTCTTTATGTTTTTACATTATCTGGTACAATGGGGCCCATGGCTTCTAGGCTCTATCACAATACAAATAATAAATCTAACCTTATTCAGATAAATAGTTGAGCTATATTTTCATTGTCTTCTTTCCTCCCTAATCCCTATTAACTCCTAGCTACGCTCAGTGACAAAGTGGTGATCAAAAGTAGTTCAGTAGTAGTGTCATGTTAAGAGTGAGATTTACTCACACAAAAATGGCTCTGCCAAATCTTCAGACTTTAAAGGTATCATCCATCTAAAACATAAGTTACCAGCTATAAATATGGAACAAATATTGGGTCAAGTCACAGAAAGCTTTCTATTTTTTCAGTAAAAATAATTAATTTAACCTTTGCCATGTTAAATGAAACTACTTTAGTATAAGTTGACTTAAGAAAAGATGATCAAAACAATGTGCTAAGTAAGAAAGTGGCTCATACTTAATTATGATGCTCTGGTAGAAAGCACATTATAGCAAAGAAAGGGGGATGAGTGATCTCATGAAATCTGCATCTAAAAAAAGATGCACGTTGGATAATGAGTGCCTTCTAACTTCTTAAATACAAATGCCTACCTAAGAATCCAATTTGGGTTAGGAGACCGACACTTCTTGGGCTTGAATCAGGGCTGAAAAAAAAAAAGTCACAATCACAAACCCCTCCGGTACAAACAGCCTGTGAGCCTGCTCTTGTGCACCTGGCCAAGGATAAGAACTCATCTCTCTGGACATATGGTCGGCAGAACCGAACAACCAAAATTTATCTTGGAAATGAACCCATTCTTTGAATTATCCACCTCGTGTGGATAATTAACCTCCAACAGGCTCAGCTTCTGGCATCATCACACATAGCCAATAAGCTCCTTGAGTAACGACAGCCACCAAGAAACTACAGAAGAATAAGTTACTGCAATGTCTTTTCCAGGACACACATTACTCCAAGTATAACAGAGCATTAAAAGTGACAGAGCTGGAAGTATGATCCCAAGGGCATTAGTACAGTTCACAGGTGTTGCATTAGCCTCTTGCTAATTTTAGTAGAGCAAGAAATGCATATTGTAGGCAGGGCTGGCAGCCTGCTTATTACTATGTTTGCCCAACACTTCCCATTATATGGCCTTGTTTTCCATTGCTTATGACTTTACCAAACTAACTGTTGGGCCTGAAATTTTCCATGTTGGGTGTCTTCTTCAGGCTGAATATTTTGGAACATTTCAGCCAAAACAATTAAATCATTTCTGAGAACGAGTCTGGGGAAAAATAGGTTTTTCCAATGTTAAAAAATTCTAGCAACCTCTTCTTGGTAATGCTTTGGAGCAGGGATTTGAAATTTGTCAAAGGGTAGTTATTGGGTCAGGGATGTGCCTTTTGCCATCCCAGTGAAAATCCATCCAAATTTGGCCAAGCTGTAAACGGGGAAGGGGAGCAGGGGTAGGAAACACAGTTTGTGCATGCTTGGTAGAGATTTGCTAGAGTTCAACTGATCAAAATCTCAGAAGATTCCATCCTCATGCCAGCACAACTTTAATTCAGCCCCCTCATGCACATTCATTACATGGATAAAAATTGATGATTTTTTTTAATTCAAATTGGATTTTTTTTATTTTGTTATTTAAATTATATCAAGTTTTTCTTTTTATAAATAAAGATTTTACAATGAAATATAAATTTAATACAAAATAGGTTAAGGCCTAAACTTATTACAATCTCTTAAAATATTTAAATAAAAATATGCTGTTTAATTAAATTCCAATTACCATCCTAATGCAGCTTGACAAGAATCGTGAACAGTTCATTACCTAGTAAAGTAAGCAATATATCGTTCACCATTTTCTAACATATTAGAGGTGTACAATTAATAAGAATCTGAAAATATTCAGCTATATAATTAAATATAGTTATAGTGTACCCTGCCAGGTAGCAAAAACTGTACCAAATCTAGTGTAAAAGCTCTATTTAGTTATAAATCAACCTGTTTTATTTAGTTATATTAGTGAAAATACACCTTTCTTTACAAAATAACTGAAGTAGAAATGGAAAAGTTATTAAAATCGATTTAAATAAAGGCTTTCTTGGTGATTTAAATCAACCCACCCATCAGTCCATTGAGTCTTTAATTAAATGATTACATTGTTTTTCCATTCTGCTAGAGGATGGCTCAGGGTTCAGTACTAAAGGAGGCTGTTGTCTGTATGACCCCTGCCTCATGTGCTGCAGAAGTTGGAAGCTGTGTAGCAAATGAGGGCTTGTCTACACTGGGACTTTACAGCGCTGCAACTTTCTCGCTCGGGGTGTGTGAAAAAACACCCCCCTCAGCACTGCAAGTTTCAGTGCTGTAATGTGCCAGTATAGACAGTGCACCAGCGCTGGTAGCTTCGCCCCTCATGGAGATGGGGTTTTTTAGAGCGCTGGGAGAGCTCTCTCCCACCACTGTGCTGCGACTACACAAACCACATTAAAGCGCTGCCGTGGCAGCACTTTAATGTTGCCAGTGAAGATGTGCCCTGAGGCAGGGGATTGCAGGAAAAGAAAGGTCAGTGTCATGGTTAAGGCAGTTGAATGTCACCCTGGAGAACTGGCCTTTATCCCTGCCCCTGCTAGAATTCTTATGCAACACTAAGCAAGTCAATTAAAGCAAACTTTTCACAGGTGGTCACTAATTGTGTGTTTCTCATTTTCTGTGTGCCCAACTTGAGACTCTGGAGTCTGATCTGCAGAAGTGTTGAGCACTCACAGCTACAACTGAAGTTGAGGCTATGAACATAAAAGTGTTGTAGAATGTTAAATGCTCTAAAAAATCAGGTCCTTGCTGCTGTCTCAAATTGGGCACCTAAAATTAGTAGACACTTGAGATTAATCTGTCTCCTCTTTCATCATCTGTAAAATGGGGATAATACCCAGTCATCTCACAGGACTGTTGTGAAAATAAATTCATTAATGTTTACGAAGCACTCATACTGTGGTGATGAGTGCCACAGAAAAGCCTATGGAAAAATTAGTAGTTTTATCTTCAGAGTAGTGTTTGAATAGTGTGTAGTAAAATAAGGCAAAGGGCCAACACAATGAACAAATGATGAGAAAACAAAATATTGAATGGCAGCTCATTTAAGTGAGCACCATCCATTCTGTGAAGTGAGAAAAAATTGTGCACAGTCTTTAATTACATGACCACGTATCATAACGCATATGCACATGAGGGCAAAATTAAGGTTGCAAAGACAGCCTTATTTCTGGCATTTCCTTAAATTTTGAGTGCTTGACTTTGCAACCTTAATGTTCTTTTAATGTAGTTTGTGTGTGTAATGTGATCAATTCTTAAGTAACCTTCAACCTGAACTATGAAAGTGTGACTAGAATCTCTAGAACACATTCACTTTTCATATATTTTAAGGCTAGAAGGTACCATTCTGATCATCTAGTCCAGTGGTCCCCAAACTGTCCAGGGAACGCGACAGGGCCCGAACCAGCCCCCATGGGGGGACAGGGAGGGAGTGCCACCCAGCCCTGGTGGAACAGCTCGAGCCCAAGTCCCCGGCCAGGGCAAGAAGTGGGTGCGGACACATTTTATTACTGGGGGGGGGGGGGGGGGGGGGGGGGG
>QXTE01000091.1:2412654-2525785 GCA_003942145.1 Platysternon megacephalum
GGGGGGGGGGGCGATGCAAGAGGAAAAGTTTGGGCACTGATCTAGTCCTATGGAGAGAATTTTTAAAGCATTTGTTCCTGTTTTCTTTGGATATATTTCTCCTACAATTGTCATTAGATTTCATATTGTATCGTTTCCATATTTTTAAATTCTCCTCCTCTATTATATATAACACTTCTTTCCAAGTCACAAGCAGCACTCCCATAGGTTTCAATAACAGTTCATCTGTTTCTAGGCTCCATTTCTTTTAAATCCATCTTTTAGTGCCTCCACTTTATAATCTACCATATATACTCGTTCGGGTCTACACCAAAATTTGATGATTTTAAACTCTATGGAATCACTGAATTGAATATCTAATATATTGTCATTTTGTTTACCTGGAGCGTTCACAGGCATGGAGCCCCCCAGCTCCCTGTGGCCACGGTTTGCAGTTCCCAGCCAATGGGAGCTGCGGGAAATGGCGTGCCACTTCCCGCAGCTCCCATTGGCTGGGAACGGCAAACCGCGGCCACAGGGAGCTGAGGGACTCCATGCCTGTGAATGCTCCAGGTAAACAAACGTCCAGGCCCGCTAGCGGCTTACCCTAACGGGGCAAGAGCCAAAGTTTGCCAACCCCTGAAATATAGGGTCGGCTTATGAAAGGGTCATACAGTTTTTGCTATTTTTACCTATCCACCTTGGGGGGCCGGCTTACAAACAAACGGGCTAATGAACAAATATATACGGTAATTAGGAAAGTGGAAACCGGCCCAAACGCTAATTAATGTGCTTCTATCCTAATAATCAGGATTTTCAGATGATCAACTTTCTGAAAAGTCGCATTTTGAACTGAAAATTTCTATACTTAATCTCTGACCAAAGTTGACTTTTCCATACAGACTGACAAAGTCTCTTCAACTGTGCATTTTGGAAAGAGAAACAAGATAAAACAACTTTTCCAGATTTAAAAGTTTATAGTCACTCTTCAAATAATACTACAGCAAAAACAGTTAAAGTTTAGATTTTATGCCAAGCTTCACAAGATTCATTGTGACACTCTGTACTTCAAAGTAGCACACTGGAACCCCCATACTCACCAGGGTGATATGATTATATGTTTTGTACAAAGTAAACCTTGCAAGGTATCATTTAGAAGTCTTGAGTTGTGCTATCACTGTATGCGAAGTTATGAAGTATTGCTATGTGTCAGTGGTTCTCAACCCACGGCCCAATCAGCACTCAGCTGCTGCCCATGTGACATTCTCAGGGCCATAAGTATATGTATTGTGTGGGTGCAGCCCACATAACACAGAGAGCTGCATTAGGATTGCCAACTTTCTAATCCCACAAACCCGAACACCCTAGCCCTGACTCTGCTCTGGGACCACGCCCCTTGCCCCCACCCCTTCCCTGCCCCAAGCTCACTACATTCCCCCTCCCTCAGTGGCTCGCTCTCCCCCACCCTCACTCACTTTCACTAGGCTGGAGCAGGGCGTTGAGGTGCGGGAGGGGGCGAGGGCTCTAACTGGGTGTGGGGGTTCAGGGGTGGGGCCAGAAATGAGGGTTTCAGGGTGCGGAAGGGGACTCTGGGCTGGGGCAGGGGGTTGGAGTGCGGGAGGGGGTGAGGGCTCCGGCTGGGGGTGTGAGCTCTGGGGTGGGGCTGGGGATGAGGGGTTCAGGATGTGGGAGCGGGCTGCAGGTTGAGGCAGGGGGTTGGGATGCAGGGGGGGGTGAGGGCTCCGTCAGGGGGTGAGGGCTCTGGTGTGGGGCCAGGGATGAGGGAGCTGGTGTATAGGAGGGAGATCCAGGCTGAGGGGTGGGGCATAGGAGTTCAAGGTGTGGGAGGGGGCTCTGGGCTGGGGCAGGGATGCGGGGGGGTGAGGGCTCCATCTGGAGGTGCAGGCTCTGGGGTGGGGCCGGGGATGAGGGGTTTGGGGTGAAGGAGGGGGCTCCGGGTTGGGGGGCTCTTCAGGGCTGGGAACGGGGTTGGGGTACAGGCTTACCTCCGGTGGCTCCCAGTCAGCAGCACAGCAGGGGGGCTAAAGGCAGGCTTCCTGCCTGTCCTGCCACCCCGGACTGCGCTGCGCCCAGGAAATGGCCATCAGGTCCGGCTCCTAGGCGGAGGTGCGGCAGGCAGGCTCTATGCACGCTGCTCTCACCCACAGGCACCGCCCCCATAGCCCCCCGACCTAGGAGCCGGACGTGATGGTCCCTTCTGGGGCACAGTGCAGAGTCAGGACAGGTAGGGACTAGCCTGCCTGAGCTCCGCAGCACCGCCGACCGGACTTTTAACGACCTGGTCGGTGGTGCTGACTAGAACTGCCAGGATCCCTTTTCGACTGGGTGTTTCGGTCGAAAACCAGACACCTGGTCACCCTAAGCTGCATATGTGGCCCACAATGGTAAATAGGCTGAGAACCTATTTAGGTAAGTGGGGAAATGGGATACCGGGAGGAAGCACGAGCAGGAGAGTGCAAGAGGGGAGGACTCCTGTCTCAGACTGAGAAAGCGGGACAATCAGCGAGTTATCTTAAGTGCCTATACACAAATGCAAGAAGCCTGGGAAACAAGCAGGGAGAACTGGAAGTCCTGGCACAGTCAAGGAACTATGATGTCATTGGAATAACAGAGACTTGGTGGGATAACTCACATGACTGGAGTACTGTCATGGATGGATATAAACTGTTCAGGAAGGACAGGCAGGGCAGAAAAGGTGGGGGAGTTGCATTGTATGTAAGAGAGGAGTATGACTGCTCAGAGCTCCGGTATGAAACTGCAGAAAAACCTGAGAGTCTCTGGATTAAGTTTAGAAGTGTGAACAACAAGGGTGATGTCGTGGTGGGAGTCTGCTATAGACCACCAGACCAGGGGGATGAGGTGGACGAGGCTTTCTTCCGGCAACTAGCACAAGTTACTAGATCGCAGGCCCTGGTTCTCATGGGAGACTTTAATCACCCTGATATCTGCTGGGAGAGCAATACAGCGGTGCACAGACAATCCAGGAAGTTTTTGGAAAGTGTAGGGGACAATTTCCTGGTGCAAGTGCTGGAGGAACCAACTAGGGGCAGAGCTCTTCTAGACCTGCTGCTCACAAACCGGGAAGAATTAGTAGGGGAAGCAAAAGTGGATGGGAACCTGGGAGGCAGTGACCATGAGATGGTCGAGTTCAGGATCCTGACACAAGGAAGAAAGGAAAGCAGCAGAATACGGACCCTGGACTTCAGAAAAGCAGACTTTGACTCCCTCAGGGAACTGATGGGCAGGATCCCCTGGGAGAATAACATGAGGGGGAAAGGAGTCCAGGAGAGCTGGCTGTATTTTAAAGAATCCTTATTGAGGTTGCAGGAAAAAACCATCCCGATGTGTAGAAAGAATAGTAAATATGGCAGGCGACCAGCTTGGCTAAACAGTGAAATCCTTGCTGATCTTAAACGCAAAAAAGAAGCTTACAAGAAGTGGAAGATTGGACAAATGACCAGGGAGGAGTATAAAAATATTGCTCAGGCATGCAGGAGTGAAATCAGGAAGGCCAAATCACACTTGGAGTTGCAGCTAGCAAGAGATGTTAAGAGTAACAAGAAGGGTTTCTTCAGGTATGTTAGCAACAAGAAGAAAGTCAAGGAAAGTGTGGGCCCCTTACTGAATGAGGGAGGCAACCTAGTGACCGAGGATGTGGAAAAAGCTAATGTACTCAATGCTTTTTTTGCCTCTGTCTTCACGAACAAGGTCAGCTCCCAGACTGCTGCACTGGGCAGCACAGTATGGGGAGAAGGTGACCAGCCCTCTGTGGAGAAAGAAGTGGTTCGGGACTATTTAGAAAAACTGGACGAGCACAAGTCCATGGGGCCGGATGCGCTGCATCCGAGGGTGCTAAAGGAGTTGGCGGATGTGATTGCAGAGCCATTGGCCATTATCTTTGAAAACTCATGGCGATCGGGGGAGGTCCCGGATGACTGGAAAAAGGCTAATGTAGTGCCCATCTTTAAAAAAGGGAAGAAGGAGGATCCGGGGAACTACAGGCCAGTCAGCCTCACCTCAGTCCCTGGAAAAATCATGGAGCAGGTCCTCAAGGAATCAATTCTGAAGCACTTAGAGGAGAGGAAAGTGATCAGGAACAGTCAGCATGGATTCACCAAGGGCAAGTCATGCCTGACTAACCTAATTGCCTTCTATGAGGAGATAACTGGGTCTGTGGATGAGGGGAAAGCAGTGGATGTGTTATTCCTTGACTTTAGCAAAGCTTTTGATACGGTCTCCCACAGTATTCTTGCCGGCAAGTTAAAGAAGTATGGGCTGGATGAATGGACTATAAGGTGGATAGAAAGCTGGCTAGATCGTCGGGCTCAACGGGTAGTGATCAACGGCTCCATGTCTAGTTGGCAGCCGGTTTCAAGTGGAGTGCCCCAAGGGTCGGTCCTGGGGCCGGTTTTGTTCAATATCTTCATTAATGATCTGGAGGATGGCGTGGACTGCACTCTCAGCAAATTTGCAGATGACACTAAACTGGGAGGAGTGGTAGATACGCTGGAGGGTAGGGATAGGATACAGAGGGACCTAGACAAATTAGAGGATTGGGCCAAAAGAAACCTGATGAGGTTCAACAAGGACAAGTGCAGAGTCCTGCACTTAGGACGGAAGAATCCCATGCACTGTTACAGACTAGGGACCGAGTGGCTAGGCAGCAGTTCTGCAGAAAAGGACCTAGGGGTTACGGTGGACGAGAAGCTGGATATGAGTCGACAGTGTGCCCTTGTTGCCAAGAAGGCTAACGGCATTTTGGGCTGTATAAGTAGGGGCATTGCCAGCAGATCGAGGGACGTGATCGTTCCCCTCTATTCGACATTGGTGAGGCCTCACCTGGAGTACAGTGTCCAGTTTTAGGCCCCACAGTACAAGAAGGATGTGGAAAAATTGGAAAGAGTCCAGCGGAGGGCAACAAAAATGATTAGGGGGCTGGAGCACATGAGTTATGAGGAGAGGCTGAGGGAACTGGGATTATTTAATCTGCAGAAGAGAAGTATGAGGGGGGATTTGATAGCTGCTTTCAACTACCTGAAAGGGGGTTCCAAAGAGGATGGATCTAGACTCTCAGTGGTACCAGATGACAGAACAAGGAGTAATGGTCTCAAGTTGCAGTGGGGGAGGTTTAGATTGGATATTAGGAAAAACTTTTTCACTAGGAGGGTGGTGAAGTACTGGAATGGGTTACCTAGGGAGGTGGTGGAATCTCCTTCCTTAGAGATTTTTAAGGTCAGGCTTGACAAAGCCCTGGCTGGGATGATTTAGTTGGGATTAGGTCCTGCTTTGAGCAGGGGGTTGGACTCGATGACCTCCTGAGGTCCCTTCCAACCCTGATATTCTATGATTCTATGATTAACCACGGCTATATGTGTTACTAAGGGCTTGGCTACACTGGCACTTTATACCGCAATAAAGCCTCCCAGAGCACTCTACCTTACTCCCTGTCCACACTGGCAAGGCACGTAGAGCGCTCTGACTCCCTGGCTAGAGCGCTCCTGGTACTCCACCTCCACGAGAGGGATAACGGCTGTTGCGTATTGGCTGAGATGCCCCAGGGCCAGTGTGAACGAGGAGTTACGTTACAGCGCTCTGACTGACCTCCGGAAACGTCACATAATCCCCTTAAGTCAAGTGGCCTCTCTTCTCTTTGTTGTGAAATTGGCTGAGGAATGTGGAAGTACCTTTTCAAAGCTCCATTTCAGACAGCAGCTGCTTATCTGCAACGGGGCAAAGCAAATGTTTACTGAGTGAGTGAGAGAGAGGCAGGGGGGCTAGGGAGATCTGAACTTACAAGATAGCATGCTGACACACTCTCAGCACTCCAAAAACCCACTCTCTCTCTCCCCCCACAAACACCACAATCCACCCCACTCCCCTCATTTGAAAAGCATGTTGCAGCCACTTGCACGCTGGGATAGCTGCCCATAATCCACCGCTCCCAATGTCGCTGCAAATGCTGCAAATGTGGCCACGCCAGTGCGCTTGCAGCTGTCAGTGTGGACAGACTGGAGCGCTTTCCCTAGTGTGCTCTCCGAAGGCTGGTTTAACCCAAAGCACTCTACAGCTGCAAGTGTAGCCAAGCCCTCAAATATGTTATGGGGTTGGGAACACCCACAACCAGCTTTTCAGGTACAACAATGGAGTGGCCATGGATAGCCAGACAACGTTGATGGCTCAACACCACCCATCAAGGAAAGTATCCACTATCCCAGAGAGTGTATATGACAACTGTTTGACCAATGGGGAATGCCTGATCCCCACTTCACAGCAAAGATCTTTCCAGCAAGCTGGAAAAAAATATAAAAGAGGGGAAATGACATCATCACTTGGCCTCTTTCCTCTCCCTTGCCCCCAACTCAACACCTGGAAGAATGTCTGGAAGACAAAGACTCAGAACTGGAGAAGGGTCCCAGGCTGGAAGGAAGTCCCAGCCTGTGTACTGACCAACTGTAACCTGCCTGTACCATCTGTCAGGGTGAGACATTGCTTGATTCAAATCCTGTTTAGTTTGTAGAGCTTAGACAGCAAATTTATTTTTATTTCTTAAGTAACCAACTTTGATCTCTACACCTGCTACTTATAATAACTTAAAATCTGCCTTTCTATAGTTAATAAACCTGTTTTATATTTTACCTAAAACAGTATGTTTTGGTTGACGTGTAGGGAAATCTCAGCTCAGGGCTGTTGAACCTCCATTTCCCTTTTGTCGGAGTGGAGAACTAGGTACTGAACTTACACTGGCCAGACTTCTGACCAGTGCATGACAGTTCAGTTCAAGGGTGCAAAACTGGGGAGATGGGGGCAATAGGCTGGAGTCTATTGATGGCTCATGAGTGGCTGGGAGATCATTCATGTAACAGTTGGGTGTGTCACTGTGGATGTAAGTGCAATGCCTATCAGAGGTTTGTAGCTTAACATCAGCACCACAGTGCGAGAGGCAACCCAAATTAGTGGGTTTGGGAGGGCTCAGCAGTCCCACAGTCCAGGTTGCACACCAGGGACCCTGTCATAGTAGTCAAACCATTGTGCTGCATATAAACACTCAGCTAGGTAAGTGCACAATTAGCTTGTTCAAGCATACTTTGTTGCTATCCTAGCCCAATACTGCCACACCCAAAGAAATTAAATGACTAATTTAATTTATTAAGAATGGTAAAAGAATTTGATTCTTCTGTAAATCATTTGTAGTAATATCATTAGCAATTCAAATATATTTTATCTCAATTATTAAGTATTGCTTTTATGCAGCAATGGACTAATTACTAGAAACTATTAATGTACTTATATACTGAATTGAACTATAAGAATGGTCAAATTGTTTACCAGTGTGGATAAACACAGTTATTTAAAAAAAAACAAATCAGATTTAATTTCAAGTGGATTTTCTTTATTTAAATAGGTTTTTAAAAAAATTAATATATTTAAAATTAAATTTGAAATTAGGACAATTTATGTTGAGGCCTAAACATACTATAAATTATTAAAATAATTTAAACTAAATACAAAACACATTAAGAGGTACATATCTGCTGCCAAGTTTTAAAGAAAGTCAAAGCACTGAACTGCTGGAAGCCACTGGCTAAACACCTGGAACCAGAGTCTGTGAAGTGCTAAACCAGTTTTTGACAGCAGTAGCATCTTCTGAAGGTGCAGACAATATTTCCTTCATTTCATTTTATTCAACTAGTACAGTTCAATGACTAGTTTATTCAAAGTTGAGAAAACAACTAGGAGCTGAAAAAGCAGGAAAGCTTGTTTTCCTCCTCCAATCTGTGAATAAAAACTAGGTGTGAAAAGATGGGATCTACAAGTTTGGAAATCTTGAAAAGACATGGTGACCAGAAACAACCAATTCAACTCATTAACTGCAGATAAACACTTTAGAAACACAAACTGTTTAATAAGCCAGTTTTAAACACAAAGTATGTTTTGATAAGAAAAAAGTATATGTATCCAGCACATTTAAAGTAGTTTTGTTTCATTTAAAATACCGTTTTTGTGCATTTTTAATTGAATTTGAATTTCCATCCATGCAGAGCTTGATACAAATCCCAAGTAAAAAAAATTAATCTGGAAGAAATGCATCATTCACCAATTTCTAACATAATAAAAATGCAAAAATTAAGAATCTGAATAAATGCAAATTAAGCTATACAACTGCTTAAATAAATGTATATAGATATATTGTATCCTCCTGGTTAGTCAAAAATGTACCACTAAGCTTAGTTTCAAGGCTCTACGTAGGTGCAAATCAACGTGTTTTAATTGTTACTAACCAATGAGAATCAACCTCTCTTTCGGAAAATAACAAAGTAAAAAGGCAAAACAATTCAAATAGATTATTTAAATCAAGGTTTCCTGCTTGCTGATTTAAATAGTGATTAAAATTTAAATCAATCTACCCCGTTTACTACTACTAAAATATTTAATTTAATCTACTTTAACCATACCACAAAATGTAATTTTAAGATACATTTACCAAACATACCAAAAAAAATTATGCATTGTTGCCTACAAAGGCCTGACATAGAATACTTGTATTTGAGTTCCCCTTTAGGTAGTTTATAGTTATGATCACACTTTCCAGTGCTTTTACTGAAGGTAGCACAAACCCTAGTAGAAAGCCAAAATATATTTTTTTTAAATTCACAATATTGTATATCTAATTCCTTAAATGTTCTAAATTAAATAAAAGTTAACTCAGCATTATTTTAGCAAAGCAAGCACATTAATTTTACGTTTGCCCTCCCCCACAGCACCATCTATTGGTGAGTTCATATGTTAAAATAGCATGTTCTGCAGTCAAAATAATCTAAGGAAAAGAAGATTTGAACATACATTTATTTGAGAAAGTAACAGCATTCAAAAAGTTCAGCCACCCACAGAGCAAGTACCTGCACTGTTCCTCAATAGGTATACACATTCAAGGCCTGCTCTGGGACAACTTCTGAAATAAACACATTTAGCCTAATTCAGATCCAGTGTAAGCACCTGCCACTCCAATAGTGTCGCACCTGCTTACATCAGGTCTGAATTTGATCCATTTAATTCAACTTCATTTGTTAGTACTGCAATATTTTTACTTTCTAAAATTATCACAAGAGTTATGGGGCTGCATTCTGGCACATGAGCAATGGGAAATTAAAATAGGTGCACTGTAACACTCACAATGAAAGGATCAACATGCACAATTATTCTGTCCATTTGTCCTATGGACAGCATGCTCTCTTGCACTCCACACCATGTTACTCTTATAAGGACCACATCTGTAAACTGGTCTACATAGTGCTCATTTCTAGGTTTGGGGGTGTAGACATTGAAAGAAAGACCATGAACCCATTTCAGAAGACCCATCTTTTGGCAGCCAATCCAGGATTTAAGCACCTCCAGGGCATATACAGTAAGCTGCCCACAGTTTGGGGGTCAGGGCATAATAGGGAGGAAAACTTTCAGCCTGTGCTTCCCTTTTGGCCTGCAGCTTTTCTGGACAGAACTAGGCCAACAGAGTTCTCTTTGTAATTTAAAAGTAAGTGGAAATAAAAAATACCAAGTGAAAGTTAAGTGCTAAAGCAGTCCTTCCACAGAGACATCCACAGGAACTGGGCAGAAGGATGCAGAAATGCCATAAGGTGTAACTCACGATTTTCCAGAAATTCTCTAGTTTAAGCCATGGGTGGCCAGGTGATGGGTGAGAAAGAGAATTCCCAGCTAGACAGAGGCAGGAGATACCAGCCTACTGCCCCCTCTCCCCAAAACTTGTTTCCAGAAAGAGGCATGTTGCCATTGGTTGTATCTCTATGTCCACACAACAGCAGCTGCGGAGGATCTCAGAGGAATTAATGCTGTTTGAAGCAACATTAATTCTCAAATAACCACAGTGTGAGCCAGGACAATGATAAGGAGTTAGTCCAGTTCCCAACTCCACCCTGGTCCCCAAACCCTGTAATGCACCCATGCAGGGGCTAATGCAGAAGCCAACATTTCCCTGCAAATGGGCACTTTCCTCAAATTTTAATCTCCTCCACTAGCATAAATGGAGGGGACAACGTATGCCTAAAAATGTCTATATATAAATATTTGTATTGCTATTTTACTAGACATTAATAGTCATTTTCAACAAAAATGAAATGATTTTAGAGTAATCAAGAATAAAATAGCAAGCTGGTCACATTAAACCAATGCACAGTTACAGCTGCAAGGTCTTATAATTATTTGTGCAACTCTTTTAGTATCGGGTACAACAGCCACCAAACTACAGATAATGTCCAGAAATATAATATATATTACTCATCCTTATAAAATGAGAGAGAATAACAATCACAAAAGAGACCATTTCAAGTACACATCACTAGCATTGCTCTTTATGACAAAGGTTTCCAGGAACTGGCCATATTTGTATTTGATGATGTGACACTAGCCATCTTTGTGGAATGACAATGTCATTTAAATGAGCAAAAATGTTTATCTGCTCCCATCCTCCCATTAACACTCCCAAAAAATTTACTCCAGAGACTTTCATTCCCTTTTACAATAAAAAGTGTGATCACTCAAAATTAAATTTGTGGATTAGTCTCTCCTGTTGTGGTAGCACTCTCTAGTTAGTAATCCTACTGTATCTGGTTAGAATGCTGTAGTATGGACGCACCTGAAGTGTTCAGAGCAGTATGCTGCAAATTTACTCAGACTGCCAAAATAAAAAACAAAAGCCTCCACAGAATTTAAGATTACATGATTTAAGTTTGTTTTTAAATTTGGACAACATCTCTCAAGGTTGAAATTCTCATCGGGCTATATTTATTATATTGAACACAGTTTATTCTTGGTGTAGAAATGAAAGCATTTAACCTGTGCAGAAAAATAGATTTTAAATAGATTTAGTTAAAAAATGTAAGAATTTGGTGCTCTCAACCAAGTGCTGTGACATTTGCCTAAGTGCCAAAGCCACTAAATTTGCCTTCAGCAGAATCGACAGGGATCCTGATGTAAAGAACAGAGTTGCTGCAGGTTGTGAAGTTTCTGCATCAACAGAAGTTCTGGTAACCCAGAATAGAGTAGGGGGAAGTGCTGCAAATCAGCACAGAGAACCATTGCTGGAATTCTGAACTGGGCCAGGTTTAAAGGTGAAGTACAAAAGAAAGATGTATTTGTGCTCTCATACTTCTACAGAATAAAGAAAAGTACACATACACCCCTTTTTATTTTTGTATTACAGATTTAGATTGGGTTTATGAAATCAGATACCAAGTGATTTTTACTCAAAGTTAAATTTTTGTTTACATAGATTTATGAGTGGAAGGAAACTTTTAAAAAAGCATTAAACGGCTATGCCCTTTCAATTAAGGGCTACAAAATCAGTTTCCTTGAGTCTTCCAAGGGAGGTTTCCTGGAATAAAAGTATAATACACCTAAAGTAAGAGAAAGTTTTATTACTAATTGAAAAAAAAAATCAAGGTCTTCTTTATACAGTTTAAAGAAGCTAAAATAGACAAACTAGTTTGCTGCCCTTTTTATGAAGCCATATCTCTAAAGAACAGAACTATCAGTCTCAAACTTTCAGGAAAACACACCAAATACTTTAAAATTAAATCTGATCCAGCTTTCAAACCAAAACCATCATATTGAGTCTGAAAAGTACTTCCAGTTTAAAATCTCTGAAATCTCTACATGACAAAGAGAGCAAGGTACAATCATGATGATTGTGATTAAGGGACCTTTGCGTTTATTCCTGACCAGAGATGCAAGAGTCCAAAGAACGCAACTACCATGCCCACTTAAATCATACCTCATTGTCACAAATACCAACTTTCAACATTAAGGAACATTAAATGTCAATGTGTGGCAACACAAAATCAATTTCCTCAGTTCAGCAAATTGGAAAATTAGCGTATTTTTCATCTGTTTGATCCTATAAACAAAGTCTGAAATAAGGAATGCAAAACTTACTGAACAACTAAGATTAAAGTTGTGAGACCACTTACTCCCTCCCTCTTCATCCCCTCCCCACCAAATCCCCTAATGTTAGATCATTAAGCAAATCCTCAAGCCTGGAAGACGGAGATAAGCAACTTGGGCAAGTAGATGAACTCTACAAAATTAACTTGTTTGAAGATCTTGAAGCAAAAAAGAAAGCACTGACAGAAGCATTTCTTCTTTGAATACTGCTGACTGGAGGCTGCCAAGATAGATAACAGCTGGCTTGTGTTGGAGGACAAACAAATATTCAATATCCATCTGAGCTGGTCCAGGCTCAGGAAGTTTTGAAAAACTTCCTGGAAGCATGCAGATAGGGGAAGCATCCTAAAGAATATCTTAGTTATTGATTTAAAGAGCAAACAGAATGCTATGTGCTTCTGTCAGACTTCTTTGCACAGCAGCACCAATTCTCACTGTTCCCATCAGTGTGGCCCAGTCAGTCACATATACACAAAGTACAATTCTATTTCCAAATTTGCTATAGATAGTCTTACTGAAACTCAGGAGTTGTCACAGACTCCAAGTGAAGAATTTAACCAGTACCTTATGCCCTAAATTACATTTGCTTAAAAAAATAGTTTGCATGTGCTATGGGATTTAAAAAAAAAAAGGGAGAGGGGGGCCAGATCTCTACAGAAGTAATGCACCTTAGTCTAAGGCTGAGATATAAAACAACTTCTTAACAAGCAACAGAGAGTCCTGTGGCACCTTTAAGACTAACAGATGTATTGGAGCATAAGCTTTTGTGGGTGAATGCCCACTTTGTCAGACGCATGTAATGGAAATGTCCAGAGGCAGGTATAAATATGCAGGCAAGAATCAGTCTGGAGATAACGAGGTTAGTTCAATCAGGGAGGGTGAGGTCCTCTGCTAGCAGTTGAGGTGTGAACACCAAGTGAGGAGAAACTGCTTTTGTAGTTGGCTAGCCATTCACAGTCTGTTTAATCCTGATCTGATGGTGTCAAATTTGCAAATGAATTGAAGCTCAGCAGTTTCTCTTTGGAGTCTGGTCCTAAAGTTCTTTTGCTGTAAGATGGCTACCTTGACATCTGCTATTGTGTGGCCAGGGAGGTTGAAGTGTTCTCCTACAGGTTTTTGTATACAATATATACCTCCAGACCAGTGGCACCGCCATGGGCACCCGCATGGCCCCACAATATGCCAACATTTTTATGGCTGACCTGGAACAACGCTTCCTCAGCTCTCGTCCACTCACGCCCCTTCTCTACCTACGCTACATTGATGACATCTTCATCATCTGGACCCATGGGAAGGAGGCTCTGGAAGAATTCCACCACGATTTCAACAGCTTCCACCCCACCATCAACCTCAGCCTGGACCAATCTACACGGGAGGTCCACTTCCTAGACACCACAGTACAAATAAGTGATGGTCGCGTTAACACCACCCTATACCGAAAACCCACCGACCGCTATGCCTACCTTCATGCCTCCAGCTTCCACCCCGGACACACCACACGATCCATCGTCTACAGTCAAGCGCTGAGGTACAACCGCATCTGCTCCAACCCCTCAGACAGAGACCAACACCTACAAGATCTTCACCAAGCATTCTCAAAACTACGATATCCACACAAGGAAATAAGGAAACAAATCAACAGAGCCAGACGTGTACCCAGAAGCCTCCTGCTACAAGACAAGCCCAAGAAAGAAACCAACAGAACTCCACTGGCCATCACCTACAGTCCTCAGCTTAAACCTCTCCAACGCATCATCAGTGATCTACAACCCATCCTGGACAATGATCCCTCGCTTTCACAGACCTTGGGAGGCAGGCCAGTCCTCGCCCACAGACAACCCGCCAACCTTAAGCATATTCTCACCAGCAACCACACACCGCACCATAACAACTCTAACTCAGGAACCAATCCATGCAACAAACCTCGATGCCAACTCTGCCCCCATATCTACACCAGCAACACCATCACAGGACCTAACCAGATCAGCTACAACATCACCGGTTCATTCACCTGCACGTCCACAAATGTTATATATGCCATCATGTGCCAGCAATGCCCCTCTGCTATGTACATTGGCCAAACTGGACAGTCACTACGTAAAAGGATAAATGGACACAAGTCAGATATCAGGAATGGCAATATACAAAAACCTGTAGGAGAACACTTCAACCTCCCTGGCCACACAATAGCAGATGTCAAGGTAGCCATCTTACAGCAAAAGAACTTTAGGACCAGACTCCAAAGAGAAACTGCTGAGCTTCAGTTCATTTGCAAATTTGACACCATCAGATCAGGATTAAACAAAGATTGTGAATGGCTAGCCAGCTATAAAAGCAGTTTCTCCTCACTTGGTGTTCACACCTCAACTGCTAGCAGAGGACCTCACCCTCCCTGATTGAACTAACCTCGTTATCTCCAGACTGATTCTTGCCTGCATATTTATACCTGCCTCTGGACATTTCCATTACATGCGTCTGACGAAGTAGGCATTCACCCACAAAAGCTTATGCTCCAATACATCTGTTAGTCTTAAAGGTGCCACAGGACTCTCTGTTGCTTTTTACAGATCCAGACTAACACGGCTACCCCTCTGATTCTTAACTTCTTAACAGTTGCATTAAGAGATACCACAACACTGTCTGGTAAAGAAGAATGGTTAAACTGTCTCCTGGCCAATTCATGTAATGAAAATGTCAAAACTGCAAGGAAATCATGAGTTAGAGGTTACGAATATCATATTTCCAGGACAAACTGAAGTGCAGGATGAAGAATACACTGCAGGATTCAAAAGGAAATATCAATATACAAGATGCACATATCTGAACTGTAGCAAAGGGAATACGGTAAAAGTGTATAAATATTGTCATTCCCAAGTTCCATATAAAATTCCAGCTTCAAGTAGCTTCATAATGCAAAGCATTAACACAATGATATGCAGAGCTTTCCATCAATATCTGAAGGTACTGGCTAGGAGTCTGTTTTATCTTAATCACTTCAGTCACCCTAACCTTGTACTTTACTCTTCTTTTAGATTACACAGCATGTTTTGACTTTTAAAAGGCACAATTAAGGTGTTACCCATAAATGCTAGTAAATGACTGAAATAAAGATCAAATGTTTATTTGCAGCACCTTTTCCTTTGTATTTGATCTCACCACTGAACATTGGGGGTTGGGGGGGCACCTTAGACTAGCATTTGGAAAATCTACTGCTGCTATAGCATTTTAAGTGCAGACAAGCCCTCAGTGAAGCAATAGCTTTGTTAACTATTTATTGCTTCAGAATGCAAACAAAAGCTCAGCTGGAAAGGCCTGGAGTTAGGCCTGGTCTACACTATAGAGTTAGGTTAACACAAGGCAGCTTACATCAACCTAACTAAAATGTAGCTCCCACCAATGTAACTCGCCCACTACACTGACTTAACTCCACCTCTGTGAGCGCTTAGGTCGATGCAGTATCAGTGCAGATATTGCATTGCTTACATCAACTGTAGCTGCCTTTCAGAAGCCGTCCCACACTGACAGTTAAATTGGTGCAAACTTGCTTCTGGTGAGGACGCGCATCACCAACACAAGGAGCATAGCGTGGACATGCAAAAGCATTTCAATTACTGTGGTGGCTGTATGTCAATGTAACTTAGGTCAACATTTAGGCTACACTACAGCCAGGATCGAAGCTCTGAGATCGATCCACCAACAGTCGATTTAGCGGGTCTAGTGAAGGCCCACCCAAATCGACAGCAGATCACTCTCCAGTTGACCCCTGTACTCTACCCCCGATAAGAAGAGTAAGGTAAGTCGACGGGAGAGCAACCCCCCACGGTGTAGGCCCCGCAGCAACTCGACCTAAGGTACGTTGACTCCAGCTACATTATTCACGTAGCTGGAGTTGCAGAGCATAGGTCAACTTACTATGGTGGTGTAGACAGCGCCTTAATTTTGTAATGTAGACTTGCCCTTAGGCTAAAAATCTTCATTCATGAGATCAACCATATTTCTTTTGTAGCAGAAAAATGTTTAATACACTTTCAAAAGAATATGCAAATACAACTGCGAATTCAAATTAATCTACAAACCACTGATGTAGACAGTAGACTGGCACATTTCCTAAAGTGATCTATTCCACACAGAAGGAAGCTCCTTTTCTCAAAAATCAGGAACATCTTTGAAACCAGAAACCTGGAAGTAGTTTCTAAATACTGCAATAGTTTTCATTGCCCTGACTGAAAACACATACCCTTGAGGTTAAAATTAATGTTCTATAATTTCTCAAAATGTGTCTATTGTATTTAAACAGAACCATAGTCCAGAAGTCTGTTTTAGAATAAGATGCCTGGAGCAATGATTTTAAAAGCAGTTCACATCAGCCCACGCAAACAATCTTATCAGATGGAAACACACATCTGCTGACTTCTTTTTCCTTCACAGAAGCAGTAGATTTAACAAGACCTTTGGCCTGTGTAGCTCTAGACAGGGCCGGCTTTAGGCCGAGTCAACCAACTCCCCTGAATCGGGCCCCACGCCTAAGAGGGCCCCGCGCCCAAGCCCCGGTATGGCTTACCGGCATGAGCCAGTGCGCCATACCGGGGTGGCCCGGCTTCCCCAGGGGGCAATTTAAAGGGACTGGGGCTCCCAGAAGGGGATGGAGACCCAGACCCTTTAAATTGCTACCAGAGCCCCACTGCTCGCGCCCCGGGGTAGGGCTGCGGGGCTCTGGGGGCTATTTAAAGGGCCGGGGCGGTAGAAGCAGGGGAGCCCCGGGGCCTTTAAATAGCCCCCAGAGCCCTGGGATAGCGGGGGCTCGGGGGCTATTTAAAGGGACGGGGCTCCAGCTGCCTCTGCTGCACCCCCTGCCCGCACCAGCCCCGCACCCCCTGCCCTGCCTGCAGCCAGCCCATCTCCAGCCAGCCCTGCACCCCCTGCCATACCCCCGTCCGCACCAGCCCTGCACCCCCTGCCCTGTCGCCAGCCAGCCCCGCATCCCCGTCTCCAGCCAGCCCCTGCCGCACCCCCCTGTGGCCCTGCCCTGCCCGCACCCAGCCCCGCACCCCCTGCCCTGCCCGCACCCAGCCCCGCACCCCCTGCCCTGTCTCCAGCCAACCCCTGCGGCACCCCCCTGCCTGAAGCCAGCCAGTCCCACACTCCTCTGTCTCCAGCCCTGCCAACCCCTTGCCCTGCCTGCAGCCAGACCCTACCTCCAGTCAGCCCCATGCCCACTGGTGCCCTGCAGTTCCCAGGGCAGTAAACTTGCACACCTGCTTCAATGAGGGGGGCAGGGAGCAGCTGGGACCCACACATGTGCACACCACCAGGGTGACCAGACAGCAAGTGTGAAAAATCGGGACAGGGGGTGGGGGGTAATAGGATCCTATATAAGAAAAAGACCCCAAAATCGGGACTGTCCCTATAAAATCGGGACATCTGGTCACCCTAGCACACCCCCAGGGAGTGGCGGGGACCCACACATGTGAAACGGAGCTCATTAATAACCGATCAACAGCATATATGATGCAATGTACATAAATTATTATTTATATAGTTATGGAAAGTAAATAATACATGGAAGAAATGAAAGGCTTTTTTTAACATTTTTTTTTTTTAAAGTCATCCCTGTCGGGGCCCCGCCAAAAATGTTCGAATTGGGCCCTGCACTTCCTAAAGCCGGCCCTGGCTCTAGACAAGTTTTTCAGACTTGTATTTAAAATTAGAAGCCTAAATAAGTGACCAAATTTTCACAGGTGTCCACAGTTGCTATTTATTTCAATAGGAGCAAGAGACATTCAACACCTCTCCAAGTCAGACCACTTGCTTAGACACCCACCCAGAGTGAGAAAGTTTTGGCTCCAGTCTTTCACCACTTCAAACAAGAACTGGCTGAATTCAGAGAACAGCCTGGAGTAATCACATACTGCATCTTGTCATTAGGTCTTCAGCCAAAAAAGAATAAAACATCAGTAGTCACAAAATCTGTCGAGACTCATCTAAGGATTTAAGCCAGCACACCATTTGTTTGGCATTTTTCTTTCAAAAAAATACTGGATGTCATTTAAAAAGTATACAAATTTAACAGTTAAAAAATTTTCTTTGCAGTATTGTTGTAACCATGTTAGTTCCAGGATATGAGAGAGACAAGATAGGTAGGTAATATCTTTTAATGGACCAACTTCTGTTGGTGGAAGGTTCAAGCTTTCGAGCTACACTGAGCTCTTCAGGTCTGGGGAAGGAAACAGAGTGTCTGAGCTAAACACAAGTTGGGACAGATTGTTAAACAGAAGGGTTATCATGTGGGAGGCGATCACTTGAAATGAAGTAGGCAATTGGCGGGTTAGACTATTACACATAAAGGATTTGAAATGGGCAATTAAGGATAGCAGGCAGTGTTGTTGTACAAATTGTTGTAATGAGCCATAAAACCAGTGTCCCTGTTAAATCCATGGCTTTTGGTGTCTACCAGAGTTATGAATTTAAGTTCCCAGGTTTGCCTTTTGAAGGTGTTGAGTGAGTTTCCCTTGAGAAATTTTTCTAATAGTCCAAGCCCTCAAGGGCTGTGATGAATTGGAAAGTATTTTTAATGAATATGGTATTTGCTTATGAGGGTTTACCTGCTATGGTGTTAAATCAAAGCAATCTGTAACTGTGGAAACATACAGAAAACAAAACAATAGCAAAGATAAGACAGCCACAGGTACACACCTTCCAAGCAACAAAGACAATACTTAGGCCATTGGTGGGGAAGAAGCTACCTGACTGACCCCCATCAGTTTACTCTAGAATGGTTTACTCTGCCCAAGGTTAAGCCAAAGGAAAAAACCTCAAAGACCCTAGAAACGGGAAGGCATTTGGGTGAACTGGGAGATGCTGCCCAACCGTGAGAGTGAAAAGCTGACTGGCTGACAAAACTAGGGATGTAAATATTGGTTAAAAAAGTTAACCGGTTAATCCAGGGGTGGTCAACCTGTGGCTCCAGAGCCGCATGCGGCTCTTCATAGGTTAATATGCAGCTGCTTGCATAGGCACTGACTCCGGGGCTGGAGCTACAGATGCTAACTTTCCAATGTGCTGGGGAGTGCTCAACCCTCTGCTCTGCCCCGCCCCAGGCCCTGCCCCCATTCCACCCCTTCCCCCGAGCCTGCTATGCCCTCACTCGTCCCCCCTCCCCACCAGAGCCTCCTGCACACTGCGTAACAGCTGATTGTGGCGGGCAGGAGGTGCTGCAGGTTGGAGTGGGGGGAGCTGATGGGAGGCTACTGACATATTAGTGTGGCTCTTTGGCAATGTATATACACCGGTTAACCGCTTAATACCGGTATATACACCGGTTAACCGCTTAATAATTAATATTAACTGTTAACCGGTTAACTGTTAACCGATGTCATTCCAGCAGCAGGCCGGCACGGGGTGGCAGGGGCCGGAATCCCACTGGCTGGGGCCAGGGCTGCTCCAGCCTGCCCAGCCCAGCGCAGCCGGGATCCAGCCCGGCGTGCTCTGGCCGGCACAGCATGGCTAGCTGTGGGGCTTAACGGTTAAGGTTAAGCCTAATGCTTACCAGTTAACCTTTTACATCCCTAGACAAAACACACAGGCTCTGCAGTTTCCACCTCACTCTTTCTCCCCATCAGAGATTGCATTAGTTAGACTGAGGTGAATGGATGAAGATTTAAGAAATATCCATGTGTGCAGGCCTTTTATTGTTTATTCCCTCTGCCCTACATGCTTTGTACCTTTGAGGAATGAATACATAATGCTTTGTTTTGAAGACTACATTTCTGTCTTCTCAATACAAACTTATGTTGTCAGAGGCTCCTGAAGGGAAACTCTTACATGTGTCAAAACAGAGCTGAACCTGTGTCTAACATGTTGGGAGCAGGGGTCTTCAGACCAGATATCCAGTCAGAGTGATTGAACCATGTGCTTCCACCCACAGCGAAGTCCAGGAAGGCAGATGTGTCATCTAAGGGGTGCACTTGAGTCTAAAAGGGGTCTAAATCAGTTCACATGGAAGCCTTGACAAGGGTGTTGGACCTTCTACTGGATAGCATAATTTACCAACAAAAAACATGGAAAAGCTACAGGACTCTAGCCCAAAATAAAATAAATCCCTACCCCAAATCCATCAATGCAATAAATCAATTGTCACAATTCAGGGCAACTGTACCTATATTCCCCAAAAGATGATCTAGCAAGGGCAGCCATTTTTAGGCTTCTGGCTCCACAGCTGTCACCTCTCTTGGGTGAAAACCTGTATCTCTCACCCTCCTGACCATTGTCAGATGGCACAGTTCCATACCTACATGGAGTTCCTCAGCAAGTCAGACTGCCTGCAGGGTCTCAACGTGTGGATGAGACAATGGTGTAGGGAGGAGGGGTTTAGCTCTATTAAGAGCTGGGGAAACTTTTGGGAAAGGGGGAGCCTACACAACAAGGATGAGCTCCACCTAAACCAAAATGGAACCATATTGCTGGCATTTAAAATTAAAAAGGTCCTAGAGCAGTTTTTAAACTAAGGGCTGGGGAAAAGCCAACAGGTGCAGAGGAACACATGGTTCGGACAGATACATCCCTTAGCACAAGATTTATTGGTGGAATGAGGATAATCAATAGGATACAGTAATACCAAGGTACAAAATATATCGGAAGGACAGAACAGGTCGTGCTGGTAGGGGAGTGACACTATACATGAAAGAAAGCATAGAATCAAATGAAGTAAAAATCTTAAATGAACCAAACTGTATTATAGAATCTCCATGGCAGGGAAAACACCACAGTGGCCCAACACTTTAGCACAGGGGTAGGCAACCTATGGCATGCATGCCAAAGGCAGCATGCAAGCTGATTTTCAGTGGCACTCACACTGCCCGGGTCCTGGCCACTGGTCCGGGGAGCTCTGCATTTTAATTTAATTTTAAATGAAGCTTCTTAAACATTTTAAAAACCTTATTTACTTTACATACAACAATAGTTTAGTTATATATTATAGACTTATAGAAAGAGACCTTCTAAAAACATTAAAATGTATTACTGGCACACGAAACCTTAAATTGAAGTGAATAAATGAAGATTCATCACACCACTTCTGAAAGGCTGCCGACCCCTGCTTTAGCATTTAATTTCAGAAAGGGGGACTACACAAAAATGAGGAAGTTAGTTAAACAGAAATTAAAAAGCTATAGTGCCAGAAGTGAAATCCCTCCAAGCTGCATGGAAACTTTTTAAAGACACCATAGTAGAGGCTCAAGTTAAATGTATACCCCAAATTAAAAAATACAGTAAGAGAACCAAAAAATTGCTGCCGAGGCTAAATAACAAAGTAAAAGAAGCAGTAAGAGATAAAAAATGCATCCTTTAAAAAGTGGAAGTTAAATCCTAGTGAGGAAAATAGAAAGGAGTATAAACTCTGGCAAATGAAGTGTAAAAATATAATTAGGAAAACCAAAAAAGAATTTGAATAACAGTTAGCCAAACACGGAAAAAGTAATAGAAATTTCTTTTTAAGTACATCAGACGCAGAAAGCCTGCTAAACAACCAGTGGAGCCACTGGACAATCAAGATGCTAAAGGAGCACTCAAGGATAAGGCCTTTGTGGAGAAACTAAATTAATTCTTTGCATCAGTCTTCACAGCTGAGGATGTGAGGGAGATTCCCAAACCTGAGCCATTCTTTTTAGGTGACAAATCTGAGGAACTGTCCCAGATTGAGGTGTCATTAGAGGAGGTTTTGGATCAAATTGATTAATTATGCAGTAATATATCACCAGGACCAGATGGTATTCACCCAAGAGTTCTGAAGGAACTCAAATGTGAAATTGCATAACTACTAACTGTGGTTTGTAACCTATCATTTAAATCAGATTCTATACCAAATGACTGGAGGATAGCTAATGTGACGCCAATTTTTAAAAAGGGCTCCAGAGGTGATCCCAGCAATTACAGGCAGGTAAACCTGACTTCAGTACCGGGCAAACTGGTTAAAACTATAGTAAAGAACAATTGTCAGACACATAGATGAACATAATTTGTTGGGGAAGAGTCAACATGTTTTTTGTAAAGGGAAACCATGCCTCCCCAATCCACTAGAATTCTTTGAGGGGTCAACAAGCATGTGGACAAGGGGGATCCAGTGGATATAGTGTACTTTAGATTATGAGAAAGCCTTTGACAAGGTCCCTCACCAAAGGCTGTTAAGCAAAGTAAGCTGTCATGGGATAAGAGGGAAAGTCCTCTCATGGATTGGTAAGTGGTTAAAAGATAGGAAAAAAAAGGGTAGGAATAAATGGTCAGTTTTCAGAATGGAGAGAGGTAAATAGTGGTGTCCCCCAGGGGTCTGTACTGGGACCAGTCCTATTAACGTATTCATAAATGATCTGGAAAAAGGGGTAAACAGTGAGGTGGCAAAATTTGCAGATGATACAAACTACTCAAGATAGTTAAATCCCACATAGACTGCAAAGAGCTACAAAAGATCTCACAAAACTGGGCAACAAAATGGCAGATTAAATTTAATGTTGATAAATGCAAAGTAATGCACATTGGAAAACATAATCCCAACTATACATATAAAATGATGGGGTCTAAATTAGCTGTTGCCACTCAAGAAAGAGATCTTGGAGTCATTGTGGATAGTTCTCTGAAAACATCACTCAATGTGCAGCAGCAGTCAAAAAAGTGAACAGCATGTTGTGAATCATTAAAAACAGGATAGATAAGAAGACAGAAAATATGATATTGCTTCTATATAAATCCACGGTACGCGCACATCTTGAATATCGCATGCAGATGTGGTCGCCCCATCTCAAAAAAGATATATTGGAATTGGAAAAGGTTCAGAAAAGGGCAACAAAAATTATTAGGGGTACGGAACAGCTTCCATATGAGGAGAGATTAACAAGACTGACTTTTCAGCTTGGAAAAGAGACGACTAAGGGGTGGGGATATGGTAGAGGTCTATAAAATCATGACTGGTGTGGAGAAAGTAAATAAGGAAGTGTTATTTACTCCTTATAACACAAGAACCAGGGGTCACCAACTGAAATTAATAGGCAGCAGGTTTAAAACAAACAAAAGGAAGTATTTTTTTCACACAACGCAGAGTCAACTTGTAGAACTCCTTGCCAGAGGATGTAGTGAAGGCCAAGACTATGGCCATGTCTACACTTACCAGGGATTGACATTGCTGCGATCAATGCAGTGGGGCCCGATTTAGTGGGTCTAGTGAAGACCCGCTAAATCAACCACAGAGTGCTCTCCGGTCGACTCTGGTACTCCACCGGAACAAGAAGATTAAGGTAAGTTGATGGGACAGCATCTCCCATCGATGCAGCATGGTGTGGACACCACAGTAAGTCGACCTAAGCTACGTTAACTCCAGCTACATGAATAACGTAGCTGGAGTAGCTTAACTTAGGTCGACTTACCCTGGTAGTGTAGACAAGGCCTATAACAGGGATCAAAAAAGAACGAGATAAGTTCATGGAGGATAGGTCCATCAATGGCTATTAGCCAGGATGGGCAGGGATGTTGTCCCTAGCTTCTGTTTGCCAGAAGCTGGGAATGGGTGACTGGATGGATCACTTGATTACCTGCTCTGTTCATTCCCCCTGGGGCACCTGGCATTGGCCACTGTCAAAAGACAGGATACTGGGCTAGATGGACCTTTGGTCTGACCCAGTATAGCCGTTCTTATGCCTAAGTAGACCTGCTTTGTTTTATCCTCCTCAGAGGCTATAAACAGTGTAACTGCCCACAGTTATAAGTTACCACATGGCCCCTCCTAAGCAAGCACATTTATTCTTAAAGTGAAAGTATTACAGAGAAAACAATAAAAACAATAAAAAGCTACACACATGCTAATGAGCTTACCAGAGATCACCCCCAACTCAAGGGCTCTGACAGGTGACCAGTCTTTCAAATCCAACCAAGGGATTTTTGGTTCATAAGTTCATAGCAGACATGAGCTCAGAACAAACACGCATATGCATAGGTTAGCCTTTCCTTTATATAGCTTGAGTCATTGATATTCAGAGACCCTAAACAGCTGATCAGTCAAACAGCAGTTCTCTCCTCAGGGCATAGCCTCAAAAGGTTGGGACCGGAGGTGGGAATTTGCATTTCTCTCCCCCCAGGTGTTTCCTAGGAAACCTACTTAACTTTCTTGCCCAGAAAGTTCTCTTGTCTGGCACATTGTTTAAGATAGTCCTTTGAAGTTCATAACACTTCCTGGGGTTTACACTGGCCACATCTCCCCACAGAGAAGTTACATACAATCCCACAATAATACATAAACTTTGCATTTATAACACAATGGACTCCAAAGTTATTAATTCAGTAAGATCTCCCAAAGATATTACAGGAAATTGAAGTATTTGTCACAACACTTACAAAAATACACATTCAAATGGGGGGGAAAAAAGACATTACCAGGAAAAGCTACCAACATACTTTGGTGCACAAGTGACCAGAAGGGAGGGAAGCATTCCAAATGAGGTTGGGCCTGGAAGATCTTCTTTCCTCCCTCAAGTTCACATCTGGATAAAGCCTACTATTCAACTCAACTGATCAAATGCCATGACAGAGTCCCACATTTAAGGCTTTACATGTGTAAAGTACAACCTTTAACAGGTCCAGATGTAGACAAATATTTTAAATTTATTACAATGCCTTTCTAAAATTTTTTTTAAAAAATAGTATCTGAATACCTTTCTACAAAGCCCAAAAACTTGCAGAATTTTGAATGTACAGGAATAGGGTATTCAAGAGATTTTGGGCTGCTGCAGAGTCCAAAAGGCACAAATTTACTTACCAGTTCTGCCACTTCTTGAGAGCAAAAGCCCCACCCTTCTGATATGCCAACCTTGGTAAGATACTTTACATTGCACCCAGCTTGCTAAAGAGCTTTAAATGTCAACACTAAAAAAGCCCCACACCATCACAGGCAGTTAATGAAGAATGTGAAGCAGCATGAGAACAGATCTCCCACTGCCATCCTCTAATAGTCAGACTATCACATTCTGTGCTCGCTGCAGGCACCTGATCCACCAACCTTTCAGGCAACTCAAAATAAGTGTACTACGTAAGCCAGCCTCCATGTCAAAACCTTTTGTAACATAACCAGGCCATGGTGTAAGATGAAAAGGTGCAGTCTGATAAATGTGGCATCTTGTAATTCTGAGTTACAAGAATGTAAAATGTTTAATTGTCACAAGGGTCCATGACCTTACTCAGATATATTTTAACATACATTTGCTTCACTTGTGTATTTCAATAATTTTTTTTCAAAACCAGCTGCCTAGGATTCTTTACATGTAGATCAAAAGATGAGGCTGTTAACTGCAAATTTAGGTGATCTATGTATCAGCAAATTTTCACTTACAGTTTCAATTGTACTGTTAAAGACTTACTTACTATGTACCTTCATAAAAATGATTCATGGATTGTGTGACATGCAGAAAAGAACACAGTACTGGGACAAGCCACACATGCATATTTAACGTTGCAGAAAAAGTAATATTTTATTGTATTTGAAAAATAGCATCATTTATTTATATGTTCAAAAGAGGGCAAAATTAAGGTTCTGTACATAATTTTTCACTGCACAACTAAGATAACTGCTCATGCTGTTGCTTGCTCCTACTGTTCTGGTAACTGTTATTTGTTTAGCAAAATTGATTTCTTTGCCCAATTTGCTTGATTGTTCTTGTCTATATTAATTGATGGTCTGCTCCCAACATACCTATTGATTGTTCTTCACCAACCATTGTCATTATCTGCCACCTAGACACTCATCATACTTCTCCTGTTACTACACCGCTACCTCGATATAATGCGACCCGATATAACACGAATTCGGATATAACACGGTGAAGCAGTGCTCGGGGGGGGGGGGGGGGCGGCGCACTCTGGGGGATCAAAGCAAGTTCAATATAACGCGGTTTCACCTATAACACGGTAAGATTTTTTGGCTCCCGAGGACAGCGTTATATCGAGGTAGAGGTGTATCTTATGTCTCCTCCTTTCTTTCCTCCCCTTTTACTTTCTCCCTTTCTACTGCTCCCCAACAGCTGTACCTTCTCACCTTCACATTCTCCCTTATTACCACTTTCTCCTTCTTGCATCAACCCTCACCGTCCTTGCATTCCCACCTCTATTCCTCTGGACTCTCTCCTTCAAACTTCACATCCACTCAGGCCTCCTCCGTCCCATCCCCCTACCCCCGCTCCTTCAGAAACATCTCTTTTTAAAGATAATTGCCATTCACAACCTTTCACTTCTTGCCCCTCCATCTCCTGGCACTCATGGAAACCTGGATCCCTTCACTAGCTTCCTCTAACCGTTCTGTTGGTGAGAGAAGTTGGTCCAATAAAAGATATCTCATCCACCTGTCTCTCTAACATCCTGGGACCGACATGGCTACAACACTGCATCTAACCATTCTCACACACACACCCTGCCTCAAGGAGTCCCCAAAGGAATGCAGAGATGTTGGGCTTTTCATCTCCTTTTCCTGTCACTTCGAAACAGCCTTCTCTTCTCCCATTTCCTACTCCTCCTTCAAGCTATCTGCCATCCAACTCTAGTCTCCCCTTCCACTTCATGCAGCTTTCAGCCACTATTTCCATCCAACTTCGTCCCAACCACCTTCCTCTGGTACCTGGCTCTCCCTCCCATTTCATCACTGGTGACTTCAAATTCCACATTAATATCCCATCTGTCCCATTTACCACCTCCCTCTTTGCCCTCACCTTGTTTGATCTCAAGCCCTGGATTAACTTTCCCTCTCACCAAAACAGACACTCACTATAGCCTTCTCTAAACACTGCTCCTTCTCTGTTTTCTGAAAGTCAGCGATCCTTCTCTGACCTCCACCAAAACTCCTGTTATAGAATACTGAGTTCTCTCACTCGCTCTCTACCTCATTCCTTCCTTCTACTTCTTCTTACTCATCTAACCTCCCCTTCCAACCTCTCACTGTTTTGGCCTGCTTCCTTCAAAACAAAAGCAAAGTCTAATAGTCTCTCCATCCTAAAAGAAATATTTTATCCCACTTGCCTGCAAGACATTTCCTCAAATACCCATCTTACAACACCATCGTGGATTTCTGCCAGTCTGTCTTTAACTCTACCCACTTCATAATTGACCTCCCCAAGATCTTTAATGACTTCTTCCATGCTAAATTATAAGGGTCTGTATTCTATCCTCATCTTTTGACCTCCTAGCTGCATCTGACATGGTCGCTCTCACATAAACACATGCACCAATCATGTCTTCCCATGGTTCCCTTTGTCCTCTCCTACTTCTGATCACTCCTTTTAGCAGGTCCTTCTCTTTCCCCCCACTTTCTGTAGGGTTTTATCTAAATTAGAAGAGGTCAAGATTAAGTCCGGGTTAACAACATGCGACCAAAGCACAACCTTTTTCCTAGTGTAGATGCAGATTAATACCTCTAACCTTGATTCAGACAGTAAAAAGATTAAAATGGAAACCTTAACAACAGTGGCAGTCACTGCTATACTAGGTTTTTTTGACACCGTGGATGGTACATTATATCTAATTGGAATTCCTCCCCTCTACCCAAGTGGGGTGAAGGAGGAATAGCTGGCCTGCTCTTTCCTATTGGTTAGCCCCAAAAGAAAGCTAGGATTAACTCTGCATACTCACATACTTCTATTCTCCTTTGTTGCTTGCTGCATCACTATGGAAAGAAAATTGTAGAAAACAGTTACTGTATTTTAAATAGCCAAGAAGCTCTGTTACCAGCATACTCCAATCACCAATTTGCTTTTCCAACCAACACTGGCCATATACTCAGTCTGTGCTAACCCTACCAAAGGAAAAAAAATCCAAGATACCTAAAAAAACAATGTTAAAGACATGCAGGTCTTTTGAAAGCAAATTTGACCTTTGAACTGAAGTTATTTAACAAAGTAGGCTGGGATCTTCTCCAAGACAAACGTTAAGGTTACACAAAGTTCTCCGACCATCTTTAATGAATTTGAAAACTGAAGTTGTTCTGCATGTGACAGAAATCGCAGGTGCAGTTTTAACCATTTCCAGATTTAAATGCCAGTCTACACTTCCAATTGCCAATCATCATTATTGACATAGTGTAATTTCTAGAGAGCTTAGTTTGCCATGAATGACCTCTACCATCATCAAAACTAGAAAAAAAATGAACATGTGTAAATTGATGGATTCTTACTGGCTGAAAGCACTCTATCCTGTCACTATCCTGTGACTTCAGTCCTTTTTCTTAAGACCTCGGTTTTATTTTTCAAAGTAAAACCGTTTAACACAAGTTCAATACATCTACCATGTCCTTTCACTTGGACGTGGGGTCTTTTGTAGTAAGCCTGTCTACTCTCTACAGGATTAGACTCCACACCTGCCAGGGAGTCAAGATGAGCCTCTGCTCTTCTCCTTCCTAAGATGCTGCCTGCAAACCACTATGCAAACCACAGAGTCACCCATACACTGGGTTCTTTCCTTTGACCTAAATCAGGGGTCTCAAACATGCGGCACGCAGGGTTATTGCATGCGGCCCGTGAGCTCCTCACGGCCCCCCCGCCCTCCCCCAACGTTTACCTAGAGCGGCTGCCTGCCTGCCCTGCCCCGGGAATCGGCTGGAACCTGGGGAAGGAGGGGCGCAGGGGGGGGTGTGTCTGTTGCTTCAGGCACCACCCCCAGCAGTTCCCATTGGCCGGGAATGGGGAACTGTGGCCAATGGGAGCTGCTGGGGGCGGTGCCTGAAGCAACAGCCACACACACCCCTCCTTCCCCAGGTTCCAGCCGATTCCCGGTGCAGCGCGGCGGCCCGGCAGGGAGCCTGCCCTGCCCCTGGTGCGGGTCGGGCGGGAGTCCTCCTGCACCCCGACCCCCTGCCCTGAGTCCCCTGCCGCACCCCGACCCCCTGCCCTGAACCCACTCCACACCCCGACCCCCTGCCCTGAGCCCCCGCCACAGCCCACACCCCGACCCCCTGCCCTGAGCCCCCCGCACTCCTCCTGCACCCCGACCGCCTGCCCTGAGTCCCCTGCTGCACCCCAACCCCCTGCCCTGAACCCCCTCCACACCCCGCACCCCGACCCCCTGCCCTGAGCGGCCGCCACACCCCACACCCCAACCCCCTGCCCTGAGCCCCCGCCACACCCACACCCCGACCCCCTGCTGCACCCTGCACCCTGACCCCCTGCCCTGAACCCCCACCACACCCCTCCTGCACCCCAACCCCCTGCCCTGAGCCCCCTGCCGCACCCTGCACCCCTGCCCTGAACCCCTCACCCCAACTCCCTGCCCTGAGCCCCCGCCACACCCCACACCTCTCCTGCGCCCCCTGGGGGCAGGGAGGGGGCAGAGTTGGGGTGGGGATTTCGGGGAAGGGGTTGGAATGGGGGCAGGGAAGGGGTGGGAAGAGGTAGGAAAGGGGCGGGGCTTCATGGAAGGGGTGGAGTGGGGGCGGGGGCGGCGGGGGGGAGGTGTCAGTAAATGCGGCCCTCGGCCCAATGTACTAGTCCTCATGTGGCCCTCGTGGTCATTTGAGTTTGAGACCCCTGACCTAAAGTCTCTTGCAGGAGCTTACCTACTCCCCACAGTCTCCTCCTCAACTGAGCTACTTGCTGGCTTTTATGAGGCTACAGTGGTGATCTATCTTGAAGATATCACCTGATCCCTGGCCTCTGAGCCTCAGCTGGGAAGCAGCTGATTAACCACAGATGGGACTAGACCCAATGCCTCCCTGTGACAATGCTCATCTACTGTAAAGGCTGATTTCTTAATTAGGAAAATTACCCATGCCAGCAACAGCTACTTACTATTCAGATATGCAAGAAATCCATCCCCATGAAGACAGAAATCAAGTAATCTGATAGGCATCCAATTCTACTGGTGGACCAGGTGTCACTTTTCAGAGGACTTGGTTAATGCCAAATTTCAGTGTCAAATATTTTATGCTTAGCATTTTAAAAGCTTCCCTGCCCTCACTTACAAACCCCAAAATGCCTTTGGAGGTACAAAGACTTAATAGCTTTTAGCTTGAGAACACCACACGGGCCTAAACTCAGACATTATGTATGCAGGTGCAATTCTGACTACCATGGAGTTATGCCCATTTACACTAAGTCTGAATTTTGCCCATTGTCTTTAGATCAGGTTCCAAAGCATCACTGATGGATTACAGTGCACCTTTGTCCAGCTACGTGTGTCAGCTCCTAGCTTCTGCAAAGTATTACCTAATATAGTTACACATCATATTACACAATAAGCAGGGTCATCTAAGAATCAGAGCTAAGAATAAGAAGATAGCTGCAGAATGACTGGTCTATCAGGCTAAATCATAGTCTTGCTGTGCGGACCTAGGAAAGTCATTTGATTTCCTGCACCTCAGGTGAAAGTTAGATGAAGAGCAGCACTTTAGAGAAAGCAAAATGCCACATCTGAACAGAGTTTACTAGGTGAACAGACTTTAGAAAAGAATATCTGGTAATTAAAAAACCTGAATCTAAAGAAACAGCTCAGTATGACTGTCTGGCACAAAAGAGGAGACTTTCATCCCCTATTTAATTGCTAGGTTTTCACCCTTTTCAAGAAAAATACACTTGCATTTTACAAAAGAGCCTGATCTCTGCAGGATTCACAAACAGAATATTGATTAATGTGGACAAAGCAAACAAATAATTGTTTTTGTAAAAATACAGAAGTGTCCTAATAACTGATGCCCTACATCTTTTAGTAGCAGTTAAAAGTAAAGAGATAAACTTCGCACTCCACAGGTATCCATACTAAAATTATGACCCTCCATTAAAATGTCATTTGGTATATAGTTTGGCGGTTAACACAGAAAGGTAAATATTATTCCAAGAGAATGAAAATACCTCTGCTAAAAAACCTTTATTCACATCATCATGTCAACAGCCCTTAAGAATATCTGTTCAGTTAGTCCTGCTTCAGAACTGGAATTTATCTCTTTTTGCTAGTTTACCTCTAAGGCAGGATCATCATTCTCGCAGTCTTTGATCAACTACAAACATTTTGTTTCAACAGACAGACTCACAACAGAATACTCAAATCATGAAAGAAGTCTATATCTTCCAAAAGCCTCTTTCTGAAAAGAGTGAGTGCTAAGATGCAAGATTTTAAATGCAGCCATAACAGAGCTGATTTCTGTGAAATGTGTGAACCACAGAGCATTGTAAACTAAGTCTGCGTGTAGAGAACACTTTCCAAGATAGGCCACTTTTGACTACAGTCCAAACAGATTATTTGCCAAATGAGAACAAAAATTAAAAGAAGAAAAATAAAAGATTTGTGCTTTATATTTAAAAGCACCTGCTCCAAGGACCAGGAAAATCATGGTTCTGTGTTCAGTATCATTTTACGTAACGGGATAGAAAACATGGGCTTCCTCTATCTCAGGGGTCTCAAACTCAAATGACCATGAGGGCCACATGAGGACTAGTACATTAGGCCGAGGGCCGCATTTACTGACACCTCCCCCCCGCCGCCCTCGGCCCCGCACCCACTCCACCCCTTCCATGAGGCCCCGCCCATGCCCCGCCTCTTCCCACCCCTTCCCTGCCCCCATTCCAACCCCTTCCCAAAATCCCCACCCCAACTCTGCCCCCTCCCTGCCCCCAGGGGGCGCAGGAGGGGTGTGGGGTGTGGCGGGCGCTCAGGGCAGGGAGTTGGGGTGAGGGGTGCAGGAGGGGGTCAGGGTGCAGGGTGCGGCAGGGGGCTCAGGGCAGGGGGTTGGGGTGCAGGAGGGGTGCGGTGGGGGTTCAGGGCAGGGGTCAGGGTGCAGCAGGGGGCTCGGAGCAGGGGGTCGGGGTCTGGCGGGGGTTCAGGGCAGGGGGTTGGGGTGCAGGAGGGGTGCAGCATGGGGCTCAGGGCAGGGGGTCGGGGTGCGGGGTGTGGAGGGGGTTCAGGGCACGGGGTCAGGGTGTGGCAGGGGGCTCAGGGCAGGGGGTCGGGGTGCAGGAGGAGTACGGGGGGCGGGCTCCGGCCCGACCTGCACCGGGGGCAGGGCAGGCTCCATGCCTGCCTGCCCGCCCTGCCACCGCGCCGGGAAGCGTATGGAACCTGGGGAAGGAGGGGCGCAGGGGTGTGTGTGGCTGTTGCTTCAAGCACCGCCCCCAGCAGCTCCAATTGGTCACAGTTCCCCATTCCCGGCCAATGGGAACTGCTGGGGGCGGTGCCTGAAGCAACAGCCACACACACCCCTGCGTCCCTCCTTCCCCAGGTTCCAGCCGATTCCCGGCGTGGGGGCAGGGCAGGCAGGCAGCCGCTCTAGGTAAACGTTGGGGGAGGGCGGGGGGGCCGTGAGGAGCTCACGGGCCGCATGCAATAACCCTGCGGGCCGCATGCGGCCCGCGGGCCGCGTGTTTGAGACCCCTGCTCTATCTGCTGACCATCTCAGCAATAGTAAAGTTTTTTATACCTGAACTATGAACCTTCCCTTTTGTCTCATCAGCCATCTCTTCTGAGGGGGGGCATAGGATAGGGATAAAGAATAAATACATAGGACTGCAATGAAGGCATCCTCCCAGCTTTATTAGAGAGTTTGAATAGTCATGCAAAGATGATGCTCCTGCACTCTTTCAATATGGCAAACTGAATATTTAGACAAATTAATTTTTAACCCAAGATGGGTAAAGTGTTATAAGAACCAAGTGATGTTTGTTTTATAGTAATCCAGAAACCACTGAGTACACCAACTAGCTGCATACAAATTCTCAGATACCATCCAAAATGTCACTGATTTCTAAACAAGAACTGAAAAGGAATTTAGCATAGAGAAACTCAGTCAGTCCATATAAACCTTGAAAGACTAATTAAACCAAGACCAAACCCATGCGTAAGGGTGAATTTAAAAAGCTGAACTCACTCATACAGGATTTGAATCAAATAAGCAGTATCCTGCTGCAATGTGTCATACTCTGCAGTGTAAGTTTCATATATTCTATTTATACAACACAACCGTAATATGAACTCAAGCTGAACCACATCACCTAAAACCATGGAAGGCCAAAGCTAATAACTGGCAGATTGCTTCAAATGTTTCCTCACTTTTGCTAATCTGTGCATGAACTGAAATTGTACAGCCCACTTGTGATTAAAGAATCATGCAGCCACAACAGGAATCAAACTGTTATAACAACAGTTACAAATGTACACCTGCATACTTTCTAAAATACATCACTTCATCCCAATTTCAATTCTCCAGGTGAAAGATCAGCAAAACGAAGTAAATTATTTCAATATATTTACATTTGCAGGAGTCTTCCTAACATGCTATATTTTGTACTTTAATGTATACACCTCTACCCCAATATAACGCGACCCAATATAACACGTATTCAGATATAACGCGGTAAAGCAGTGCTCCGGGGGGGCAGGGCTGCGCACTCCGGTGGATCAAAGCAAGTTCGATATAACGTGGTTTCACCTATAACGCGCTAAGATTTTTTGGCTCCCGAGGACAGTGTTATATCGAGGTAGAGGTGTACTTCACACACACAATTGTGATTGATGAGCATTTTAACTGCCAGAAAATACATAATATTCACATACTTCTGTTTAAAGGACACCTCAATTTTTGTGTGCACACACATGCATGTTCTTGAAAGGCATTTCACCTACAACAGTCACAAGTAACAATTAAGATTACTTAAACTGAATTTATTTTTTTAAAGACTATTTACTTTGTGTATTTGACAACATTGCATAGAGGAAGTTTCTTATTTTCCCTATATAGGTCATTTCCCCTGTTTGTTGGATCACTCACATAGCAACAGGGGAGAGAAACATTTAAAAAACAGAGAAATGGGAATATAAAATAAGAGTATTTTCAAGGGGACCCAGGACAGGTGTGGTACCTGAAACACCTTTTAACTTATTTTTTCCCCAAGATTATTATATTACAAGTTGGTTTCCCTTTAGTATAACACAAGATTATTCAGCAATATTGTGGCACCAGAAACCAATTGCTTCAATTCTCCAGCTGCTTTTTGCTCTAGAAGCCATGCTAACATGATAACTTTGTTTTCAAAGTACATCGTAACTTTACTAATGTAATTGCAATACATTCAGAGGGGTGAACAAAGACTTGAAGCAGCTTTAGAAAACTAGTCTAAAGTTATATATAAATCCTAGCCACTTGCTACATTTCAGGACAAAGTTAGCTGGAAAAAAATGTACAACTTTGAAAATTAAGTTTTACATTACAAACATGATTAAACAAAGGTACTATAAACCAAGTGTTTGGTCTACAAAACCACACAGTTAAGCCAAGCTGAGAGCTAAAATAGGGAACTCATGGCATCATTCAGTATCTGAATAATCTTAGTTTCTTACAAAGAAGGCCCATGAGTTTAAGTTTTGCACAGAAACTTGAGTGTCTCATGCCACATCCCCACCCCACAGAGGAGAATCACTTTTGTTTGGTTGCTTTTGCGCACAGTACTCACTCAGCAATGACAGCAACAGACAAGTTAAACTGACAGCTTGGCTAATTTCACATTAGTTCTCCTGTGGGTCCACAGAGGAAGATCTCTGTAGGATCAGCATAGGTGTAAGCTGCTGCTGCTGCTGCTGGGGGTTTTATAGGATAGGACCGGGGTAGGCAAACTACGGCCCGCATCCGGCCCATCGGACCTTTTAATCCAGCCCTCGAGCTCCTGCCGGGGAGTGGGGTTGGGAGCTTTCCCTGCTCCGGTGCTCCAGCCAGGGAGCAGGGTTGGGGGCTTGCCTTGCTCCGCTCGGCTCCTGGAAGCAGGTGCAGCCAGGGGGCTCAGCAGACTGCCCCCGCCCCAAGGGCTGGCTCTGCACCCTCCCATTGGCTGGGAGCTGCTTCAGGTAAGCGCTGCCTGGATTCTGCAACCCTGAGCCCCAACCCTCTGCCCCAGCCCTGATCACCCTCCAAACCCTTTGATCCCAGCCCGGAGCACCCTCATGCACTCCAAACCCCTCATCCCCAGCCCCACCCCAGAGTCTGCACCCCCAGCCAGAACCCTCATCTCCCCTCCCCTCCCCCCNGCCCCAATCCCCTTCCCCTGCCCCAGCCGGCCCTCCATACAATACCGAGATGCAGCCCTCAGGCTAGAAAGTTTGCCCATCCCGGGATAGGACAATGACAACACTAATGTTAGTCTCTTCTCCCCACCTCAAGCAGCAGAGGATTGCATCTGTGCTTGTATTTGAGGACTGCAACTATCAATCCAATTAGGTGAAAGAAATCGTCTGGTCTGTAAAAGAGGGTAGTGACTCCATTTCTCTTCTATTAGCTCAATTTTAAGCTCTAAAGGCGGTGGAGGCTGGAAACATGAAGACTATGTTCTCGGCCTTTTGAAGGGTGAAGAAAGCTAGTGCTGTACAACCACTGTACACCTAATTGTTTACAAACATATTACCATTGAATGAGACCAGCCACCACAGAGCCATATGGCACAACACAGTAGAGAAAAGGAAAGATTTGACAAGGAAAATTGTGGCCAAGAATTAAAGGGTGATAAAGCTATTGCATCTCTTACCCCATGCCTTGATAGACATGTCAATCAATCCTGAAATTTGAGTGGAAAACCCAACCCATTTGGCACACCTTGACTAGGTTATATCCTAAATGAGACCTATAGCCTTCCAGAGCAGTTAAACACTATAGGCTTCTTGAATTTATACCTATTTATACTATTAGCAAAAGCTAGCTAAAAAGGCCAGAACTTTCAAGCACTCAAAAGATTTTATATCAACCACTGAAGCACCAAAATGAAGAACTTAACAGCCAAGTTTTAACAAATAAGGAAAAACTCAGCTGGCAAAGCGTTTCCTGCATCAGCAACTCCTAACTGACAGCTGGGTTGTACCAATCTCAACATTTGTGGCCCCAGAGAAATAATTCCATGTCTGACTAATTCATTAATGGAATTTGTGCTCTGGCAAGCTTGAACAGAGATCACATATCTTCTGGTGCTTAGTTTCATTTGAGCTAGCCAGACAGAAGATACACAACTGCTCAGAGTAGAAAACTTCACTGAGATATATGCACACCACCCTAGGTTCAAGCAACTAAGCACAAAAGCAAGAATTAAATTGGTAGTTGGTTGAGAGCTATAGGAATTCACAGGTGGAAGGGAAATTGTTATGGACCACTTAACTAGGCTAGGTTTGAGTTACAAAATGAAAGCGGTACATTTTCAAAGGCTTAAATGGCTTTCCTTAGGAGTTAGGCACCATTTTAAAAAGTGATGGGTATATCTTAAGAGCACAGAGCCAAAGACACCAGCTGGGAAAGAACACCAGTGTTCACATGAATTCAGAAACATGAGCCAGAAATCGAAACCAGTCAAGTAAGTTCCATTCAGTAGTAAGACTCATCCCAGAGTGTGGGGCTCAGCCATAATCCCAGCTCTTGGCAGACAATTATTTGCATGCAGACACTTGTTCGCCTTTTCTCTTAATTATCCCATTCTGATTTTAGGCTTTCCAAGATATCATCATGAAGGACACTTGCTAAGCAAAATGGTTTTGGAACAGTGGCAAGCTCTCCCTATGGCTGATGCATATCTAGTGTTCATGCCTGATAAACACCACATGGGAGGTCAGTGGGGCTCAACAGTGACAGTGTTTGTCCCACAGCCAGCATAATTTGCATTTGCCACACCAGATCAGACCACTGGTCCATCAAAATCTGGTATCCTGCCTCTAACAGCCTACACATGAAGTTTCAGAGGCTGGCATAACATACTTCTCCCTCATTTCCCTAAAGCATATGGTCAATCCTTCAATGCTGTATATAGGACTCCAAAAGAGGTGATTTAGTTCTAGACCTGTATTTGTAACAATTAAATTTACCTTTTGAAGCACGAAATTTCCAGATCCACAACTCACCAAACTCACATTGCTTTACAACTATAGTATCAGTAAAAGAATCTGCTCATTAAAAGGGATACTCAAGGATTTTTTGCGCCCAAACACAATCTCATACAGCAACTCTAGAAGACCACTCACATGCACACACAGTATAAACTATAAACATTGTTTGGGTCCACAACAATCTAAATATCACCGAGGACCACTGTGACATTGATAGACAGGTCAAATTGTATGTGACCCATAACAACTTATCAAGAGATACTGAAATGTAATCAAGACAATCTACTTGTATGTGAGTTTCAAAGAGATGTCCTAGACCAGCAATCATTAAACATTTATTTGTAGTAATAGAAATCAAGAGTAGATGCTAAGTGTATTTGTCTGTGTTTACCTGTATCTTGTTACAAGTTTAACAATGTGATCTAATTAGTGGGTAAATGCTAAAATCCTGTTCCTGTCTTATAATGCATCATTACTGCTTATTGACTCAAAGACCAAAGATGTAAGATACTATGGGAACTAATAATATTATTTACATTGTCTTCATCTTAATTTTCTATGCTATGATGAACTGCCTTGATAATTTGAATGGCTAACTGACTTATGTAAATGGATGAAGCTAGTTTACCTGTGTATGCATAGGAAATAGAAGATTAGCGTCAAAGCAACAATATACACTGCCTATTCTTTATCCGGGAAAGGTCCTGATGTGACAAGTGCTGTCAAGAGGCTTAGCAGCTTGCAACAAGACTATAAAGAAAAAGCCCTGGGCCTAATCCTGCCATCTCAGGTCTGCTTAAACTTTGACAGGGAAGGTATAAGCCACAAGACTGAGGTCTCCAGGTTTACTCTGGATTTAACCTGGAATTCTCATGGAAGAGAACAAACTGAATTGCTTATTGGACTATAACCTTTTAAATTGATTCCAGAAAGTTTGTTTACAAATCAGCAGCCTCATCATCTCTGCTATGAAACTGACAAAGACTTTTCATATATCTGTATGTATATTGATCTCTTATCACTGTAACTCTTCTTTTTATTATTAAACCTTTAGTCACTAAAGGATTGGCATCTACATGATTATTGGGGAAGATATGAGACTCACATTAACCTGAGGATAAGTGTCCGGTCCTTTGGGACTGGTGGACCTAAAGTGGTGAATCTGGCTTTCAGTAACCACTCACTATATTAGACTTAGTCCCCATTTAGACAGCCAAGAGCTGGAATGCTTAAAGGGAACTATTTGACTTTTGATAACCACTGTGGTATTACAGAAGCTATTTTGTTACTGATTTGGTGAATCTAATTATTATCCCCTTTGGGGATTGTCTGCCCTATTAGTTACTCAGGGCAACCTGCAAGGATTCTCAGGGTGGCCCATTCTGGCATCCAGTCACAAGCACACAAACTTTTAATTGTTTTTAATCATCCCTAAGAACGCATTCTTAGGCTTAAGTGTGTAGTGTCCTTTCAAACTATTAGACTAACTTCCAAAAATGGTTTCTTTCCTGTAGCTGCTCTTAGCCAAGGTAAAGCAGACCCAAATCCTGACTTGCCCTCGTTTTGAAGGCATTTGTTGCACTTTAATTGTTCAACAAAATAGCTGAACTGTGGCCCCGACTGTGTTCCTCAGGCACCTAAAATTCCCATTGATTTCAATGGGAGTTTTAGGTGTTCAAAGAATGCAAGATCAGGCCCCACATTTATTTAATCAATTCCATTCCCCAACTTCCAGTTCTGAACATGTAGTAATTTTAGAGGTACTAAAACACTAGTGGAATTCCATTAATCAAATTACACAAGGGAACATCAGTGAACACTTACCTGCTACCCCACCTCACTGCATCACAGACATAGAAAGGAGACAACACCATTCGTCAGCGAATTAGCGTTACTTTAAATCCAAACCTGAGTTTACTGGTCTATAATCACACAAAAGGGCCCCACTAACTATAGTTTGTCCTCACATACCACTGAATAAAAATTACAGAATAAAAATTTATTCTGTGAAGCATTTTCATTCATATCTGTACAAATGGTTCTTGTGTGTCTGCACACTGAGCAACCTGCTAGGATTATCCTAACTAAGCAACAGAAGACTCCAAGTTTTATGGTAATGGTACCCATCTTTCTTTAAAGCCCCCTAGCAATGGATTGGCAGTTGGACAATCTAGCTGGCATGGATCCACTCCACTTCAGCAGAGGAGAGAAGCCTGGACTGCTAGGCTACAGATAAGATGGCTGTCTTAGACAGCTGCCTTAGGGATGGGTGAAGTGTAGCATAGGGAGTGATCTTTCAAGATGTCTTGAGCTTTGGCTACAGCCCTCAGAGCAAGTTTGCAGTTATGGGACAGGATGAATTCAAGGTCAACCATCTCATCCCCATTGAGCCTCTTTCCTGCTTCAAATCCACCCTGCCCCACAAACAGGTTGGAAGCACTTATAAAATATGTTCTGAATTACTCCTAGAATTGCTTTAACAGCATACTCCTAAAATCAAATTTAGCTGCATAGGACTTACAGTGTTACGGTCTAGAATGCAGAAAATTCAGCCCCTAATAAAAATCTGTATGCCTGGGATTATATAATGCATGAAAAATCAATTGCATGCCATAATACACCAATACAAATGCAATTTTCCTTTTCCCGATCCACTGATTGCATCTCTTGTTAAAGTCACATAGCTAGTCAATTTCTCATCAGAAACCACAGATTGACATTCAATCTCCTTGGTGATAAACTATGCTTCACCCTCTTCACAAAAGAGAAAATGAGAAACTAAACACGTGATCTCACTGGGCCCCAATACTACTGATACCACCTCCTGCCCCCGCAATTCTTGTATGGATGGCTGCTGCTCACAGGATTTTCTAAATAAGTCTAATGGCCCGTCACTGCAGTATTTAAGAACCACTTTGCCAGCCATCTTATCGTACACCATAATACAGAAGCTGCTTTGCACTCAAAGTGAATTCATACATTCTGACATAGCTGCCTAACCTATGGCTTTTGGCTACAGATATAGATTTTGGAACATTTTCCTGACTGACAAGTCACTAGCTTTTACATTATTTCTTTGAAACTGTATGTAATGATTACAGCATCTGTTATATTACAGTGGAATTTCTTTAAGATTAAAGATCTTTTCAGCTGCATTTGTAAATCAGATAACAAAATACCATTACTCCAGTGTCTGTGATTTGTACAGCATATTAGATATTAACCCAGACAATAAAACTGGCTACCACGTCCAACAGTAATAGTGGAGCAATTTAAATTAAGGTAATTTAAATTATTAAATCACCGGATTTTTTAAATAAAGAATCATTGATTGAAGTCATACTGAGGCTTTGTAAAACTAATATAATCTGTGCTACTGCAATTTTAGATTAAAAATAAACTAAGATTATAAATGCTTTTTAAGAAATGCTATTACTGGTAGGATCTATTTGACTTTAACAAAATTGTTATAGGCAAAAAAGCAAAATATTATAAGTGAAAGCCCTGATTCTGCAAAACACTTAAACAGATGTGTAACTTTACCTATATGAAGAGTCCAATGAATTTCAATGACACTACTAAGGTGCTTAAAGTTAGGCATATGCAAAATTAAGCAAAGTACAAAACAGCCACTTTAGAAATTTAAGATTGTAAAACGGGAAGAAGTTAAAGAACTAACAACATGTAAATAAAATTCCTAATTTAAAAATAATTCTTATTCACCTCAAGTAAAAGTCAAATTTTGACTCTATTCAGTCTCTGCGTTCTAAATAAAAAAAGGCAGTTTTCAACATGAATTAAGATGTGGTCATTAACTCCTATGTCAACTAAACTATAAATATTCCTTTCTAAATTCACTATTACCTGGTCCTCCTTTTTATCCCTCATCCTTAAGCATATATGAGACAGAGAATAGGATCGGAAGTGATTTGACTTTTACTCTGCACATTGCCCTTGTTTGCTTTAAAAATATTTAATCTTAAAAAAAGTCATCCTCATGCTCTCATACAATGTTTTTGTTATAACCAACACACGGTGTGACCTTTAAGCAGATTAATGTAACAAAACTGAAAAGGGCTGCCTCAGAGGTATAATCATAGGGGAAATCCTTTGTTCCTCCACTGTATTATGCAGACACATCAGGATTCCATGGGGTGTTAGTGAAGTGAGTTGGCCATTTTTCCAAGGCATCTTACAAGCAATTCTTATCTGATAGAACACGACATTTCAATGATTCTGCTCCTTCCCTGCCCACCACATGCATTTTGAAACCAAAAGAAACCAATCAAGTTTAATTCATATTGCATTATTCACTGAGGACAGTTGATCTCCTCTTAAGTCTTAATTGCATAATAATAGTTCAAGCATCACATTTTATATAAGGAATTACTGGAAACCCAGAGGCTACCTCATGGTAAAGGTGACTGTATGCAATTTTTATTGCATATGGTACAAAAACCAGCCTGGTTTTGTGAATGTTCATGTATTGTTTCTTTATAGCTACAACTAAAAGTGTTTTATTTTTTTCACAATTAGTCCTGTTAGACAGCCATTCCTTCATCAAAACACTGCTACCAACTATCCACCTTTGTGAAATGAGCTACACTGGGAAATGAATATTCTCAATGCTGGTCACTAATATGAAATTTGACATATACCTGTTAAATTATAAATGTTCACTAATTCCCTTAACCAGAGAAAAGGAAGCACCTTGCTGTTTTTGTTTTGTTTTCCGTTGTTTTTAAAACACAAGGAGGTAAAAGAAAGGAAAAAAGAACACAGTTTACTGTTTCTGATGTATTATCCAGCACCATTAATGAATAATCCATACCACTTCTGCAACCAGACTGATAAGCAGACAGTTTCTCGGTTGCCATTTCAAATGGGACAGCCCACCCTATTATGTCCAACTTTCACTACCACCTATTGTACAAAATACAGCTCTTATTTATTAACACCAGAGAGCTGAAAAAGGAAATGGATGTAAATGAATAATTCCAAAGCAATAACCTGCCCCCTCCCCAATCTCAGACAGAGCTTTGTGCTTGTACCACTTTGCATACTTAAGTCTCAATAGTCAGCAACATCCAAACCTTACTAAAGTGCATGCCTACAAAATTGTTTTGTCAGCCACCTGGATGATTTCTGTCACTAAATTACAAGGTCTAAATTATAGTTTTTCCTTCTTACTGCTGACAAATCCTTATTCCCCGCACCCCCACATGCAACACACACACACTCCCTTGGTCTTTTGAACTTTCATACCTTCCCAACTCCTTAGTGCCTTCTAAGAAATCACACCCTGTTCATCAGCAAACTGTCACAAAGACTACACCCAGGACCCATCCCTCACAAGTAGCCCTGGGGTTAGGTATTGAAATCACTACTTCTGCAGTCTTTTAACCATTTGTCTGGGACATGGTAAGGGAATTAGATTTGCTCCATGTCCTATCACATTCAGCACTGAATATTTTTATCACCACAATGGAGTAGACTAAGGAATACTATAAGGTCTTCATTTATTTTAATTGCAGGAATAAATCTAAGTCAGTTTACAAAGGGGTTTGACGACGTTAACCCAAAATTAATCAACAGTATATTTCAAATAAAGATTAAAACCTTCTCATATCAGAATGTGTGCGCGTAATCAAACCGACGTGCCCTCAAGCACTGGTATTCTCACATGGTTTGAGCCACACTCCTGTCACTTTTCATATATAAAGCAAATATGTATATATTAAAAAGATACTAGAGAGAAACCCTGTTATATTTGCTTCTTTCTACCTCCAGCCCCATTTCGCTGTAACATCATCCATTAGTTTTAACTTAAGTAAAATATATATGTATATAAAAAGCTTTGAAGTGTTACTACTCACCATCCCCAAAGCAAAATTAGAATATTTTCTAAACCCCGGACACGATTTAACCTTCTTATGGGCAGCAATCCTTGTTCACAGAAAGGCAAAAGGAATGAAATTATGTCCTACTGAGTTATAGGTTTATGGACTAAGTTGGAAGAACAGCTCATTTCAACAGATGTAAAATGATTTTAAGAAGCAGGTTAAGTTTCAAAATCCCTTAGAATAACAAAGATCCTGGGGAAAAATATTTAGAGTGGACTCTGTCCATTCAAGCAGATAATCAGAATGAATAATTTACAGGCACGCTTTCATCTTCACTACTGCTGAGAAGAGTTGAATTCTAAGGAGCTCAGGGAGATGCCGACACATCTGCTAACCAAGTAGAATAATCAGTAGGAGTCCAAGCCACGACAGTCCGGCAACCTGTCTTGCTGAGGGGACAAAGCTGACAGGAGACAACAGGAGAAAGGCAGAGCACTACTTGCCCTACATGAGGCCACTATTTCATGCCTTTGTCATAGTGTGCTTTTTGCCTCTGAAAAAAAGCAAGGCATGATACCTGACTTTCACCACAAACCACCAGGGGCTGCTTCCTGAGTGCTTCCTCTCACAGCAAAGCCATGGTGCCAATTTCTACTGACTTGTTATACTCATGTACAGGTTTTCCACCAGAAACTATGCAATCTCACAAGGCTGAGAGCTGTGAAAAGCAGAGGAAGGAACAATTTTACAACAGCATCAATTCATCCAGTCTGAACCATTCATTGTAAAAATATTACATGCTAATTTCTACTAATAAGGCAAATATGTATGCCAAAGAATCCCCTAATAGTTCAAGCAATTTCCTTTGCATAACATTTAGGATTGGGAGCCAATTACATATCATTTGTCTGCTTTTACTGGCTTATGTCCTGTATGTGAAAGTGTGGTTTAAGAATGGTCAAACATGGATACTACTCAGAAGTTGCTTGGATAAGAGGAAGGTATATAAACAGCGTTGCTTTGATAAAGCGGAAGTCCGCAAAGAAAGCTATTAAGAACATGCAGGGAACTGATGCAAGCCTAAAGGAAACTATAGGAACAAAAAGTAACGAGACACAGGAAGAAATGGGATCTTTGGACAAATTTAGTTAAACTATGTATATGTGAGCAACTCTTCTGGAAGAGAGTGTGCAGGCCACCTGGTGTAATTCATGCAGAATTCAGGGTACAGAAATGCATAATGCTGGTACTCTGCTGCTTCTACAAAAGGCATGGGTGTTCAAGCACAGAATGACCTCGCCTCTTCCATCCTCATTGCCTCCATCCAAAATAAGGAGAATGCAATATTCAATACAGAAAGAATCAAGGAATTATAAAGACATCAGCAAGGACAGGAGAATATTGTGGCAATAACTTAAAATTTACAGGAAGTTGCATGAATTTTCCCCAGAGGTGTGTGGTAGTGGTATGGGGAGGTTTGTTTTTGACATTTTTGCAATACATTATTCTGGTCACCCACATCCCTGCTTTGTTACTTAAAATCAAATCGTCATAGTGTTCATAGCTTTAAAATGGAAATGCAGATTTACACACGCAAAAGTCAGCTGAGCACAAAGCCAGTTAGCGTCACTATACACCTGAGTAAGGTAGCAGAGTAGAAAATCTGCACTTTGACCTGGGCTCTGCCCATCACTCCTCAGATCTCAGGCTTTTCCCCAACACCATTTTTTAACTTTTTTGAAACTAGTAAGATTACAAGTTGTTTAAATTCTTTAAGTGCCATTTAGAAGTTAACATTGTTTGTCCATGTCTGTACTGTGCAAAGAGACAGTCCCAGGTACAAGACTGTTGAAAACAGTTTATATTAGATTTTTTTTTTAAATTTTGATTTGTGCTTAGCCTGCGCAGATCTCAGACTTTTCATTGCCCCTATTATTTACTGGGAGTGTTTTGGAGGTTCATAGAAGGTTCATAGAATATCAGGATTGGAAGGGACCTCCAGAGGTCATCTAGTCCAACCCCCTGCTCAAAGCAGGACCAATTCCCAGACTGATTTTTGCCCCAGATCCCTAAATGGCCCCCTCAAGGATTGAACTCACAACCCTGGGTTTAGCAAGCCAATGCTCAAACCACTGAGCGATCCCTCCCAAAGCACTTATCACACCACACAACCCTTTGCCAAATGATAGGTATAGCAGCCTGTAGCAGTTTAAGAAAGAGTCTGTGCTAATACTTCACTGCACTTGTAACAGAGCAGGAAAAACTTGGAAGTTAAGAGGAAAAATTCCTAGGCTCTAAGGAAGCGAACAGACTCAATCTTCTCCTAGCTCAAGTGATATGACAAAGCCTTGACCAGTAAACTAGCACTCCATATTAAGTCAAATCAAAGCTAATTAGATGTGTCCGCGCAGAGGTCTGCACCAGTTTAACTAAATAAATTAGAAAAATGATTTTGATTAAACCAGTACAATCTGCATTTAGACAAGGCCTTCAGTAGACTGTTCATCCTGGACAATGGTTTGAATAATAGTGAAAAAGAAAATATGTGCAATTCTGGCAAGTGTAGCATATCTCATATATAGGCACTGTCAGAAAACCAACATCAAACAGCCACTACCGGGAGAAGAAGTTGGTCATGGACTACTGCTGATCTGGCTCTTAAAAATCCAGGGAGGTTGCAGTACCATCCATGATAGGAACTGGAAAGGTGTTCTGGACATATTGTGCATGTAAACCACAGTCCATCCCCCTCGTCCAACAATAGCATCTATGGGCAGGCTGTGTAGAGCTGTTGTAACCAGAGTATAGGCAGATAACAATGCTTTTGAAGGGTCTATGTGCATCCTCCCTCTCCTCCTCCCCCCCCCACCGGTTCCCTTCGTTTAGCCCTGTGACCTCACTCCTGTTCCTGTTATATCTTTAGTTGTCCCCCGAAATTACTTGGAATCCCCGATGTGTGGATCCTCCGCCTAGGCTGGGGGGAGGTCCTTTAGCAGTGCATCCCTTTGAAGAGCTATTTTGCCCAGCTCCAGAATTTGACCTAACATTTTCAATGTTTGTTAAAATACCTCACCTCCAACCAAACATGTCAGACGGACATATTAGATCAGGCACTCTCAAACTGGGGGCCGCGAGGTTATTACATGGGGGGGTCACGACCTGTCAGCCTCCACCCCAAACCCGGCTTTGCATCCAGCATTTATAATGATGTTAAATATATTAAAAAGTGTTTTTAATTTATAAGGTCGCACTCAGAGGCTTGCTATTTGACAAGGGTCACCAGTACAAAAGTTTGATAACCACTGTACTAGATAATGTTAGTAATTAAGTCAGCACTTCTCAACCTTGAGCACTGCCAGGAGGGCATAAGGGAAGAGGATATGAGCAATGGAGACAGAGAGAGATACCTGATCTTAAATCTCCTGTCGCTACTAAAAAAAATACTCCAAAAGCTGCATTTCCTTGACTGTCACCTGCCTTCCTTCCCTGTTGTCTCAGCAGCTCCTAATCCAGCTTGCCAAAGAAGCAGCACACATGTATATGAATGCAGGTTCAAGCAATAACCCCCCAGCCTGTTTCTCTTCTCCTGTAGTACTCAGCTCAGCCACAAAAGCACATGCAGTCCATGAGACCACAGACACCCACCTCCACATCTCAAGCTGCATATTGGTGAGAGGGAAGTCAGCAGAAGCATGGAAGCAAAATAAATAAAGAATAGCAAAAGAGATTTTAAGTGAGAGCAAAAGAATGGTCATATGGTGACAACCATGCTGATACTTGGGCAGAGGGACAGAAGGGAATATTTCCCACCAATCCACCACAAGGACTACTTCAACAACAAACAACAACAACAAGGAGTGGAACAACTAACTTAAATGGTCGCATGCAGGCATTTGCTGTTGCTATTGTCTAACTGGAGATAGTTTTAGCAAAAGTGAGTTAAAATAGATTGCTAAGCAAATTATTTTATGCCATACAAAATTAGGTTCCATTTTATTTTAAAAAACTCTCCTGCTTGGTTTTTTACATTAATAACACCAGGATGTCACTTACCCCTTTTTACTGAAGGACTTTGACAAGCTCTTTAGAGGACATCACAGGAGACTAAAACACAAGTTAAAGCTCTCCCATATCGTAACTAGAGGGACAATACAAATATTATACCATCTGACAATCTATTCTCATGCACACACACAGTTCCTTTTCCATTGGTGCTTTAAATAAATATGTACAATATGCACAAAGACAGCACATCTAGATACTATGCTAAAAGTGTCAAGAGAAAAAAGTTACAGCTCCCAAAGTTTAATTATCACATTAGAGCTAGCTTCCTGCGACATCTTCTCCACACCCTTACCTTGTTATTTTTTAAATCATATTTTAAACTATTAAGGAACAACAAAAACAAGGAAGTGAGAGTCTATACTCTCATTCGGTATCACAACCAATGTATAAAGTCACCTACCGTTTGAAGAACAACATAATACCAAGACAGAATGGAGTGAGTTAAGGATGGAGTTTCAGCCTTTACTTGGAAAACCCTGGCTTGTCTCAGTTCATGCTTTTTAAAAAAAAAATAAGTTTGTAATAAATTTAAAAGCTGGTGAAAGGTGCTGGATTAACAGCCATGCAAACTAAAGCCTTCTTTATGCACAGAAAAGGGACACAGTACAGGCAGCAGCAATGCAAGTTCTCTCACACTGTCTCATCAATATGCTTGAACTATGTCTCAGAAACTAGGTGACATTTCCTGACCACTCAATTCTTGGCCTCTCTGAAATACAGGCCACTGAACAGCCATCAGATAGCAAGCTTGTATGGACATGGGATAGATGTGAGCCAGATACCTAGAGATGGAAGACAATAATATGTCATAGGTAACCTCAGGAGCCATCCAGTCCCCATACATTCCACTTACATTGGACTTCCACCAGTGTCAGGAAACCATCTTTAAAAACACAGATTAAAGGTAATGTGCTGTCAAGGATCCCTCCCCACTCTGAACTTTAGGGTACAGATGTGGGGACCTGCATGAAAGACCCCCTAAGCTTATTTACCAGCTTAGGTTAACAGTAAGCTGCCACCACCAAGCGTGTTCCAAATCTTAGGGGAGAGCCACTTGGAACTCTGCCTTTCCCCAAATATTTCCCAAGTCCCTAACCCCTCCTTTCCTGGGCAGATGAGAGACTAATTCCTCCCCCCCCCCCCCCCCCCCCCCCCCCCCCCCCCCCCCCCCCCCCCCCCCCGCCCCCCCCCCCCCTCCCCCCCCCCCCCCCCAAGTCCTTACACCCCTTTTCCTGGGTAGGCTTGAGAGTATACCCTCACCAATTAGTCTTGGTGAACACAGATCCAAAACCCTTGGATCTTAAAACAATGAAGCAATCAATCAGGTTCTTAAAAGAAGAATTTTAATTAAAAGAAAAGGTAAAAATCATCTCTGTAAAATCAGGATGGAAAATAACTTTACAGGGTAATCAGATTCAAAGAGCTCAGAGGAACCCCCTCTAGTCTTAGGTTCAAAGTTACAGCAAACAGAGATAAACCCTCTAGCAAAAGGAACATTTACAAGTTGAGAAAACAAAGATAAAACTAACACGCCTTGCCTGGCTGTTACTTACAAGTTTGAAATATGAGAGACTTGTGCAGAAAGATTTGGAGAACATGGATTGATGTCCGGTCCCTCTTAGTCCCAAGAGCGAACACACCCAAAAACAAAAAGCACACAAACAAAAGCCTTCCCCCCTCCAAGATTTGAAAGTATCTTGTCCCCTTATTGGTCCTTTGGGTCAGGTGTCAGCCAGGTTACCTGAGCTTCTTAACCCTTTATAGGTAAGAGGATTTTGGTGCTTCTGGCCAGGAGGGATTTTATAGTATTGTATACAGGAGGTTTGTTACCCTTCCCTTTCTAGTTATGACATGTGCATAGTCAGTATGGACTAAGCAACACTGTTCCAAACTAGCATCAAATCAGTTTTCTAGATTAGGGAGTCTACAAAGTGTTTTCGACCATTTTTAAACAGTTTTGCACACTAGAAAAAAATAGGACACGGAGTGGAAATTTCAATGTCTTTGTAAAATCATTTACACAGTTTCCAAAATAATCCATATATTCCACCTGGTGGTTGGACTGTAGCCACCTGCCTGTGGATGTCCAGTCCTGGAGTCTGGCACTTTACAGAAAAAGTATGTTTGTTTTAACAAAATTAGTAGACCAGGTCAAATAAGTAGTCAGGTGCCAAGGTAAGTCTAAGAATTATACCTGTCTGGGCAGTGCTCCAAAGATACTTCCCTCCAATCAGGAGACTCCAGAGAGGTTTCTATTGGCTTTGATTATTCCTTTGAGAAGTGTAATAAAGACTTGTCCCCACTACACACACAGATAATTTAGTAATGTTCTTCTTTTAAATATTATTCTCACCAATCGGAGAACAGGTACATTAACATCTTGGAAGTTTAGTTTAACCTGCAGGAATCAAGTGACAAATTCCCCCTCACTTACACTAAACCCGTAATTAGAAACTCTCCCTATTCACAGCTATTTAGTGTACTACCTGGTAAAGACCAAGGAAATACAAGGAGCTAATGGGCAGGAATGTAGGAGTAGATTGGTGGAGAGAGAAAAAATGAAAAAAATACATTTGACACTTGTATTTTTCATTGTTGCCTTTTTCACAACAGGTGAATAGGTAAATTAGTACTGCGGAATGATAAGAAAAGATACATGGGAACTCTGATTTTAGAGAAAAACAGAAAATTCAAAGACCTTCTGCAAAGATTAACTGATTTTTATCTCATACTTAGTCTTCTGGAAGAGAAGAGAATGGAAAAATTAATCTTAGAATAATGAATAATGCATAGCAGTGATTAAAGTTCCAGTGTACTCTAGGAATGTGACCAACCAGTTGTTAGCAATGCCCCACCCCCTTCTTTCAACTGGTAATGATAACAGTTTAACTGAAAGCATAGATGGGACGGAACTGTTTGACACCATTACAGAAAACATGACCAAGATTAACCAGCTGACCAAATTAGCATGTGTTTCCTGGCTTATATATACCTAAAAAGGTAAATAAAGTCACAAACTGTATTAAAATAGAGATTAACATAGAAGTGCCACTATAGTTAATGATACATTCTCACCTTCGATATGGCATTCAGTTTTAATCACCTAACTGCAAAAAAGGCAAAAAGTTATGAGGAGGGTAACAAAAGTTGAGGCTGGAGCGAGCAATTTAAAGATTAGGATTATTTTGTAGTTCTCTTAGAAAGGAGATGAAAGATAAATGTAATGAGTTTTATCAAGAAAGTTAGTTTTATGGGTAAGCACTCGATTAACAAAGCCTACTCATATAATGTAACAAGTTTAAAGCTGATAGAATTTTTTACATAACATTATCAAGGGAACTTAATGCCAGTGAACAGATACAAATGGCTTAGTAAGAAAAATATTAAAATAATTCTACATTTATTCAAATAAGAATGGCATCCCAGTTGAACACAGGATAAATGTTAGAGGCTCTCACTTATGCTTCAGGGCATAAACTGACCAATAGCTGGGATCAGGAAATAATTATCCCAAAGTGCAACATTGCAGAAATTAGATGCATTATGGCTATTTTATACATTCCTGTCCAGCACTTCGTATTAGCCACTTTTGGGGATCGGAATTGTCATACCAGAACAGAGTACTATTCTCAACTCATGAAGGAGTCACTTCCACCACTGAATGATTGAGTGTCCATATACACAAAAAGGAAATAGCTGTTACAAGCCTCAGACTATAGAAATATCCCTTTACTGTTCTAATGATTCAGTACAAAAGGCTTTAGAGATCTGGAAAAGCAGAATTTTCTGCAGCCAGGATCTTGCTTCCCCTTTGGTCTATTAAGCCTGTCAGTTTCAGCAGATAGGCAAGGGGAAGCTGTGCTTGGTACTCAGCATCCAGTAATGCAAGTATGATTCAGGGTCACAGCTTGCTTACCTTCTATAGAAGGGGCCTGGTCCTGAGCTGCATACAGCATCTCCTTGAAAGCCTGCAGCAAACAGAAAAAATTCAACCAGTCAGCACAAAAAACTTAAGTCACTCTGATAAGCCTGTTTGAAAATGAGTAGCAATTAGTCTTTTTAATTCCTCAAGACTGATATATAAAGCTATGGAATGTGAAGTCACTGCAATCATACTTATTCCTGACAACAAAGGAAACACACAAATTACGTGTTTACTGACAGCTTTGTCTAAAACCAGTTGCCTTGCTGTCTAAAAGACTAACTACCCTGACAGCATGTGTAAATATGCTCTTTTGGAAAAATATTTCCTATTAGGTAGGATAGGATTTTACTAGAGAGAAACCTGACAATACCAGAGCTTTGGTGTGACATAACAGGAATCTGTCATGGCAAAGGAAGAAAGAGCCTCAGGGACTGCTTATCGATATTGTCAAGTACTGAAAAATATATACTTTTCTTTAAAAAGTGAAGACCACATGACAAAAGAAATCAGCACATTTCCCTTTTAGTCTTTTTTTGAAGTAGAGACTAAAAGAGGAAAACATTAATCCAGATAAGGCTCGTTAACCAGAACTCCAGAACCATAGTGTCTCATGCTCCAGAACTCAAGATATCAAATAGCTCAGGAAATCTAGTACACTCGTTTTCTAGTACAGGAAGCAGTTTCACAAATCAAACTGGCAGTACTTTGGGCAATCCATTCAACTGCTACATGCACAACCTGGGTTCAAGAGTGGTATTCAATCATCCCAAAAAACTCATATGTTCCAAGCCCACAGTCAGTGTGCCAGTTGCAATCCTTTTTATATGATGATTTTCAGCTAGTTACTGAAGCAATACCAACAATTCAAGAGTGGGTCTTATACTCTACACGCCTGGTTACTACACAAGTGCAAATAAGAAAGCAACAGGATGAATTGTGGCCTGTTGCTGAAAGATATAATGGTGAAGCCTAGACTTGTCATGCTGGAGCCAGAAACAGCAAGGAAGAAACAGCCCCATTGCATATGTTAAGGCAAACAATACTCACTATATAGAGTGCACGATGAATGTGCAAGTGGTAGAGATACAGTTGCTGTGCAAACCATAACTGAATGTTCAGATTTGTGAACATATTAACATCTAAACAATCATGTTTTAACGAGAGTTGCATTGTCTGGTTCCATTTTAGGATATATGAAGTGTCCAGCCTGTCCTTTTTGGCTGTTATCCTAATCCATCCTGAGAACATGTTCTACAAACCTATTTCCTGCAACCAACAAGATGCAAACCCCAATCCTTGAGCTCCACTCCAATTCTCCAAGATCAAGACACTGCAGCATAATTAGCAAATAGTACTCAAAGAAAAAAAGCAAACTGAGTAATTAGAGAGAAAATCAGAAGAACTGTGGTAACATGGTGGTCATAATCTTGCAAAGTAAATACAAGGTCTAAAGGACACATCTTTATTTCAGGATACCACAAATGGCAAGTTAAATAGACAGTTTTAGCCATCTCCTAAAGGTCTGATTCCTGAATCCACACAGAGGTCTCAGCATGGGTCACTTGCATAACTGTGTTTTCCTACTTAAGACATTGTTTACTCATCTTCTCCATGCCAGTCAACCTTCCCCCTCCACTGTTTTCTTTTTAAACATTCCCAGCAAATACTTGGCATTTGAATCTGCTTCTCCACATGACTTGCTAGTAAGTTGCATATGACCTGGGTTCCACAGTCTATCAAGTGGCAAAAGTGTTCTTGTTTTTCCTCCTATTAATCTTTGCCTAGCTATAACTTTTTCCATGCACTAAAACATTCACACAGCCCATGAGAAATATAAAGTACACATCTACCTCGATATAACGCTGTCCTCGGGAGCCAAAAAATCTTACCGCGTTATAGGTGAAACCGCGTTATATTGAACTTGCTTTGATCCGCCGGAGTGCACAGCCTCGGCCCCCCCCCAACCCCCCGGAGCACTGCTTTACCGCGTTATATCAGAATTCGTGTTATATCGGGTTGCGTTATATCGAGGTAGAGGTGTACTAGAAAAAAAGGCTAGTTGAAATCTCCTTCTATAAGAAGGAAGCTGCTTCCCAAATCTCCTCAGAAGCATATAAACAGTCAAGGGAAAGGAAATTCTCCACCATTCTGAAACATGATACACTGGTATCACCATAATGGGGGTCGTGTAAGTATTTAAATAGATAATAAACCTCCCTCCTCTGAAAATAATATCTAAAAAATGAGGACCAGCTTTTAAGAAGATGCATGCCAAGTCATAATTTAAAACTTCTCCAACTTCAGTCCAAAGCATACTAATACAGTAAACTCATTAATTCGCAATGAATGGGAGACTCAATGCAGATTATGAGTAATGAAATGAATATAAACAAAATAAACCTTGCTACAGCAATATTAAGTCTTCTCTGATAATCCAGGTTGGGGAGTGGGGGTTTCAGCATTACAGATTAACAAAAGGAGCCCCTACTGTATTTTTTCTCTTAGGCCTTGTCTACACAAGAGACTTGTACCAATAAAAATCAAACAGTTTAGAAGTTCAAGAAGTTAAACCAGTGCAAGCCCGTTTTGTGTACATTCAAATCTGTCTGAGTGCCTTATTATGATTTAGCTTGAGTTGATTCCTTATCAATTTAAGCTCACGCAATAAAAGACACAAACCCTCTGAAATCTAGACATCTCTACTTTTCTTCTTCTTGAGCATATCAAATTGAGGTCCCAGGCTGGCCAGATCCGCCAGGATAAGAATTTAAACTAAGTTGGATAGGAAAGGATGGTGACTACCAAAAACTACTAACCTCTAAAGGAGGTATTCTTTTTAATCACTTTAAGGTGAAATCTTATTCAGTTGTAGTGCTACTCTGCATGGCTCTGTCTACAGCAGTGGTTCTCAAACTATTGTACTGGTGACCCTTTCACACAGCAACCCTCTGAGTGCGACCCCCCCCCCCTAATATATAAACAAGTGTTTTTAATTTATAAACACCATTATAAATGCTGGAGGCAAAGCTGGGTTTGGAGTGGAGGCTGACTGCTCGCAACCCCCCATGTAATAAGCTCGCGACCCCCTGAGGGGTGCCAACCCCCAGTTTGAGAACCCCTGGTCTACAGGGTACTGTTTCACATAAATCAGTGGTTCTCAACCTATTTACCATTATGGACCACATATGCAGCTCTCTGTGTGTTATGTGAGCCACATCTACACAATATATTTACTACCTGTATGGACCTGAGGATGTCACATGGTCCGCAGCTGTGTGCTGATTGGGCCACAAGTGGCCCGCAGGCTGAGAACCACTGACAGATCAAAACTAACCCTGGAGGGGAAGCAACTCATGTCACTCAAACTTGTTGATTAAACCATAGTGTTGGACTTCAAGTGGATTTGTTAGAAATAGAATAAAGGGAGTCATGTCTAGCATACTACTAGAAGGATTGTGTCCATGATGCAAAGCCTTACAAGGGGAGATGTGAAGTGGGGAAAAATAAAATGCTCCTCGGGTCTATAAGAGGAACCAAGAATGAAGGGTGTTTATATTCTTGTTTGTTCAAGGAAGTCTAAATCCCTTTCTTGAGCTAGCTTGGATCCCATCTGGGCTCAACTAGCTTTCACACTGCTAAGTATGAGGGGGATTTTTGGAAGTGAAAGGTTAAATTGATTTAGTATTAATAATTTAGCCCAAAATTCTTGGACAAGTTCCTCCTGTTATAAAACTCAAAAGAGCATGAGGCTGGAAAATGCAGAATTTCTTTAAAATCTGTGAGATAAGGTTGGTGTTCTAAAGGAATTTTAAAATCTGTAACGTACGTATTTTCTATATCCATAGTTTCAAGATTAACCTCTAGAAAATATGCAGTGCTAGTGAAAGATTCTAGATTATCAGCCTTGAAAACTGGAGGGTACCAGTTGTAAGTGGACACCTGAACTGAAATATGTAAAATCAGGAAGCTGCATAGCAGCAGATTCAGTCACTGTTCACCTGGCCTATATAATTAAACAGATGATCTAGAAGTGAAAGGCTCAATGCCCCTTTACCAATCACCTGAGACACCCCATGCCAAGATTACAACCAACAACAGGATTTTTTTTAATCAATTGAGGGGTGTTTTTTTAAACTTATCCTTGTTACGTCTAACACCTAAAATTATTAGAACAAAGATTTTTTTTCTACTTTGGGTACGTCTACACTACGGGATTAGTCCGAATTTACGGAATTCGATTTTATGAAACCGATTGTATAAATTCGATTGTACGCGGCCACAGTAAGCGGATTAATTCGGCGGTGCGCGTCCATGCACAAAAACTAGCGTCGCATTCCAGAGCGTTGCACTGTGGGTAGCTATCCCATAGCTATCCCAGAGTTCCCGCAGTCCCCCCCGCCCATTGGAATTCTGGGTCGAGATCCCAATGCCTGATGGGACAAAAAATATTGTCGCGGGCGGTTCTGGGAACATCCTCCCCCTCCCTCCGTGAAAACAACGGAAGACAACCATTTCGCGCCTTTTTTCCTTGTTGAACTGAGCGGACGCCATACCTCGGCAAGGATGGATCCCGCTCAGCTCAAGTTTGCAGTCATGAACATTGTAAACACCACGCGCATTATAGTGCAGTTTATGCTCAACCAGGACCAGAAAAGCCAGGCGAGGAGGAGGCGGCTACGGCAGCGCGGCGACGAGAGTGATGCGGACATGGACATGGACACAGAATTGTCTCGCGCCACGGGCCCCGGCGCTTTGGAGATCATGTTGGCAATGGGGCAGCTTCTTGCTGTGGAACGCCGATTCTGGGCCCGGGAAACAAGCACTGACTGGTGGGACCGCATAGTGCTGCAGGTGTGGGACGATTCCCAGTGGCTGCGAAACTTTCGCATGCGTAAGGGCACTTTCCTGGAACTTTGTGACTTGCTTTCCCCTGCCCTGACGCGCCAGAACACCAAGATGAGAGCAGCCCTCACAGTTGAGAAGCGAGTGGCGATAGCCCTGTGGAAGCTTGCAACACCGGACAGCTACCGGTCAGTCGGTAATCAGTTCGGAGTGGGAAAATCTACCGTGGGGGCTGCTGTCATGCAAGTAGCCAAAGCAATCGTTGAGCTGCTGCTAAAAAAGGTAGTGACGCTGGGAGATGTGCAGCTCATTGTGGATGGCTTTGCTGCAATGGGATTCCCTAACTGTGGTGGGGCGATAGATGGAACCCATATCCCGATCTTGGCACCGGAGCACCAGGGCAGCCAGTACATAAACCGCAAGGGGTACTTTTCTATGGTGCTGCAAGCAATGGTGGATCACAAGGGACGTTTCACCAACATCAACGTGGGATGGCCGGGAAGGGTTCATGACGCCCGCGTCTTCAGGAACACTAGTCTGTTTAAACGGCTGCAACAAGGGATTTACTTTCCAGACCGGAAAATTACCATTGGGGATGTTGAGATGCCCATCGTTATCCTTGGGGACCCAGCCTACCCCTTAATGCCGTGGCTCATGAAGCCATACACAGGCAGCCTGGACAGTAGTCAGGAGCGGTTCAACTACAGGCTGAGCAAGTGCAGGATGGTGGTAGAGTGTGCCTTTGGACGTTTAAAAGGTCGCTGGCGCTCGTTACTGACTCGCTCGGACCTCAGCCAAACCAACATCCCCATTGCTATTGCAGCTTGCTGTGTGCTCCACAATCTCTGTGAGAGCAAGGGGGAGACCTTTATGGCGGGGTGGGAGGCTGAGGCAAACCGCCTGGCCGCTGATTACGCGCAGCCAGACACCAGGGCGATTAGAAGAGCACACCGGGAAGCGGTGCGCATCAGAGAAGCTCTGAAAACAAGTTTCATTGCTGGCCAGGCTCCTGTGTGAAAGTTATGTTTGTTTGTCCCTGTTGAAAACCCGCCCCCTTGATTCACTCATTCCCTGTAAGCAACCCACCCTTCCCCCTTCCCCCTTCGATCCCAGTTTGATTTGAAAAAAATAAAGTCAGTTTCGTTTACAACTCAAGAACTTTTTATTAACGGGTGGTAATGAACATAGGGAGAGAAATAACCAGGTAGTCCGGGTGGGGTTTGGGAGGAGGGTAGGAGTGAAGGAACAGGGCAGGAAAAACATTCAAAATAATGAGAGCCTTTTGCTTGGGCTCTCTAATGGGGTGGAGTGGCAGGGTGCACGGAGCCTCCCCCCCCGCGTTCTTACACGTCGGGGTGAGGAGGCTACGGGACTTGGGGAGGGGGGAGGGCGGTTATAGAGGGGCTGCAGCGGCACTCGGTAATCCTGCAGCTGCCGTTCCTGGAGCTCCACCAGACGCCGGAGCATGTCTGTCTGCTCACGCAGCAGCCCCAGCGTTGCATCCCGCCACTTCTCGTCTCGGGCGTCCCTCCTCTCCTCACGTTCGTCCCTTCTCTCCTCACGTTGGTCCCTTTTCTCCTCCCGTTGGTCCCTCATGTCCTCCCGTTGGTCCCTCTTCTCCTCACGGTCACTGGCCTCTTTCCGGAATTTTAATACAGTGTCCTTCCAGTCATTGAAATTAGCTCTCTCATCCCGGGTCGATTGCATAATTTCCGAGAACATGTCGTCTCGCGTGCGTCTCTTTCGCCGCCTTATCTGGGAGAGCCTTCGGGCCGGGGGCGGGAGGATTGAAAAATTTGCAGCTGCAGGAGGAGGGAAAAAAAGGGAGAGAAGTATGTAAAAAGATACATTTTATAGAACAATGCTTATACTCTTTCACGGTGAACACTTTTCACATTACATAGCAATGTACAAGGTCGCATTTTGCATCTTATATTGAGTGCCCGCGGCTTTGGTGTTAGAGATCACAGCAGACGCAGGGCCGGGCAACAGAATTCGGCTTGTATGCAGCCATGGTAAGCCATTGTCCTGCGGCTTCTGCATTAAATCAGCGCCCTCCTTTCCCATAGCAAGCAAAGCCCTTTACGTGCTGCGGTTTTCCTGTTACCGTGCAGCATCAGATAACATAATAACCCCCACCCACCACCCATTCAATTCTGTGGGATGATCGGTTGACCCCCTCCCCCCACCACGTGGCTGGTATCATGGAAGATCCATGCAGATAACAAACTAGCCCCCCCATCCACTTCTGTGGGATGATCGCGTTACCCCTCCCCCCACCGCGTGGCTGGTATCAGGGAAGACCCCTGCTAGCCAAACGCGAAAACCTCAGCGCCATTGTCCACCCACTCCCCCCCGCCCGCTTGGCTAACTGCAGGGAAAGATTTCTTTTCAGCTACAGGCAAACAGCCCAGTAGGAACGGGGCCACCTCTGTCCCCTTAATTACATTCCCGTATTTCAAACAGGTTACCCTGAACGATATCACTCTCCTGAGGATAACACAGCAAGATAAAGAACGGATGTTGCTTGAATGCCAGCAAACACCGGGACCATACGCTGCCAAGCTTTGTCAAGCAATGATACCGGATTACTTGCTGCTAGCATGGCGCGGTCAAGTGTCCTACCATGGAGGACGGAATAAGGCTGCCCTGCCCAGAAACCTTCTGGAAAAGCTTTTGGAGTACCTCCAGGAGAGTTTCATGGAGATGTCCCTGGAGGATTTCAACTCCATCCCCAGACACGTTAACAGACTTTTCCAGTAGCTGTACTGGCCGCGAATGCATCCCAAGTCCCCAGGGCAAATTAATCATTAAACAAATACTTGTTTTAAACCATGTTTGATATATTTGAAAAGGTACACTCACCAGAGGTCCCTTCCAGGGGGTCTGCGATGCCGCCTTGGGAGGGTTCGGAGGGCACTTCGGTCAGGGTCAGAAACAGCTCCTGGCTGTCGGGGAGAATGGAGTGCTGTGTGCTCTCCACAAGTTCGTCCTCCTCCTCCTCCTCCTCTTCCCCGTCCGCAGATTCGTCATTCAAGGATGAGATTAACCCCTCCTCGGAGTCCACGGTCAGGGGTGGGGTAGTGGTGGCGGCCCCCCCGAGAATTGCATGCAGCTCCTCGTAGAAGCGGCATGTCTGCGGCTCTGCCCCGGACCGTCCGTTTGCCTCCTTGGTTTTCTGATAGGCCTGTCGGAGCTCCTTCACCTTAATACGGCACTGATAGGAGTCCCGATTGTGGCCTCTCTCCATCATGCCCTTGGAGATCTTGTCGAAAATTTTTGCATTCCGTCTCTTGGAACGCAGTTCTGCGAGCACGGAATCCTCTCCCCATATAGCGATCAGATCCAGTATCTCGCGTGTGGTCCATGCTGGTGCTCGTTTGCGGTTCTCGGACTGCATGGCTACCTGTGCTGTTCAGCTCTGTGTGGTCACCTGTGCTCACCAGGCTGGGCAGACAGGAAATGAAATTCAAAAGTTCGCGGGGCTTTTCCTGTCCAACTGCCCAGAGCATCCGAGTTTAGATTGCTGTCCAGAGCGGTCACAACGGTGCACTGTGGGATACCTCCCGGAGGCCAATACCTTCGAATTCCGTCCACACTAACCCTAATTCGAACCGGCAATGTCGATTTCAGCGCTACTCCCCTCGTCGGAGAGGAGTACAGAAACCGATTTTAAGAGCACTTTAAATCGAATTAAATGGCCTCGTTGTGTGGACGGGTACAAGGTTAATTCGGTATAACGCTGCTAAATTCGAACTAAAATCGTAGTGTAGACCAGGCCTTTGTTACTGACAGTAATTTGTATCTGCAGTCAGCTTATCCCATTTGGATCGCACACAAAGAGGAAAGAAAATCCTTTACAAAATAGGAAAAATATGGCTACAAAGCCAAAACAGAGATATTCAGACTTCAAAAAAAGCAGACTTTAACAAACTCAGAACTGGTAAGTGAGGTTCCATTAGAAGAAATCTAAGGGGAAAAGGAATTCAGGAAAGCTGGCAATTTTCCTAAGAAACAATATTAAAGGTACAACAGCAAATTATCCATTGTGAAGGAAAGATAAGACGACTAGTAAGAGGCGAATGTGGTTTCACCAGGAGCTCTTGAATGACCTGAAAATCAATAAGGAATCCTATAAAAAGCAGAGACATGGACAAACTGCATAGGAGGAGTACAGAAGAATACCACAGGCATGTAGGGACAAAATCAGAAAGGCTAAGGCGCAAACTGAATTTTTGAATCAACGACAATAAGAAGAGGTTCTATAAATACATACATTAGGAGCAAGAGAAAGACAAAGGAAAGTATAGGTCCACGACTTAGTGAAGGAAGGAGCACTAACAACATATCAAGAAGGCTAAGGTGCTTAACGCCTATTTTGTCTTCATTAAAAAAATTAACTGTGACCAGATAATTAATACAATTAATATTAACAAGAGGGAAGGAACACAAGCCAAAATAGGAAAAAAAACAGGCTAAATAATATTTAGATAAGTTAGGTGTATCCAAGTCAGCAGGGTGGACCTGATGAAATTCATCCAAGGGCACTTAAGGACCTAGCTGAAGCAATCTCAGAACTATTAGCAATTATATTTGAGAACACATGGAGGGCTGGTGAGGTCCCAGAGGACTAGAGAAAGACAAACAAGGTACCTATCTTTAAAAAGGGGAACAAAGAAAACCCAGAGAATTATAGATCAGTCAACCTAACTTCAATATCTGGAAAGATACTGGAACAATTGATTAAACAATAAATCTGTAAGCACCTAGAGGATAATAGGGTAATAAGTAATAGCCAGCATGGATTTGTCATGAACAAATTATGCCAAACCAATCTAATTTCCTTCTTTGAGAGGGTTACTGGCCTAGTGAATAAGGGGGAAACAGTAGATACGATACATCTTGATTTTAGTAAGGCTTTCGACAGTCCCACTTGACATTCTCATAAGCAAACTAGGGAAATGATGTTTATAGTAAATTAATAGGTGGGTGCATAACTAGTTGAAAGACCATACTCAAAGAGTAGCTATCAATGGTTCACTGTCAAACTGGAAGGATGTGTCCAGTGGGGTCCCCCAGGGGTCTGTCCTGGTCCAGAACTATTCAATATTTTCATTAATTACTTGGACAATGGAGTGGAGAGTATGTTTATAACATTTGCAGATTACATTAAATTGGGCGGGGTTGCTACCAGTCAGAAGGACAGGATTAAAATTGAAAATGATTTTGACAAATTGGAAAACTGGTCTGAAATCAACATGATGAAATTCAATAAAGACAAATGCAAAGTACTACACTTAGGAAGAAAAAAATTAAATGCACGACTACAAAATGGAGAATAAGTGATTATACAATAGCACAGCTGAAAAAAAACTGGGAGTTATAGATGCTCACAAATTGAATATGAGTCAACAATGTAATGTGTGACAAAGAGTCCTGTGGCACCTTATAGACTAACAGACGTATTGGAGCATAAGCTTTCGTGGATGAATATCCACTTCATCAGATCCAATGTGGTTGCAGAAAAGGCTAATTCATTCTGGAGTCCCAGGAGTGTCGTGTGTAAGACACGGGAGGTTATTGTCCCACTCTACTTGAAACTGGTGAGACCCCAACTAGAGTACTGTGTCTAGTTCTAGGAGCCACACTTTAGGAAAGATGTGGACAAATTGGAGAGTGTCCAGAGGAGAGCAACAAAAATTATAAAAGGTGTAGAAAACCTCACCTACAAGGAAAGACCAAAAAAAACTGGGCATGTTTAGTCTTGAGAAAAGACAACTGGGGGGGCGGTGGGGGAACGATAGTCTTCAAATATGTTACACTGCTATGTCATATGTGTTATATCAGCTGTTATAAAGAGGATAGTTATCAACTGTTTTCCATGTCCAATAAAGGTAGGACAAGAAGTAATTGGCTTAATCTACAGCAGGGGTCGGCAACCTTTCAGAGGTGGTGTGCCGAGTCTTCATTTATTCACTCTAATTTAAGGTTTCGCATGCCAGTAATACATTTTAACGTTTTTAGAAGGTCTCTTTCTATAAGTCTATAATATATAACTAAACTATTGTTGTATGTAAAGTAAATAAGGTTTTTAAAATGTTTAAGAAGCTTCATTTAAAATTAAATTAAAATGCAGAGCCCCCCGGACTGGTGGCCAGGACCCGGGCAGTGTGAGTGCCACTGAAAATCAGCTCGCATGCCACCTTCGGCACGCGTGCCATAGGTTGCCTACCCCTGGTCTAGTCCTGCCTCAGCGCAGGGGGCTGGAGTAGGTCCCTTGAGCAACCTTCTAGCCCTAAATTGCTATGATTCTATGAAACCTCATTCAGGATATGTCTTCGTTTTCTGTTTCCAGTATCTCTTCTAGAAAATATCTATCAGAGGCAAGATGCAACATTAATCTGATATTTTTAGAAAACAAATATCCACTTGAAATTTTTAGCCACCACTTGGTTACATAATTTTCTAAATTACCCAGTGAACTGGCAACTTTGTTCTCATCGAACTAAACTTAAGCCATTTTTAGTAAGATGATTGTTAACTGGTATTCAAATGCAAGGACTAATTACTTTGGAATTGGGGAATGAAAAGAGGTAGGATTGGTCAAAACAGCAGACATTAATATTACTCTGCTACCCCACTTCAAGTTGTTTCAGCTTCTATGAGCCAAACTAAGACAAATACATGATTTTAGAGTCTTTTCCTTTCAACAATTCTCTTATCAATTTATTTCTACTGTGAATATTAAGATGTGAAGTGCCCCAGAAAAAAATAAAAGCTCAAGTAGCAGGGAATGGATTTTTTTTTTAAATCAGCCATTACCAGTTCAGAAGAAGTTGTTGTTGGTCATGGGTTTCCTAAAGCTCTCTGGTGTCTATCACATATTTCAAGTTGCGGAGGAATCAGCCATATCATGAGCAGCAGCAACTGTTACTGAAGTCTCTAAAAACAATTTTATCCATGTATGCACCTGAAAAAAAACGGACTTGACCTCCATCAGATCAAAATGGAACCTTCCAACAAATCCCATGAACCAGATTTCAAACTAAGTAATCAGTAAGACCTTTTGAAAGTTGCGATAGCTAATACAAAACTGTTTTGAAAACAATGAAATACTAGAAGATGATGGTAAAAGAAAGAGCCCCCCTAAACTTGGAATGAATGAAAATGCAAAGTTTGTGCTGACACAAAAAAATACAAGTTCCAACAACAAATATCACTGAAGGTACTAACAAATGAGAATGCAAAATAGGCTATAGTATCACTGAGTGTGAAAACACAAGTATCTGAATGAGGAAAGATATCATACTATGATATTAACATTTATTCACTCTCTAGAGTCTTACCAAAAATTGGGGAAGATGCACATAAGAGTAGCTTCACTAACTTGCCTAGCAGTTTTACCTGAAATACACCACTACCTCAATATAACGCCACCCGATATAACACGAATTTGGATATAACGCGGTAAAGCAGCGCTCCGGGGGAGCGGGGCTGCGCACTCCGGTGGATCAAAGCCAGTTCAATATAACACGGTTTCACCTATAACGCGGTAAGAATTTTGGCTCCCGAGGACAGCGTTATATCGAGGTAGAGGTGTATATATGAAGAACAAAAGTAGATTTTCCAGTAGTGTCAGTATTAGCACGGAAGCATTAGTAATTTATTCCTGGAAAGCTTTGAGTAACAAAGGATGTTAGCGTTCAGAAGACTTCATGCCGAATACTGCCATGAATATCTGTGCAGAAATCCAACTGATAGATGTATTTGTACACACAAAGTCCACTGGAATAATTTAGTCCTTTTTTTTGTTTCTTTTGCAAATATTATGCTGGATAATAATTTTATGGGATTCTTGATACTTGGTTAAAATAGATTTCAAGAAATCACGAGGACTTATATATACTGCAAAGCATTATTTCAGATGTTCTCAAACCTTTAAGGTTTAATAAATTTTAAATACTGAACCTTTCTGTATTGCCTTTCCCATTTGTTCTTTTAAATAACATTCTATACCCCAATTTAGGATTAGTCAAGGGATAATTTTATTGCTATCTTCTGAAGTTTTTTATTCTCTCACCATAAATTGATGTAATAAAATCTGAAAAAAATAAAAGCTATTTTCTGCAAATGCAAAGCAAATTTCCCCAGAAGGCCTCACTAACCTTAAAAAATTAAGTAACTGTTGCTATAAAAACCATAATGTTCTCAGCCATTCAGGTAGATTTTTATAGTCACCACAGCTGTCCCTTCAGTTCTGATCTTTAGGAGCCATACTTCACTGAGAGGCAACTCTGAGCCAAAGAGGTCATATATTCCAAGCCTCCACATGTGAAGAACTGACAGTGGTGCTGAAAATCACTTGCTCACAAGAAGCTGTAAAAACACCACCAAATTTAATAAGAACCGTAATCTGGGCTCTTGCCAGCGTCCCAGAACTGAAAGAACATAAAACAATACAGCATTAGACATAACTCTATACTACAATTCCACAGCCTCTATATTTCTAATTTATGTAAAGTTACCATAAAAAGAAAATACTACAAAGGAGCAGTAATTCTCAGCCTCTCGCATACCATCAATCACATATTTTATATCATCCCCACTAAATGTTTTTAAATAACTTATTTATTTATTCCTCAAGCTCCTAAACCCAGCTCATCTGCTATCAGAGAGGTTATATGCAAAAATCCAATGTTAATCTTAATGTTTCAGCTATTACTTCAAGTTGCTTTTGCCCAAGCTCTATAGATGACATGAGCGCCAGTCTCATTCTTAAAATCTACCTAGGTGTATAAACATATTGACTGTGCACTGTGTTCCTGATGAGCATATAAACGGAAACCACTGGATGCTAGATAATGTTGCTGAACACAAAAATAATCTCTCAGATCCAAGTGTTTATATGGCAAATTATCATTATTTATTTAATACAACCCTTAGTGCTCATTGGGTATTTTTCAGGTTACAGTCCTTCACTCAAATATATGCAACCAAAATATATACAGCAATGTTTATTTTTTAAAGTATTGATGCCATATAAAGGCTTATTTATTTAAATGGCCATGCCAGTTATTTGTTTCTTCCAAGCCTCAAAAAGGAAAAAAAATTACAGTCTAAATTCCAGAATTATGGACAAATGCTACATCAGCAAAAACATTTTAATTATTTTGTATAATTGTAACATTTTACTTTATACATTTGGAAACAGAAGTCTTTCAGAGCATGCTTCTAGGCTATCTTCATGTCAAGTTTCAATCCAGTTAGAGAGCTCCTGGATAGACATTTACCTCACTGATCAGGGCTGGGGTGAACAGGGACGGGAATGATGGAAAGAGAAATGACCTGAGAGGTGCTAAAAAGATTCGGGCTGATCACGGGCAGGGTGACTGATAGGAGTCCGATCAGGAAACACTTCCAGCAGGGCACAGGGGATGATGGGATGAAATGAGAGCCCTCTGGGCTGGGAGAACCCCAGAAGCAGAGGGCGTGACATGGGATGCTAGCGGAGAGCCGCGCAAAGGGAGGAAATGCTGGATTTGGGGTTCCTTCTGCGAAAGCCCTGGCAGAAGGGCACAAGGTGACAGAGACGCCTCGGCAGACTAAGGGATGGGGAAGTGGGGCGATAGGGGGCTGCTCCGATGAAAGCTCCCGGGAGGGGGGGAGGCTGTGGGATAAGGAGCCGCTGCTGAAGAGAACCCGGGGCTGTCACCTCCCCGGTGACCGGGAACCTCCCTCAGGCACACCAGCGGCCGGGGATCACACAGCAGGCAGGCAGCCGAGGGGGCCGAGTCGCTGCTGGGGGCCGCGCCGGTAAGCCCAGCCCGGAAGGAGCCGAGCTCCTTCTCACAGTTCACCCCGCGGCGAGGCCCTGGCTCCCCGCCGCGGGGCGCCTGGAGACCCACTCCCGCGGCAGCGCTGTCCCCGGCACCCCGTACCGGACGCGGCGCCCGCCCCTCGGGGCTGAGCGCGCCGGCCCGGCCCGCGTACCTCATACTGGATGTACTGCTTCCGCCACTCGGGCGTGATGTGCGCGGAGAGGTGCTCGGCGAACTTCATCCTGCCGCCCCTACCCGGCCGCCGCCGCGCTCACTCGGCTGCCCCGGAGCCGGCTCCGCGGGACCCTGCGGTGGCTGGTGCTAGCGGGCCGGTGCTGCTGCCCCCGCCGCCGCACATGGGCCCCGCTCCTTGCTCCCGCCGCCCGCACTGCGTCCCGTCCCCTCCCCACCCGCCCAGCTCGGGTCTCCTCAGCGCTGCCCTGCCGCCCACTGCGGCCCCGCCGCAGCCGCCGCCATCTTTCTCTCTTCGCTCACCCTGCCCCCCTCCCGCCGGTAGGACGTCATCGCCATGGTAACCGCCGCCCACCTCCTCCGCCTCAGCGCGGAGACCGGCCGGGGGCGGGGCCTAGGACCAGGGGGCGCGGCAGGAGTAACAGGGAGCCCCGCCCCCTTCTTTACAAACTTGGCTTGAAAGCAGGGAGTGCGGAGAGGCCTTTGGGGGCGGGGCTTTTCTCCCTTCGCTCCGCCCACTCCCCACCTCGCAGCACCGCCCCCGTGCAATGCAGCAAGACCTGTGGACGCCGGGGCCACAGCTGGGCACGCTAGCGTCAGGCAGGTGCTAGAAGGCAGAGAATGGTGCTGCGGGCCAATCGTGGCAGCTCCTCCAAGAGTGCACTGGGTGGCACTGCACAGCACACAAGGGTGGTGAGATGCTGTAGTTGAGAAAGGGGGGATTGCACTGTTTTGGACAGCGTGGGCTAGTAGCTAGCGCCAGACTGGGTTACATGTAAGAAGGAGTGCCTGGGTTGGCCAGTGTGAGTGGGCTGGGGATAGTGGACTGAATATGAGGCAAACAAAGGTCACCCCGTTAGCCAGTGTGGAGGGCAGGCTTGGGTCATGGGATGGGCCAGCATCATAGTGTGGACGGCTACCTACGTCATAGTGTGTGCATGGAGAAGGTGGGAACCCCCTCCCAGTATATTATGCTTAGGACTATATTGAACAATGTGCTAGACAAGAATGGACTTTTGGGACACACAGTATCAAGTGGTTTGCCTGGGGAATCTCTAAGGGGAGGAAAATACAAATTCCTCACCCCCTCAGTTATGCAAAATCCCAGCCTTTTGAAGCTATGCCCTGAAGAGAGCTGATTACCTGTTCCCACAGTCTCAGGATCCAATGCCCAAGCTGTATAAAGGAAAGACTAACCTATGCAGAGTTTGTTAGTTCTGAGCTACACTAATCTGAACTTGTAACCACAGAAAAACACCTTGATGGGGTTTGAAGGAGTGACTTCTATCAGAACCCTTGCTGGAGTTGAGGGCTAATCTCTGGTAAGCTTATTGGCATGACTGTACATTCTTTTATTGTTTTTAATATGTTTTCTCTGTAATGCTTTCACCTTAAAAATAAATGTGCTTGCTTATAAGGAGTTGTGTGGTAACTTGTGACTGTTGGCAATTACAGCTGTTCATAGCCGTTGAAGAGAAAGGAAAGTGCAGACCCTGACTTGTTTAACCAGTCTGGCTTGCTGGGAATATCACAGTGTAGGAAGGAAACTGTGCAGTCTGGGGGGAAAAAGAACCCTGGTCAGAAGGGAGAGAGATGCAGGTCTCTGACCAAAAAAGGTGGCGACTGAGGAGCCTGGAATGGGTGCCCTCGAGAGACCACAAAAGGAGAATACAGGTGCTGTTGCCCTGAACTGTGACAAAAAGGACAAATCAAACCTTCTGCATCTAAGTGCTGTTTTCTTTTACCTTAAGAATGATATTAACTTGTTACAATCATTTATAAAAACAAACATTTCCTCCTAGTAAGTTTACATGCACAGTGATTAATGAGCTTTTTTGTCATCAAGAGAAGAAAGCAGTATAAGTCATATTTGTATAGTCTCTGCTGGTTAACTGAACAGCTAATAGTTCACTGCTAACATGGAGAACTTCAGTCATAAATCAGCTTTTCCTTTAAAAATACAGTATACTTCGGAGAGCCAGTTTGTTCTGTGGTATAGCAATAGTTAACGGCCATCTTTGCTCCTAGGCCTATTTCCTCCACTTTGACACTGACTCACTCTGGAGTCTCTAGCAAGTCATTTAACCTTTCCATTCCTTACCAACTTTATAGGGTGTTGCAAGACTTAATTAACAGCTGTAAAGTACTTCAGAGCCTTGAGTGAAAAGTTCTATGTAAATGCAGAAATTATAAGCATATTATTGAACATACTTGAGTAATCTGTATATTACAGTAACAAACCCACATCCTGAAGCATTATTGAATTTTATATGACGATAAGCAGAAAAGTACTTTATCTTCAGATTTCTTTTCATGTTTTACAGCAAGATGCTGCTCTCTCGCTCTCTCGCTCTCTCTCGCTGGCCCTAATTCTTCATTCTATCTGAACTGAGCTTGGCACTTAGAACAGGGAGCTGTGTGCCTAGCCCCAAAGTTAGTTACAGCAGCTTTGGGATGGCTATAACTTAAGTTCTGAGTGCAGTAGCTTCCTATGGATTGGGGTCCCAGGCCATCCAGCATTTGGCAAGCATTTGGTGGCTTTAGCAGGACCCAGGGCTAGGCTACAAGTGCTGAGCAGATTAGATCTAGATGCTCTTCACTTTGCCAGTTCCAGTCTCACAGTGGGAGACCAAGTGGGGTGAGGGCAGAGCTCCTGTTCCTCGTTCTACCTGTCCAGGGAGGTGCGTTCAAAGGGGGACAACAATGTATCTCTGAAGGCTGGGAATGCCCTAGTTATTTTTACAAAATCCAGCTTTTGTCTCTGTTTTTGTGAACCCTGTAAACTGGCCATCTGAAGCAGCTAAGATCATGCAATTGATGATGAGTGGGCTGAGCACACAAGCCTCGAGAAGAACCCACCTCCCCCACCTACCAGGCCTGTTGCATGTTGACACCTCCTTCCCCACTCACCTTCCAAAGCCCTCTTCATCCCCCCCACCCCTCCACACAAGTTGCTGAAGCAGCCTTCCTCCACACAAATCCACAGAGTGACAGGAAAGGAGAGGGAGAGGCTGTTGGGCTGAGGAGACATGCCTTTGTCCCTCACCCTCCCTCCCAGGCATAACCCCCCAAAGTGCTGCCCCCCATGCATCATCGCTCCTACCCCATTTGAAAGGTGTCTTGGCTTTTTAATTTGAAAATCTGGTCATCCCTAGGTGAATTCTCCCGCCCACCCCCGTTGCACCAAAGAAAGCCTGTAGAAGGAGTGAGGTCAGGACCATCCTTCTGGCCCTTTCTAGCCTGGGGAGGGGGATGAAGAGCCTCCCTGGGTATCCTCCAATCCATGCAGCACTAGTGTGAGTCAAGAGGGGTGGGGTGCATGCATGAGAGGGAAAGAGCATGTGTGTGAGATGGGGAGGGCAGTGTGTGAGTGTGAGAAAGGAGTATAGGGGCTATTGGGCAGCGAACAGATTCAGAATAAGGGAGGAGACAGATGGGAAGAATGAAAGAATATGCAGGAAGGAGGAAGATAGAAGAGAATGGTGGAGGAGGGAAATTAGAATGAGGGATAAGACTGCAGAAAAATGGAGGAAAAGGAAAGTTGGCGTGAAGGAACAGAAATGGTAAAGGAGGAAGAAAAGCAAGGGAAAGAGTGAGTTGATTAAATATATTTAATACCCAAGCATTACAATAGACAAATACTTAATACTTGTGCAGCTCATAGACTTCTACCACAACTGCCTTCAATATACCAAAGCTGTTTGTGTGTGATTATGACCGAATGTACTGCTATATTCACATGCAACACACTATTGTAATAATCTCTGTACAAAATATGCCTTGTGCGATATCATTTGAAAACGAACAACTCGCTGGTCAATAATATGGTGAAATGTGTGTAGCAACATTATAATGTAAAGCTATGAACATAAAAAGAAATTATGATTGAAATGTGTTTACCAGACAAGTCTGGGGAGGGGGGTAAATCTGTTCCTCAGAGACAAAGGACAAACTGATGCCTCTAGTCAGTTGTCATCAAAGTCGATTAGCTATCACCGGTCAAGTGGCCATTCCTTGGCAACGGAGGGAGGCAGGAACAGATTGATTTGCATTTTAATAAACAACAACATGGAACCTCTTTCACCACGAGACTCCATGTCTTTATCCTCACAGTGAGAGCAAACTTTATCTAGGGGCAACCCTCAGGAAAATGCATTTCAAAGAGTGACTGCACTATAAAAGTATCAGAGGGGTAGCCGTGTTAGTCTGGATCTTTAAAAAGCAACAAAGAGTCCTGTGGCACCTTAAAGACTAACAGTTGTATTGGAGCATAAGCTTTCGTGGGTGAATGGCCACTTCATCAGACGCATGTAATGGAAATTTCCAGAGGCAGGTATAAATATGCAGGCAAGAATCAGTCTGGAGATAACAAGGTTAGTTCAATCAGGGGGGGTGAGGCCCTCTTCTAGCAGCTGAGGTGTGAACACCAAGGGAGGAGAAACTGTTTTTGTAGTTGGCTAGCCATTCACAGTCTTTGTTTAATCCTGATCTGATGGTGTCAAATTTGCAAATGAACTAAAGCTCAGCAGTTTCTCTTTGAAGTCTGGTCCTGAAGTTTTTTTGCTGTAAGATGGCTACCTTTACATCTGCTATAGTGTGGCCAGGGAGGTTGAAGTGTTCTCCTACAGGTTTTTGTATATTGCCATTCCTAATATCTGACTTGTGTCCATTTATCCTTTTATGTAGGGACTGTCCAGTTTGGCCAATGTACATAGCAGAGAGGCATTGCTGGCACATGATGGCGTATATAACATTGGTGGACGTGCAGGTGAATGAACCGGTGATGTTGTAGCTGATCTGGTTGGTCCTGTGATGATGTCGCTGGTGTAGATATGTGGGCAGAGTTGGCATCAAGGTTTGTTGCATGGATTGGTTCCTGAGTAAGAGTCAACGCTTGGCTGTAGACGATGGATCGTGTGGTGTGTCCGGGGTGGAAGCTGGAGGCATGAAGGTAGGCATAGTGGTTGGTGGGTTTCCGGTATAGGGTGGTGTTAACATGACCATCACTTATTTGTAGTGTGGTGTCAAGGAAGTGGACCTCCCGTGTAGATTGGTCCTGGACAACCGCATTTGCTCCAACCCCTCAGACAGAGACCAACACCTACAAGATCTTCACCAAGCATTCTCAAAACTACAATACCCACACGAGGAAATAAGGAAACAAATCAACAGAGCCAGAGGTGTACCAGGAGCCTCCTGCTACAAGACAGGTCCAAGAAAGAAACCATCAGAACTCCACTGGCCATCACCTACAGTCCTCAGCTTAAACCTCTCCAACGCATCATCAGTGATCTACAACCCATCCTGGACAATGATCCCTCGTTTTCACACACCTTGGGAGGCAGGCCAGTCCTCGCCCACAGATGGCTTTGCTGCAATGGGATTCCCTACCTGTGGTGGGGCGATAGATGGAACTCATATCCCTATCTTGGCACCGGAGCACCAGGGCAGCCAGTACATAAACCGCAAGGGGTACTTTTCAATGGTGCTGCAAGCACTGGTGGATCACAAGGGACGTTTCACCAACATCAACGTGGGATGGCCGGGCAGGGTTCATGACGCTCGCGTCTTCAGGAACACTAGTCTGTTTAAACGGCTGCACCAAGGGATTTACTTCCCAGACCAGAAAATAACCATTGGGGATGTTGAGATGCCTATAGTTATCCTTAGGGACCCAGCCTACCCCTTAATGCCATGGCTCATGAAGCCATACACAGGCAGCCTGGACAGTAGTCAGGAGCTGTTCAACTACAGGCTGAGCAAGTGCAGAATGGTGGTAGAATGTGCCTTTGGACGTTTAAAGGGTCGCTGGCGCACGTTACTGACTCGCTCAGACCTCAGCCAAACCAACATTCCCATTGTTATTGCTGCTTGCTGTGTGCTCCACAATCTCTGTGAGAGTAAGGGGGAGACGTTTATGGTGGGGTGGGAGGCTGAGGCAAATCGCCTGGCTGCTGATTACGCGCAGCCAGACACCAGGGCGATTAGAAGAGCACACCAGGAAGCGCTGGGCATCAGAGCAGCTTTGAAAACCAGTTTCATGACTGGCCAGGCTACAGTGTGAAAGTTCTGTTTGTTTCTCCTTGGTGAAAACCCGCCCCCTTGATTGACTCATTCCCTGTAAGCAACCCACCCTCCCCCCTTCGATCACAGCTTGCTTTCAAAGGAAATAAAGTCACTATCGTTTAAAAATCATGTATTCTTTATTAATTGATTATAAACGTAGGGAGAGAACTGACAAGGTCCCCAGGTGGGGTTGGGGAGGAGGATAGGAGGGAAGGAAAAGGCCACTTCAAAAGTTCAAAATAATGAGTCTTTTGCTTGGGCTGTCCACTGGGGTGGAGTGGCAGGGTGCACGGAGCCTCCCCCCGCGTTCTTACACGTCTGGGTGAGGAGGCTATGGAACTTGGGGAGGGCAGTTATAGAGGGGCTGCAGCGGCACGCTGTGATCCTGCTGCTGCCGTTCCTGAAGCTCCACCAGACGCCAGAGCATGTCCGAGTGATCACGCAGCAGCCCCAGCGTTGCAGCCTGCCACCTCTCATCTCAAGCGTCCCTCCTGTCCTCACGTGGGTCCCTCCTGTCCTCAAGTTCACTGGCATCTTTCCTGTACTGTGATACCATGTCCTTCCACTCATTCAGATGAGCTCTTTCATCGCGTGTCGATTGCATGATTCCCGAGAACATGTCGTCTCGCGTGCGTTTTTTTCGCCGCCTTATCTGAGATAGCCTTCGGGATGGAGGAGGTAGGCTTGAAAGATTTGCAGCTGTGGGAGGGAGGGGAAAAAAGGGAGAGAAGTATTTAAAAAGGATACATTTTACAGAACAATGCTTATACTCTTTCACGATGAACAACACTATTCACATTACATAGCACATGTGATTTCGGTACAAGGTCGCATTTTACATCTTATATTGAGTGCCTGCGGCGTTGGTGTTAGAGATCACAGACGCAGGGCCGGGCAACAGAATTTGGCTTGTATGCAGCCATGGTAAGCCATTGTCTTTCGGCTTCTGCAACCTTAATAAAAAGCAGCGCCCTCCTTTCACATACCAAGCAAAGCCTGTTGAGTGCTGCGGTTTTCCTGTTAACGTGCAGCAGCAGAAACCAAACTTAACCCCCCCACCACCCATCGAATTCTCTGGGATGATCACTTTACCCCTTCCCCCCACCACATGGCTGGTATCAGGGAAGATCCCTGCAGAACCCACACTAACCCCCCCTCCATCCAATTCTCTGGGATGATCGCTTTACCCCTCCCCCCACCGCGTGGCTGATATCAGGGAAGATCCCTGCTAGCCAAACGTGAGAAGCTCAGCGCTAATGACCCCCCCCCCCCCGCGCCTACCTCCCACCCCCACCCCCCCGCTTGGCTAACTGCAGGGAAGGATTTCTTTTCAGCCACAGGCAAACAGCCCAGTAGGAACGGCCACCTCTGTCCCCTTAATTAAATTCCCATATTTCAACCAGGTTACCATGAACGATATCACTCTCCTGAGGATAACACAGCGAGATAAAGAACGGATGTTGCTTGAATGCCAGCAAACACCGGGACCATACGCTGCCAGGCTTTGTCATGCAATGATACCAGATTACTTGCTACTAGCATGGCGTGGTCAAGTGTCCTACCATGGAGGACGGAATAAGGCTGCACTGCCCAGAAACCTTCTGCAAAGGCTTTTGGAGTACCTCCAGGAGAGTTTCATGGAGATGTCCCTGGAGGATTTCCGCTCCATCCCCAGACACATTAACAGACTTTTCCAGTAACTGTACCGGCCGCGAATGCATCCCAAGTCCTCAGGGCAAATTAATCATTAAAAAACGCTTGCTTTTAAACCATGTTTTATATTTACAAAGATACACTCACCAGAGGTCCCTTCCATGGGGTCTGCGATACCGCCTTGTGAGGGTTCGGAGGGTACTTCAGTCAGGCTGAGAAAAAGATCCTGGCTGTTGGGGAGAACGGAGTGCTGTGTGCTCTCCGCAAGCTCGTCGTCGTCCTCCTCTTCCCCGTCCGCAGAATCCTCAGGCATGGCTGAGAGTAACCCCTCATCGGAATCCACTGTCAGGGGTGGGGTAGTGGTGGCAGCCCCCCCTAGAATTGCATGCAGCTCAGTGTAGAAGCGACATGTCTGCGGCTCTGCCCCGGAGCGTCCGTTTGCTTCTTTGGTTTTCTGGTATGCTTGCCTGAGCTCCTTAACTTTCACGCGGCACTGTAGTGAGTCCCTATTGTGGCCTCTCTCCATCATGCTCTTGGAGATTTTTTCAAATGTTTTGGCATTTCGTTTTTTGGACCGTAGTTCTGCTAGCACGGAATCCTCTCCCCATATAGCGATCAGATCCAGTACCTCCTGTACGGTCCATGCTGGTGCTCTTTTTCGGTTCTTGGACTGCATGGTTACCTGTGCTCTCCACGCTGGGCAAACAGGAAATTAAATTCAAAAGTTCGCAGGGCTTTTCCTGTCTACCTGGCCAGTGCATCCGAGTTCAGATTGCTGTCCAGAGCGGTCACAATGGTGCACTGTGGGATAGCTCCCGGAGGCCAATACCGTCAAATTTCATCCACACTAACCCTAATTTGAACCGGCAATGTCGATTTCAGCGCTACTCCCCTCGGAGAGTACAGAAATCAATTTTAAGAGCCCTTTATATCGAAGTAAATGGCTTCGTTGTGTGGACGGGTGCAGGGTTAATTCGATTTAACGCTGCTAAATTCGACCTAAACTCTCAGTGTAGACCAGGCCAATAAGAAGTAAGAATTTCACCTTGAACCAAGCCTAGTTAAAGTTCTAGCACTAGAAAATGTTTTATCTTTATTTCCCTTGTACTCATTTCTGACTTTAATGCCTTATACTTGTACTCACTTAAAACTTAAATAAAATTGTTTTATTCTTTAATCAAATCCAGTGCTGAGTTTACACTGAATTGTTTGGTAACTCCAATTAAAGTAGCAAACTGTTGTACACTGATCCCTTACAGGGGTAATGGACCTCTAATATTTGAACTGTCCAGGAGAGGGCTGGACAGTGCAGCACACATGTTTTGGGGAAAAAATGGGACTGGGAATATGCTGGGGTCTCCCTGCATGTAGTAACCAAGTCTGCCAAAGCCAGAGTGGGACTAGTGTGTGGCTGACAGGCTGATGGGGTCAGAGTTGTTGGACCAGGGCTGCAGCTATACTCAGACACTCAGGGTGTGACTTGCATGCTTGCAAGCTGTTTGTGGAAAGCCCAGTTTGGGAGCTATAGCAGCAAAGCATTGTGAGCCCCCCACCCCAAGGTTACAGGGCAGATGGCGACACAGCCCCTCACTGGTCTGGCTTGCACCCTGGAATGTGACAGTAATTACACAGCTTGTGCACAAAGAGCTCTGGTAAATCGAGGGGAATTCTGCTACGTGTTTGACAACCATGCCAAAGACGCTGTCTGGGCCGCTTCTGCCTGCCCATCTGGCATTTGGAGAAAAATGATTAGGACTTGAGAGGAGCAGGGTGGCAGTTGATTCAGGCAGGATAAAGTGTGTCAGGGTAGTGGAAGGCCTATATGGGAAGAAGTGTCACTGTGTTGTCAGCCGGTCAAAGAATAACTCGGTCCTGCTCTTAAAATGGAGAGGATATGGGAAACAGCCTTTTGATCCCTCCTGACCAAAGAGAAGATCACAAGGAAGGTCCCAAAGTCCAAGCTGAGAGCAACCCTTGTGTGTACAAAGGCACTGGTGGCCTGTAAAATACAAATATTCAGAGACTATGAAGCCCAGAGTAAGGGATGCATTAAAACACTGAGGTCCAGACCCTCAGTCCCACCCTCCCCATCCAGTCGCTTTGCACTGCTCAGGCAGCACAAAGCAGCCAGAAAACAGTCCTAAGTGGAGTGTANCGGTCACAATGGTGCACTGTGGGATAGCTCCCGGAGGCCAATACCGTCAAATTTCATCCACACTAACCCTAATTTGAACCGGCAATGTCGATTTCAGCGCTACTCCCCTCGGAGAGTACAGAAATCAATTTTAAGAGCCCTTTATATCGAAGTAAATGGCTTCGTTGTGTGGACGGGTGCAGGGTTAATTCGATTTAACGCTGCTAAATTCGACCTAAACTCTCAGTGTAGACCAGGCCAATAAGAAGTAAGAATTTCACCTTGAACCAAGCCTAGTTAAAGTTCTAGCACTAGAAAATGTTTTATCTTTATTTCCCTTGTACTCATTTCTGACTTTAATGCCTTATACTTGTACTCACTTAAAACTTAAATAAAATTGTTTTATTCTTTAATCAAATCCAGTGCTGAGTTTACACTGAATTGTTTGGTAACTCCAATTAAAGTAGCAAACTGTTGTACACTGATCCCTTACAGGGGTAATGGACCTCTAATATTTGAACTGTCCAGGAGAGGGCTGGACAGTGCAGCACACATGTTTTGGGGAAAAAATGGGACTGGGAATATGCTGGGGTCTCCCTGCATGTAGTAACCAAGTCTGCCAAAGCCAGAGTGGGACTAGTGTGTGGCTGACAGGCTGATGGGGTCAGAGTTGTTGGACCAGGGCTGCAGCTATACTCAGACACTCAGGGTGTGACTTGCATGCTTGCAAGCTGTTTGTGGAAAGCCCAGTTTGGGAGCTATAGCAGCAAAGCATTGTGAGCCCCCCACCCCAAGGTTACAGGGCAGATGGCGACACAGCCCCTCACTGGTCTGGCTTGCACCCTGGAATGTGACAGTAATTACACAGCTTGTGCACAAAGAGCTCTGGTAAATCGAGGGGAATTCTGCTACGTGTTTGACAACCATGCCAAAGACGCTGTCTGGGCCGCTTCTGCCTGCCCATCTGGCATTTGGAGAAAAATGATTAGGACTTGAGAGGAGCAGGGTGGCAGTTGATTCAGGCAGGATAAAGTGTGTCAGGGTAGTGGAAGGCCTATATGGGAAGAAGTGTCACTGTGTTGTCAGCCGGTCAAAGAATAACTCGGTCCTGCTCTTAAAATGGAGAGGATATGGGAAACAGCCTTTTGATCCCTCCTGACCAAAGAGAAGATCACAAGGAAGGTCCCAAAGTCCAAGCTGAGAGCAACCCTTGTGTGTACAAAGGCACTGGTGGCCTGTAAAATACAAATATTCAGAGACTATGAAGCCCAGAGTAAGGGATGCATTAAAACACTGAGGTCCAGACCCTCAGTCCCACCCTCCCCATCCAGTCGCTTTGCACTGCTCAGGCAGCACAAAGCAGCCAGAAAACAGTCCTAAGTGGAGTGTAGCGGGGTGGTCACCCGCTCTGGCCCAACAAGGGTTAAAGCCAGCCCTGGGACTGGGCTGGGAAGGAAAGCCTGGGCTGATTGGGGAAGCAGCGGCAGCTGGGCCACGCCCCAATCAGGCCCAGCTGGTCCCTATAATGGGCTGCGAGCCAGAAGCCCAAACAGTCTCTCTCTGTTTGTAGAGAGAGATGGGCCTGGGTGCAGGGAGTTAGGAACAGAGTACCTGAGTGGAGCAGGGCTGGGGAAAGGCAGAGGAGCCGGGGAGCTCTAGCCTGGAAAGCCCCAGGCTGCGGCCTAGCAAAGGCCAACAGGTACTGGGAGTCTCTCTCTCTGTCTTCAGAGAGAGAAGGGCCTGGCTGCTGGGAAGCACAGGGTGCCTAGAGTGAGGCAGGGCTGGGGAAAGGCCAGAGGGGCTGGGGAGCTCCAGGCTGGCAACTCCCCAGGCTGCAGGGCCTTGTCCAAGGCCCCAGAAAGGCACTGGGTTCCAGAGAGGGGCAGCAGGTCCAACCCCAACCTAGCCTATGATGAGTGGCTGACACTGCAGTCTGCCCCAGGGCGCGGGGGCTAGTTGGAGACTGGCGTAGCCTACGACTGAGGCAAGGTGGGGATAGTGGGTGGAGGGTTCCCCTGGGAAGGGAGAGACCCAGTGAAAGGGGCACCGGGGTCCTGGGAGGGACACGGGCCAGTGGCAGGCCGGATCACCAGCCTGCAGGGGGCGCTCCAGGAGGCTGGAAGAGCTAATTCCCTGGACGACCAGCAGGAGGCGCCGCAGGGGTGAGTCCGTGCTCGCTTACAGGAGTAACTAGCCTGAGCTGCTTGCATAAGGGAATCCCTGGGTGGTGTAATACCAGTGTAGCAGCTCAGTGCCACCTACTCCCCGCTCTCCACCTGCAGCAGAGGGTGCATATTGGGGCAGACCAAGCACTGAGAGGTATATGGCTGGAGTATGGTGCACCAGCTCTCTTGGGCCAGCGGACTAGTCGTTGGGGCTGTCACTGCTGGTGTAATTTACAGCAGCTCTGAAGCTGCTCTAAGTTGTACCAAGGGCTAAACAAGCCCAGCTGCTCCTCAGATCAAGGGAGGTAGAATGATGGCTTAGAGCACGGCTCAGGCAGACCCAAGGATCTGGCCCACTTAGTCAATTGTCGGAATAAATATTAATGGCACTAGAGGCAGGATGTGGTCAAAATTCAGTTCCTGAGATGACTCTGTCTTCCCTGCTGATAGGGGTTGAGAGTGCTGCGGTGAGCCGAATGCTCATCCCTGAAGGAGGATGGGGGCATCCCACTTGAGTGATCCTCTCCAACTAACCCATGAGCCTGGTGAACAGGTTCCATAGCGAACAGCATCGATCCCTTCTCGGTCTAAGGTACAGACTGGCCTGATACAGTGCTCTACAAGAAGGGCTATTACAGCTCAAAAATTCTCTCCCAAGATAAAGAGAAACGGGGGGAAAAATGTATGAAGCAATCAGAGGTGGATTAAGGCCTAGGCACTGCACCCACGTCAAGGGTGCCAGTTCCTGAAGTCACGTGGTTATTTATAAACTTAGTTTTTTACTCCTGAGGGCATTCTGCACCAAAAAATTAAACATTCTTCACATATTTCAAATTTCTGCAAATTTTATTTGTCAAATAAATGTGGAGGCTCCAGTATGGCATTGGGGAGCACAGGCCACTGGCTGCACAGAGGTGGGAGATCATTGTGCAGCTCCCCCCTCCCGGGACACAGACTCAGCGGTGAGGTTGCACCCAACCCTAACACAGCGTAAGGACCAGGCCTGCCCCACAAACACCCCAGGGCCCTGCTCCTCCATGCCAGGTGCACCAGGTGTGGGCAGGCAGGCTCAGCAAGGCAAGATCCAAGTGTGGAGGGGCTTAGTGTGGGGAGATCCAGGTGTGGGTAGAGAGGGTTCTGTGTGGAGCAATCTGGGTGCAGGTGGCTCAGTGGGGGATCTGGATGCACAGGGGCTTGTTGTGGGGTTCTGGTGCAATGGTAATGGGACTTTGCAGGGGGGTCCAGGTGAAGGTGGTTGGGCCTCAGCGTGGGGCGGGGGGTTAGGGCGTGGGGGATAGAACTCGATGGGATCTGGGTGTGGGGAGCTCAGTGGAGTGGGGATCCAGGTGCAGCTGGTTGGGGCTCAGTAGGGTGGGGATCCAGGTGCAAGTGGCTTATTGGAGCTTGTCGGGGGGGGTTCTGGGTGCGGAGGGGGGGTGAGGCCCGGCAGGAGGGTCTGGGTATGAGGGGGTCTGGATGCATGGGGGTTGGGCAGATGGGGGAGCAGCTCCCTCTACAGAGATCCCTCACCTTGCAGCTGAGGAGTGATGGGTGCAGGAAGCACGAGGGGGCGGGGGGGAGTTTGCAGAGCTTCCTGCAGCTGGGGAAGAAATCTGGGGGTGGGTCTGACCTGGCCCCAGATGCCATGCAGAGGAAGAGGAAGTCCTGTCCTCTCCAGCCCAGTCAAGTCTAGCAGCTGATCCCAGAGTAGGGAAGGAGCCACCAGCCAGGTCTTTCTCAATCCCACCCCCTGCCCCACAGTGATTTCCTTCTCTGCCAGCTGCCCTGGGTACCTGAAACATACTGCTGGGAAGGGTCGTATGACCGCTCTTGTGGCTTCCCTTTGCTTCCCCATCAGAAGGTCATTTTTCTGTGGGGAAGCAAAGAAATCTGCGGGGGGACATAAATTCTGCCCATGCACAATGGTGCAGAATTCCCCCAGGAGCTAAGTTCCCTGTAAGCTGTGCAGCCACGCAGCAGCCTTCTTAGTGCTGCGCAGGCACTCAGGGAACCTGCCCAGGGACCTGCCAGGGGAGGGGTGCCCCTTCCCCAGCTCCAACCTAGCCTGGCCCCCAACCTGCTGGGGCGCCCCTCCCCTAGCCCCAACTCTGGCACAGCCAGGGCACCTGGGCTGGCCAGGGCACCCCTACCCCGGCCCGAATCCAGCCGAGGTGGCCCAACCCAAACCCAGCTGGGGTGGCCTGGTCAGGCCCGAACCCAGCCCCAGCCTGGACCTGCAGCTGCACCCCTCCCCTCCCCTGGCCTGAACCCAGCCCAAGCCCAGGCCTGCTGGGGGAGGGGCACCTATCCTGCGGCCCCAACCCTAGAGCTGCCGCAGTGGGAAGAGGCACCTCTCCCCCCCCAGCCCAGGTGCTGCTGCGGCGGGAGAGAGAGCTAGGAGGAGCCCTCTCTCCCTGCCATAGCCCTGGAGCACCCTCCTGCACCCCAAACCCCCCCATCCCGGCCCCACCGCAGAGCCCGCACCCCCAGCCAGAGCCCTCACTCTCTGCACCCAACCCTCTGCCCCAGCCCTGAGCCCCTCATCCCTAGTGCCACCCCAGAACCAGCACCCCCAGCTGGAGCCCTCACACCTCTGCACCCCAACCCTCTGTCCCAGCCCTGAGCCCCCTCCCACACTCCGAACGCCTCGGCCCCACCCCACATGAATTTTGTTATGTGCACCAATATGAAGGTGATGTGTCACACACCACCTCCATATTGGTGTACATAACAAAATTCATTCCACACGTGTGGGAAAAATTAGAGGGAACACTGCCCAGGAGTAGTTTTTGTTAAAACAAATGAAAAAGCAAGTTTCTAGCCCTGGTGTACAGAAATGCTTGAAAACTAGAGCTGGTCAACAAAAATATGAAAAATTTGCCTTTTTTTTTTCAAAAATAAAAATGTTCATGGGAAAACATTTTGTGTTTTCAAATGTCCCATTTCTCAACACAGCCCAAAAATAAAAGAAAACGGTTACTTACCTTTTAATAACTGTTGTTCTTTGAGATGTGTTGCTCATATCTATTCCAGTTAGGTGTGTGCGCGCGCCGCATGCACGGATGTCGGAAACTTTTACCCTAGCAGCTACCAGTTGGGCCGGGCCCCCTGGAGTGGCGCCGAAATGGCGATCTATATAAGCCCCTGCCGGCCCGACCCCCCCTTCAGTTCCTTCTTGCCGGCTACTCTGACAGAGGGGAAGGTGGGGGGGGAATGGAATAGATATGAGCAACACATCTCGAAGAACAACAGTTACAAAACGGTAAGTAACCGTTTTTCTTCTTCGAGTGATTGCTCATATCAATTCCAGTTAGGTGACTCCCAAGCCTTACCTCGGAGGTGGGGTCGGAGTCAAGGAACCACAGATTGAAGGATCGCTCTGCCAAAGGCTGCATCATCCCGAGAGTGCTGGACGATGGCATAGTGGGATGTGAAGGTATGAACCGAGGCCCACATAGCAGCCCTGCAGATTTCCTGGAGAGGAATGTGTGCCAGAAAGGCAGCTGACGACGCCTGAGCTCTCGTGGAGTGAGCCGTAACAGCAGGCGGAGGGACGTTTGCCAGGTTATAGCAAGCACAAACGCACCCGGTGATCCACGAAGATATTCGTTGAGAGGAAACCGGGGCGCCTTTCATCCACTCCGCAATGGTGACAAACAACTAGGTTGTTTTACGGAAGGGCTTTGTCCGGTCTATGTAGAAGGCGATTGCCCTTCTAACGTCGAGAGAATGGAGGCGTTGTTCACGTATGTCAGCATGTGGTTTTGGGTAGAAAACCGGTAGAAAGATATCCTGGCTCACGTGGAAGCGGGACACCACTTTTGGTAGGAAGGCTGGGTGAGGTCTTAGTTGGACTTTATCTTTATGAAAGATGGTATAGGGCAGCTCACAGGTGAGAGCGCGTAGCTCGGAGACCTGGCAGAGTCGGGTACCAGCACTGACACAGCCAGGCAGGGGCTACCAGTATGGCATCTGCCTTGTCCCGGCGGATCTTGAGGAGCACCTTGTGAACCAGCGGGAATGGTGGGAAGGCATACAGCAACTGGCCCGACCACGTGATCTGAAAGACATCCGCTAAAGAGCCCAGGCTGTGACTCCGGAAGGAGCAGAAAACTGGACACTTTCTGTTGGTCCGTGAAGCGAACAAGTTGATTCGGGGAAACCCCCAGGTGCGGAAAACGGAATGGATGATATCCGGGCGTATGGACCATTCGTGAGTCAGAAAACGCTTGCTCAAAGTATCCGCCAGGACGTTCTGGACACCCGGCAGGTACGAGGCCTGAAGGTTGATGGAGTGGACTAAGCAGAAGTCCCAGAGAGAGAGGGCTTCTTGGCAGAGCGGCGATGACCGGGCTCCACCTTGCTTGTTCAGGTAGAACATGGCCGTGGTGTTGTCCGTTAGGACTGCTATGCAGTGGCCCCATAAGTGGGGAAGAAAGGCTTGGCACGCAAGGCGGATCGCCCTGAGCTCTCTGATGTTGATGTGTAGTGACAGCTCGCCCTCATGCCATAAGCCCTGTGTTGTCAGGCTGCCAAGGTGGGCTCCCCATCCCAGGGCAGACGCGTCTGTAACCAGAGTCAGAGTGGGTTGGGGGGGATGAAACGGGACCCCGGCACCCACCATCTGAGGGTCCAGCCACCACTGCAGGGAGTCGAGTGTGCACTTCGGGACTGTGAGGACCATGTCTAGGCTGTCACGTCCTGGACGATAGGCAGACGCCAACCACGCCTGAAGCGGCCTGAGCCTTAGCCTGGCGTGTTGCACTACGTATGTACAGGACGCCATGTGACCCAGCAGTCTGAGGCAGTGCCTTGCTGTGGTGGTCGGAAACTTGCAGAGGTTGGTAATTATGCCTGCTATAGCCAGGCGCCGTGCTTCTGGAAGGAAAGCTCTCACTTGGTTTGCGTCCAGGACTGCTCCTATAAACTCTATTGTTTGAGTAGGGGTGAGGACGGACTTGCTGAGGTTTACCATGATGCCCAAGCGAGTGAACGTGTCCATGAGTACCTGCGACTGCACGTGATTATGAAACCGGCCCCGTATAAGCCAGTCATCTAGGTACGGGAAGACGTGTACGTGGTGTCGGTGCAGAAAAGCAGCCATGCACTTGGTAAAGATGCGGGGGGCTGTGCATAAGCCAAACAGGAGGGCTGTGAACTGATAGTGCGTCTTGCCCACCACGAAACGGAGGAAACGTCTGTGAGGCGGGATAATCGAAATGTGAAAGTACGCGTCTTTCATATCGAGGGCGGCATACCAATCTCCCGGGTCCAGTGAAGGGATGATAGTGGCTAAGGAGACCGTCTGGAACTTCAGGTTGACGGTGTACTTGTTGAGCTCCCTGAGGTCCAGAATAGGTCTTGGGCCTCCCTTTGCCTTGGGTACAAGGAAGTAGCGGGAGTAGAAACCCTTGCCCCTGAACTCCTGAGGAACTTCCTCCACTGCCCCTAGGGTGAGGAGGGATTGAACCTCCTGGATGAGGAGTTGCTCGTGAGAAGGGTCCTTGAAGAGGGAGGGGGGGTGGGAGGGCGGGTTGGAATGGAACTGGATAGAATATCCCGTCTGCACCATTACCCAACGGTCCGAGGTAATATGGGACCAGGCATGGTGGAAACAGGATAGACGATTTAGAAAGGGATAACTGTCTTGGGTGAGAACTGGTAGTCCGTCCTCTGGTGCACCTTCAAAATGGGCGCTTAGGGCCCGGGGGTGGCTTAGACTGTCCTTGGCCTTGTCCAGGGGGAGGACGAGACGGTTTACGTCGAGAGTATCTACCTCTGCGACGAGAAGGGTCCTGCCTTGGTCTCGGAGGGAAAGGACATTGCTGGGTGGTCTGTGGCCTAAAGGGCTTCCTCTGGGTAACCGGGGTATGCATACCTAAGGACTTAATGGTGTTTCTTGTGTCCTTTAAGGTATGCAGGCGGGAGTCAGTTTGGTCCTGGCCATTGAAAGGGAGGTCCTGGATGGTATGCTGAACCTCGGGCGGGAGGCTGGAGGACTGAAGCCAGGCATTCCGCCGCATAGCGATTCCCGACACCAAGGTGTGCGCAGCCGCGTCCGCAGCATCGAGGGAACCCTGGAGGGAAGTTCTAGCAACCAGCTTACCCTCCTCAGCAATGGCCCCCAGTTCCGTACAAGCCTCTACTGGGAGAAGGTCATGGAATTTAAGGACCACCGACCAAGAATTAAAATTGTACCTGCTGAGGATCGCCAGCTGGTTAGCGATCCACAGCGAGAGACCCCCAGTAGAATAAAACTTTCTCCCAAAAAGGTCCCGCCATTTTGCGTCTTTTGATTTGGGAGCAGGCCCTTGCTGGCCCTGTCTTTCCCTGGCATTTACCACATCTACCACCAGCGAACATGGGGCAGGGTGGGTAAACAGGTATTCATAACCCCTGGTGGGGACAAAGTACTTTCGTTCCACCCCCTTAGCTGTGGGGGGAATGGAGGCCGGGGTTTGCCAGAGGGTCTTTGCATTATTTTGTATGGTTTTGTTCATGGGAAGAGCCACCCTGGAGGGCCCTTCTGGGCCTAGAATGTCCACCATGGGGTCCTCATCCTCCACAACTTCCTCAATTTGGAGGTTCATATTGAGGGCCACATGCCTCAACAATTCCTGGAGGACCCTAAAGTCCATAGGGGGTGGTCCGGACGTGCCAGCCACAGCCTCATCAGGGGAGGACGAGGATGACTCCACTGGGAGGACAGGTGCGGCTGTAACGTCCTGATTGGACATGTATGGCTCCCCCTGGGGAGCAGGAGTAGCCTCTATTGCAGGCGGTGGTTCCACAGTTTGGTCTGTGTCAGGAGGAGGACGGCTAAGGGTTGCCTTAGGAGGCCTGGCACTCGAGCGAGACAGTGGCCGGGCAACTGCGGGAGCGCCCTGGGCTTGATGGTATGCCCAGGGTGTCCAAAATTGCCACTGGGGTTGCCAGTGGGCTGGTGGAACTTGTCCGAGGCTCCCTGGGCCAGAGTGAGGGATGTCCGAGACCCCTGATGCTCTCTCCGACCTGGCAGAAGGGGATCGGGACGGTGACGGCCAAGTGGGGGCAGTGCGGGAGTGGATCAACGCAGGCACCGAGTCTCTCGGCAGATGCAGGTCACGCGGTGATTGGCGCCGTGAAGCTGATCATGATCACAACTGGTGCCACGATGGTGAGCGGTGCCGCGACCGGGAGCGGTGTCGAGCTGGAGAGCGGTGCCGCGAGGTCACAGATCGGGACCTGGACCTCGAGCAGGACCATGTATGCGCAGTCGAAGATGACCTCGAGCGTGAGCGGCTCTGAAGTTCGAGACCGCGGGACCAGCGCCGCAAGTCATACCGGTGCCGTGAGTCAGACTGAGACCTGGGACGGTGCTGGGACTCTGAGCGGGACTGAGATGCTGGTCTGGGGGCTGACAGCCGGAACATCGCTGGTTTGCCCTTGGATGGCACCGGGACCCGAATTGGGGCTGGTGCTGGGGCCGGAAGCACCGGAGCCGTCATCTCTGAGACCTCTCGCCACCTCGAAGGTGTCCGGCGTGGAAGGTAGAATGATCTCTTCTACTTGCACCATCCCGTGTGGAGGGGTGGTCTGAAGAGATCGAGGCAGGGTGACCTGATCAGAGGTCTGTCCAGGGTCTTGCACCGTCGGGCCCGTAGCAACTGTCTCGATCCTACGAGGGGGTCCTCCCACAGCTTGCTTCTTGGCAGCAACCGGGGAATGGGAATGGTGCCAAGGTGGGCGTTTTTGGGGCCCGGGAGATCACCGGTCCCGCGATGAGCGCGGGATCTTCTGCGGTGCCGGAGCCGGTACCGCTGGAGGGGCACTCCGCACCGAGGCGCTCGGGCCCGCGTCTTGAGAGGGCCACAGGGCTGACTCCATGAGGAGTTGCCTAAGAAGGAACTCCCTCTCTTTACGCATTCGAGGTTTGAACGCTTTACAAATTTTGCACTTGTCTGCTTGATGGCCCTCCCCCAGACACCTGAGACAGGAATCATGGGGGTCGCCCGTAGGCATGGGCCTGCTGCAAGACTTGAAAGGCTTGAAGCCCTGAGACGGCATGCCCCAGGGCCCCGCAGGGCAGTCGTTGACAAGACCGCCCTCTAGCAGCTAAACTACACTTAATACTATAGAAAAACAATTAACACTTACTAACTACTAACTATTTACAATGAAGATAAAAGAACGCTAGGGATAAGTGGAACACTTGAAAAGACAAGAGACCACTGTTCCAACAACCGTCACAGGCGGTAAGAAGGAACTGAAGGGGGGTCGGGCCGGCAGGGGCTTATATAGATCGCCATTTCGGTGCCACTCCAGGGGGCTCCCCAGCCAGCCCGATGGGTAGCTGCTAGAGTAAAAGTTTCCGACATCCGTGCACGCGGCGTGCGCACACACCTAACTGGAATTGATATGAGCAGTCACTCGAAGAAGAATGTTCAGTTTCCATTTTTTCCTTTCCTTCCCCCTCATTTCCAGTGCCAAAATAGAAAAAGGTTTGGAAAGGGGGGGAAAGAAGTGCAGGTGGAGGAGGAGGAGGGAGGGTGAAAAAACATTTCCAATAAAAAACGAAAAAAATTGAATAGATAAAAAAATTGTTCCTTTTTGAAATCAGTAGAATGAAAGGGGGGGGGGGTTCCTTCACAAATATTTTTACCATTTTATCACCAGCTTTATTGCCAAGGTGAGCAGAGTGTATCCAATGGAGCACCACCAGGCTGACTCTGCAAACAGCCTGAAACAATAACTCTGAAAGGTGTGAACTGCACCATGAATCCCAGTCGGGTGTTAAATCCAAGACCCACTGCTCTAGGGGGCCCTTGCCAACACCACTCTAGCGTACAGAGAGGACTCTCTGTGTAATAGGAGAGGAGGACCCTGGCCCAACCCTTGCAGATAAACCCTATGTCCTGGGCAGGCTGGCCCTTTGAGCCAAGCTTGGTTCTCCCTTGCCCATGACTCCTCAGCTATCCCTCAGCCTCACTGATGAGCTGGTGATGTAAGGGCTAATGAGTGACTGCCACTGGATGTCATGGGGCTTAATTAGACAGACTGCCCCCAGCTGTGGTGGTGAAGTAGTGAAAGTACTAGTCTGGAGAGAGGTGCCTGAGGAACTCACGGGGTGGGTGAGGAAGAATACCCCTGAGTTAGAGCCTACAACAGAAGAAAGAGACCTACAGGGAGTAGAGTAGGCTCCTGTGGGGAGCCCAGAGATAGGGCCTACAGGGGGCTGGGAGATCCTCTGAGGTAAACTGCTGGAATCTCTCTAGGGACCCGGACATTGAGGATTTCAGTTGAACCTGCGAGGGACAGAAGAATTATAAGTCTGGATGCTGTTTGTGAACTCTAAGTTGGGCTGTTAGTTACCCCAGAGGGGCAGTGAACTGTTCTGGGACTTGGCTGGAGGGATGAGCTACAGCAAACCCAGAGAGGGAGAAGATGCCAGCTAGGACTGGCCATTGTGGGGCCAAGGAAGTGGCTACCAAGGAGGGTGCAATAGGTCAAGTCCCCTGCAAGGATGTGCTGAGACCTGATGGGGGCCTGAGAGGTGAGGATGTGTGCTTACACCCTTAGTGCTGGAGAGTCAGTATTAGGGGACCCTCCTGCTCCTACCCCTGCCCCTTTCTGGTGTGGACAGGGGACCTTGTTGCCATCCCTGCTGTTCTGGAGGAGTGGGAGATGCTACTGCCACTACTAAGGGAGGAGAAGCTGGCCCTCTCCTAATGCTGTCCTAAGCAGGGAGGGGGCAGTTCCACAGGGATGGAGCCACATGTCATGGTTTACTTAGTGCCCTGGATTGCCTTAATCCACCACTCCCCCTCCCCCCAGTGTTATGCTGATGTAAATTTGCAGTACTACCAACCCCAAGCGTACAAAAGTCACTAACCAAGCCTGCCCCACCCCCCAATCATGAGATTGGCTTAACAATCCTGCGATGTTTTGAACAATAAACTTTACATTATTTTGCTTTGCTTTCAGGCTAATGAGCATTTAGGGTGCCTTTGGGTCCAGTGGTGCTAGAACAATTTTTATAGTGGGGGTGCTGACAGTGGAAACCATGTAGTTGAGTTGTAATTACTACTTCAAGCCAGGGGGTGTTTTAGCACCCCTAGTTTCAGCACCTATGCTTGGGTTGTGTTCTCAAAATTCTTGGCAACTGTGAGGGCTAGAAACTCGTGGTCATTTTTAATGAAAGCTGAGATTCTCATGTAATGTGATTCCAGGTACTGGGGCTTTAAGTAAAATGCCAAATAATGTGAGACTCAGGATTAAATCATAAATGGAATGCTGCAGTGGTTAGGAGATAATTACAGGGGTTGGTTGGAGGCTCAGGGGCCATTTAAACTGCGGCTGTATTCCAAACTGTGGTGGACACTTATTTAGAGGCCAGTCCTGCTCCCATTGAAGTCAATAGCAAAATTCCTATTGATTTCAATGTGAACAACATTAGAGCTTAAATGGGCAGAACTCATTTGATGTGATTTAGCAGAACGCTGTCCCAGGATCAGTGTCCTGACTTGTGAAAATACATCTTTGCATTGAGACTTACCCAGCAGCAACAGCAGATCATTTGGTGACAACATTCTAGCTCATTGATACCATCTCTTAATTATCTTTGGAGAAAACCATTTAATGAACAGAGATTTAGTGCCCTTCAGTAAGAACTTCAGACTCAACAATCCAAGCAGTGCTGACCTTAAAAAGACCTAAACACTTATCACAGCTAGACGTACATTTAATGGATCACAGGGTTTTAATGTATTACCTTTGCAAATGTAAACTTATACCAGATAAAATCATCTAGGACCTGATTCTGCTCCAACTGAGGTCAGCAGCAATGAGTTGGATGGGAGCAGGCCCTGGTGATACACTGCTGCAGTTTCAATCCTTTGGATACAACATGGTGCTTGGAAACAACGTGCAACTGAACATGGAGATAATGATCTGTTTGAGATAAATCATCTCTTCTAATTTGCTATATGAATTACATGAAATCTATCATGTAAATTGATGCTTGTCATAAATTTGTCACTTCTCATCATATCTTGTGTATTTCATGGTACTGAAAATAATTAGGGCCTGATTTTCCATTGCCCTGAACCTTGTGTAGCCAGGTACTCCAGTGCAATGTGGGTGTCAAATGCTATGATATACACATCTATAGTGTAGATAACTACACCAGGTGCAATAGAATCAAACACTTACTACTTATTCTATTAAAATATGCAATAACTCATGGGGACAAATATCCAACCATCCAAAAAACTGACTCCCACATCAATTCCATTTTCCCCCTGGCATGACTTTAATAATATTGTTGAGCCATACTGAGGCTTTGCAGCACACTTCAAAATATTTCACAATTTTCACTCAATCTCACACCCCTAATGAATATGGGAAAGAGAGGGCAATATTAAAGGAAGGTTTAAGAACCAAATCTTATGGGCCTTGTGGGCTCTCTGAAGTGGGGGGAGCTCTGCAGCGGTCTGATTGACCTGTCAGGCCAATATGGTAGGGGAATACAAAGGGGAAGTGGAATGTTTAGCTGTACCTACAGTTTCCAGGCCTGTGTTTTCTTAGCAGGTTACTGGGGTCAAATGGTTTAAATTTTATGCTATATATAAAATTAAGCAATGAGCCCCGAACATCTTGAACTTTGGGAAAGCTCAGATCTGATTCTAGACATTGCAGCTTCGCCTACCTCACAAGGTTTCCTGTATTTATACCGAAGGATCCTGATTCTCAGTGACTCCATTCCTGCACTTGTGCAGATAGGCTGGGAGGTGGGTCAAAAATAGCTTTAAGCTACCTTTGAGCTCCTTGTATTGTGTGGTTGTAGAGGGGCCTGCCTAGCCCCTCTTGTAAGTTAGAGCAGCCTCGGGGCTATTGTTACCTATACTCTGAATCCCATGGTCCCCTCTGAGCCCAGCCCCTACCAGCCATAGTGCAGTACATTCCTATCATGCCCCCACCAGCCAGGGAGGCTCCCTCCAGGGGAAATTTTTTGTCAAGGGGGCATTTCTGTCCATTTGAAGCCCCTTTCATGCTGCCTGAGTGACTTGAAGGGGCCTCTGTAGAATCTGGCCCTTACGCTTTTCTTATTCCATTTCTTTTTCCAATAAAAGGTTTCCAGTGTAATTTTCAGTCATACTCTGTTAAAAAAAAAAATCACGTGTTTTAAAACTGAACAAGGAAAAGGCAGGCGTAGGCTTTCTGCCAGTGCAGTCTGGCACTTGCTTTTGTCCAGAGCATATAGAATAACTTATAAATAGACTGGGGTTTTAAAATAATTACACTTGGAAAGATTCTGCATGGCTCAGGAGGAAACACTTTTCAAAAGAGCTGTTTTAGAAACATCTTTGAGGAGAAATGGTTGCTTTCCTGCCTCTGCAGAATTCATAAACCCATTAAGGGGCTGATTTTCAAAAGGGGGGAACAATGAGGGACACCCACAGAAACCTATCTTTGGGGCCTTCTAATTAAATAGGTAATGCACCCCTGCCATATGGACCTGGCCTTTTAAGACACCTAGATATATAAAGGACAGGTAATTTTAGAGGCGCAAATACTTGTCTCCTGATCCCCATGCCTCACAACCAGAGTGCAAGGAAGTGAACACACCAAAGCTATACAGACCATTGCTCAAAAACCCTTTTAACTCTCTTATGTCAGAACCTCTTCTTCTCCCACAACAAAATATGAGTGGTTAATTAAGGTTTTTTTAAAAGACCTGATCCTGAGAGATTTTGAACACCTGCTATTCCTAATGAAGGAGTCGAGACAGCACAACCACAGCCTGAGTCAAATGAAAGGTATTCCTAAGTAATTACCCACCAATTTATAAAGCTGCATGTGTGCGGCCTCCCACGTAGCTCTTGGTCCTGGAAAGATATACAGAGGCATTTTGGGGGAAGTGACAGAGGGATCAGAGAAGGAGAAGAAACTATTCTCTACATCCCAGAAAGACTTTACCTGCTGAGACAATCATTTCTCAACTTGAAGTAAGGAGCAGGTGTTCAAGAGATACACATTGGAAAGGGGGGAAATAATAATAAAAACCGGTCATTATTGATCTTGGCCAGGAATTACAAGAGGATTTAGCAAATCATAACACAAGGTGTTGTCCTGCCTGCAATGATCAATATGACAGCAGCTTTAGGCTTCCTACTACAGAGGCTATGTAGACTGCTATAAGGGACACTCCTGGCATTACCCAGTCAGCTGCTAGCCAAGCCATTATACACTTTGTCGATATTATTCTGAAGAAATGTGATCTATATATTAGATTTCCTATGGCCAGCAGCACAAATCCTCTGACAGAGAGAAATGGAGCTTATTGATTTCATGTGCACTCCTCCTCCCCCTTGGGCACCTGCTGAGGGTGTGATGGGGAACATCATAAACAGGAGGGCCTTTTATTCCCCAGTACACAGGCAGCGCACAATGTCAGATCAGGAATGTCCTAACCCAATTGTCTGGAAATTGTTATGATGTGTATATGCTCAGGCAGGCTACCCTACAGCATCTGTTTGGGTCAGAGTAAGTCAATAGCAGTGGCTACTGGGAAATAATAATGCACTTTATGGGTCTGATCCAACATCCATGGACATCAAGAGGAGTCCTATATCTTCAAGACACTTTGCAAACAGTGACTAAGTTAACTATGTCACAGTTCAGGGCTACTGCACCTCTATTCCCCTGTGTGATTCACCAAGGGTGCCCACTCAGGATTCTGGCTCCCCAGCCATCACCTCTCCTGAGTAGAGACATGAGTCTCTCCCTCTCTTGAGTGGGGTATTTCCAGACTGTACAGTTCCCCTTCTACTCTGTGAATTCCCCAGCAAGTTAGACTGCCTAAGCAGTCCTCAGAGACTATAAACAAGTGCGATTGTTACAAGTTAGAATGCAGCTTTATCTAAGCAAGCACCTTTATTCTTGAAGTGAAAGGATTACAGAAAAAAATACTAAAACCAATAAAAGAAACTACACACATGCTAATAAGCTTCCCAAAGATCATCCCAATTCCAACAAGGAGTCAGTCCTTCAAACTCCACCAAGCTTTTTTTCTGTGGTCACTAGTTCATAACCGCCTTGGATCAGAACAAGCACACCCATGAACCTGTAAGTCACTCCTTTATACCCATCTGGGCCTCTACTCTTGTCCACATGTAATGGGATCATCAGACGAAAGTCCCCTCCTCAGGGTGAAGCTTCAAAAGGCTGAGTTCTTGCACAACTGGAGGGGGTACATTTGCATACCCCTCTCCCTAGAGATTTCCTAGGAAACCCATAATGTGAAAAGTTAATTCCTGTCCGGCACATTGTTTCAAATGTGCTCATAACGCTTCCCAGGATTTACATTAGTCATGTCTCTCCCCTAAAGACATTACATACAATCCCACAATGGTACATAAATATTTGCATTTTTAATACAATGGACTCCTAAAATACATAACTTAATTGCATTGAGGTTTGTCCGGGAAATTACCACGTGTCTCATATGCCCCCAGACAAGTGTGTATAATTAGGGTGCTTAATCATCACCATAGGGATAACCATTAATTTATTTCCTGGACAGGTTTATTCCCTGGATGGAGTTTCTGCCATTACCTTTCATAATTTCATATTTCAGTTATGCATATAATAGACATTCTGCTAGCAAGCCAGCATACATCCTTCCAAAATCTATACAGTCATTTGACAACCATCCTGTATATTTTCTTTCTGTAGAACCTTTGGGACTGAGCCCTCACATACCCTTTCTTATCCTTGTTACCCCAAAACCTTTGGGTGTAAACTTCAGACCTGGTCCTCCAACTCCCATCTCTGATCCAATTTCTAAGGAGTGAGCAGGGTGTACTTTTGTCCCCCAAGGGGCTAGCTGCCCCAACAATGAGTTGAGGTTTCCCACTCCCTGGAGTGATCACAAGCAGCCATTCTTTGGACCAAAGGGAGAAATAACGTAGGGCCACCTCCTGGTAAAGTGGCTCTCAACCTCTCACTGCTTTTAACAGCAGAGGGGTTGGGCAAAGGAGATTCTTCAAACCTCCCACACAGCTAAATTCCTTTCTCTTCCCCACCTTTACATCAGGGCCCCAGGGACTCGGGCAGCCTAACCTCAACTTCTCTGGGAGGAGTACTGATCCTCCACCCCTCTGAGTCAAGATGTGGAGAATTCCCTCTCCCACTAGGCTCAAGATCCTTTACGTTTTCACAGACCCTCAGACTGTCACAGACTGTGGGATGAAGTCTCCCCTCCTTCCTCACTGTAGTTACCTTTGTCATCTCCCAAGCAGCTGTTCCACACTTTATTTGAGCATTTTCCACCCTGGGGTGGGGGGTCATATAGATTTGACAGTGCATCCTAGCTGCCTCAGTGTCCCTACTTTTGGCTGGAGACACTGCCACCACCAAGCTCTGAACTGCCTCTGGGTCCCTGGGAAAGGTAAGCAGAGAACTTATTTCCCTGATTTGGGCTTCAGGACTCAGAGAACTCCACTGCAGTCAGTCGGCCTTGTCACTCCCCACTCCTTCACTCCTCTTGGATACTGGCAGGGGGGCTCCACCTCCTCCTCCCTGTTAGCTACCTCATTTGCATTTTAGCTAACACAGTCTAGGGGTGTGATTCATCCCTTCTGCTTTCAAAACCATCCCCAAAAGCAAAGAATAGGGAATATCTGACAAGCCACCTCCAGGATATTGCAGGAAATTGCCGTATGTGTCACAAACTGCACAGTACTGCTCTGAGCTAGGTAAGTGAATGTCATTATCTCCATTTGTGGAGGGGGGTGGGGAACAGACACGGAGAGCCAAATTCTGATCTGGTGTAAGTGGGGGTGATTCCGCTGACTTCACTGAAGTCGGCATCCATTTACACTAGGTCTGCATTTGACCAACAGAGTATGCGTGCCTTGCACTATGTCACGCAGCAAGCTAGTTGCAGAGCCAGGTTTAGAACTCAAGAGCTCCTGGGGGCTACTCCCATGACTGGCAGGTAGCAAGGAGCATCATAGGCAGGGCTGGAGGACCGAGAAATAAATCCTTTCTTTGCAGCCCTGTTCCCATATCTGCTCTTTGAATTTTCATTAGGATCTCATGTGTAGACCCACTTGGTCGGCAGTGCCTACAAGTAATAATGAGAAGTCTTGGCTTATGACAGGGGTAGCCAACTTGAGCCTGAGAAGGAGCCAGAATTTACCAATATACATTTCCAAAGAGCCACAGTAATACGTCAGCAGCCCCCCATCAGCACCCCCCCGCAGCTCCCAGTGCCTCCCACCGACTGGCCCCGCCGATCAGTGCCTCCCTCTCCTTTTCCCTCCCCGCACCTCCCGATCAGCTGTTTCGTGGCATGCAGGAAGCTCTGGGGGGTGGGGGAGGAGCGAGGACATGGCAGGCTCAGGGGAGGGGGCAGGAAGGGGTGGAGTGGGGGCGGGGCCTAGGGCAGAGCCAGGGGTTGAGCAGTGAGCACCCCCAGCACATTGGAAAGTTGGCGCCTGTAGCTCCAGCCCTGAAGTCAGTGCCTATTCAAGGAGCCGCATATTAACTTCTGAAGAGCCTCATGTTGGCCACCCCTGGCTTATGATAATGACAGCACCACTCATTTTAAATCCCCATACTCCTGCAGAGCTAAAGTATAATGAGGCTCATAACAGTATAAGTGATAGTATAGAACAGCAGTTCTCAAACTTCATTGCACTGTGACCCCTCTTCTGACAACAAAAATTATTACATGACCCCAGGAGGGGGGACTGAAGCCCGAGCCCATCCCAGCCCCACTGCCCCGGGCTGGGGATGGGGGGCAAAGTTGAAGCCCAAGGGCTTCTGCCATGGGCAGAAAGCATGTAACCCTAGCCCCCTTTCCAGGGCTGAAGTCCTGGGGTTTCAGCCCTGGGTGGTGGGGCTCGGGCTTTGGCTTCAGCCTCAGCCCTAGGCCCCAGCAAGTCTAACACCAGCCTTGGTGACCTCATTAAAATGGGGTTGCGACCCACTTTGGGGTCCCAACCCACAGTTTGAGAACCCCTGGTATAGAAAAGTGGAATGTTAGCTTTATGGATCATTAATATGACACCCTCAAAGGCTAAGATACTTCTTGCATGGACTAGAAACTAGATGTAGCTGTCATCTGTAGGATACCCCTATATGGAGAGGGAGAGAAAGCATGTTCTAGGGCAGTGGTCCCCAAACTTTTTACAATCACAGCCCCCCTTATCCCTGTCTGTGCACCAACCCCTCCCCCGGAGCCGGGGCTGGGAGCGGGGCTGCGGCTCCGGGGAATGGGGGAGAAGCAAGCAGGGGTAAGGGGGCCGCAGCTGGAGGCCAGGCTGGGAATGGGAATGGAGCTGGAGCCAGGGCTGGGAGCAGAGCTGGGGCCAAGGTTGGGGGTGGGGCTGGGGCTGGTAGTGGAGCCAGGGCCGGGCTGCGGTGGGGACCAGCATCCAGGACCACGGTCAGGTGCAGAGCTGCAGCCGAGGCTGGGGGCGGGGCCAGGCAGAGGGCCGTGGCTGGGGGCAGGGCCGGAGCAGAGCTGTGGGTGGACCGAGGGGTGGAAGTAACATGAAGGGGGTTGTGAGGGAGCGTAGGAGCTCCTTGCCAGGAAGAGGGTCAGAAGAAACTAATGTCCCCGAGACAAGTCTCACACTCTCTCTGAACGACTGGCATTGGGGGAGATGTAGGTGAGGCACAGGTAGAGTCCCAGCAACTTCACGTTGAGAAGTAACCAGCAGAGGTAGCGATCAGATGCTGCAGCTGCGTAAGTAACTTCTCAGTACCACTGTGCAAGGTGCCATCTATGCACATACGTGTGCTCAGATGCCCCGGTGATGGGCACAGTATAGGAACATGGGAATGTAGGAGTCACTGGGTGAAAATGGCTGGCGTGTGTTAATGCAGGAGATTGGACTTGATAAGCATAATGGTCCCTTCCGGCTTTAAAATCTATGAATTTGTGATCCCAAATAGATACATAGATATATGTATTCAGTACATATTTACTTCTCTCTGCTGGGCATGCATACTAGTGGGACAGAGAGCAAAGGCATGCCCTCCTCCTTCCACAAGCAGCGGGGTAGAACCTCTACTTAGTGTTCAACACAGCATTAGCTGTGGCCCACACATTACAGCCCTCAAGGGTATCACCTAGTGTCTGAGGCATTTCCATCCCCATATTTGCTAATACATGTACTGCAGTCTATGCATTCCATGGGGGTGCCTTCTGCAGTCGTGAAGTGTGGCACTGTGCCAGAGCCCTAGGCCCTCCTGGCCTGTAGGATTCTAGCAGCAGAAGATGCCCTGGGAACCATCTCTTTTCCTCTTCCCCCACCACCCTGAGCTCCAGCAAGTGCACCCCATGGGGCTGGAGCCTCGAGACCCTCATCCCCGCTGGGCAGAAGCCAGAGGCGACATGTGGGGGGGCCCATGTAGAGTCACGTGCCCAACACCCCCTGGATTTTGGCCAGGGTTTGCAGGCCTTGCTCGGTTACATGGTGCTGCAAGGTCCCCTCCCTGCACGGCAGCTGCTGGAGCTGGAAAGCTGGGAGCTACAGCCAGCCGTGGGGAGAGGCAGCAGCAAACAGTTGGGAGGTGCAGGGAGAGCTGCACCCCTGGGCTATAGGGTCAGGCAATTAAGTAGCCCACAAAATACAAGCCACGCACCCTATGTCGAAGCATTATTATTCAACACTCAAGACAGACATGTACATGTAGGCCAAAAATAACAGCATCCCCAGTATTCCTTGCAATGTTCCCCTGCAGCTTATCTTTTAGGAAAGTGTGTCTGCCTCTAATCTTGAGATTATGACAATGAACAGGCTGGTCTTTAGCAGGGGGTGACTCATGACAAGCATATGCACAGCCACAGACACAAGGTCACAGCACTCATCATCTCCTCATTACTCACGTTCTTTCCCTATGTCTGTCTCAGGTCACATGGGCATTTTGTCTGGAAATCCAACTGTGGAACAATTATTGATCAGAAAAAGTTAGTTGACAAAGTAGGGAAGTTGTACTTGAAGACACTCAGATCACTTATTTCAGCAAGTAAGTTATCCTGAACAAGTTTCTTTCCTTCTCTGCACACATATCTCCTCAGCTGACTTTCCATAAATCTATAATCCCCCTGGTTCAATCATTCATCAGGTCTGACTCTCCTTACCTCTATTTGGAGCTCCTAGAGGTGTCACTACCCACCCCTGTCTCATAACATGAGGTGACTGTGACTTCCTTTTCCCCAACCTATAGGGCCTGGTCTAGGAAATGGAGTCATGTTTGACATCAAGTGTCAGACACAGTTTTCTTCACCACCACCCAAATGGTGTTGGAAAAAGTCATCCAGCTGAAGACAGAGCCAACTGAGTTCAAACCTGTTGCAGCCAAGCATGGGCAAATTCTATGGGCCTTGTCTATGCTAGGGAAATCAGGACCCATAATTCACTAAGAGTAGTAGAGATGATGGATGCTGTAGTGTAAAAAGTGCAGGTGTTATTACAATTGTGTCACCTAACCTTGCTCCAAGCAGGACTAGACGACACAATGACAAGTTACCTGAGCTCCGTGTATAATACAGCTCAGCTGCCACCATTGCTACTATTTTTGGTGGTGAATTACAGCCTGGCTGTATCAGGGGTTGACCATGTTTCTTACAATAGGTATTGAACTTAAGTTTTGCCCTTTCTTCACTAGTGTAAAGAATGGGATTTTTAAAAAAAAATACGGTTTCCTGTTTTTAATCTATGTAAAGTGAAATGCAAAATTGTCTTGTGTGAGAAGAATATAAATTACTCAGTAAGGTAAAACACAAACTTTTAAAAGCTAAAGCGAGGCAAAGAATTCTAAAGTTAGCAAAGAAACAGGAACACGTTGTCGCCTTCCCTGAGCCACAAAACAATTTTAATTTGTTCCAGGAGCAGCTCCACCTCCCGGAGAGTGGACAAAGGTAAAACCTCATGCTAAACAGGCTTTTTACATTCTCGCCCTCCCGCCTTTCTGCCTGAGGAAGAAGCACCTAAATTGGCTATCACCGCCTCAACATGACTTACTAGGAGCTAACAGCTAAATGTTCCTTCGCTGCTCTCTGTCCGTTCAAACTGTTTTTTGCATTTCATTCTGCAATTCCCAGCCCAGCTGGATTCTCCTTTCTTTCAGTGAACGTATCGGCACTCCACTCACCTCTTATCATTTTTAAAATGTTTGCAAGAGTCATTGCAGCTTCTGCACTCAGTTATATCAGTGAGACTCCACCAAAGCCCAGAATGTAACACCAATGCAGCCAGGACCAGAATTTGTCTTACTGTCTTTTAATGCATTTTCTGCAGATTATCAACTGGCTTGGTGCCAGTCAGCCTTCAGGAACTTCCCCACTCCCCTCCTCATCATTTACTTTTGAAATCTTTTAGTTTACTTTTTAGGCATGCTCAGTGGAGTCCTCATTGACATCCTAATTTAGCCATCTTCCATAGAGGGTGGGTCCACACCATGCATTTTAGAAAGGAAGGAGTAGAGTGGAAGCACAGGTAATCAGTATCTAGAAAGGGGATATATTTTCTCTTCTGAATGAAGGTCAGGATGCACAGGTGTAGAGTTCTGGGAGCTCATGGAACCTACCAGAGGAAGCACCTATGTAATTGTACCTTCCATAGCCAGCTCCTGCAGAGCTAGGACACCTGACCCACATTTTGTCAGGGCTTAAATGACCTGTGAGTCATTTTGCAGATCATTAAGAAAACAACAGAAATCAAAACAACTAGCCCAGTTTATCAAAAGTGGTTTAGATATTTCAGTCATTAAGCAGCAATAGGTACAATTAAAATAGCAAAGTCTGATGCCATTAGTCCTAAAAATGTCATTTAGCTTTATTTTCCAAGAACAATGATAAGAAAAGTGCTTAGGGAGAGATAAACTACTAAGTGTCGTAACAAGTACAAGGTGGCTATAACCAGCAGGGAGGAACCAGCTCCTGTTTGGTGTGTCTGGTCAAGTTTTCTAGATAAATCTGGGGAGTGGCCAAACCAGTTTCTCAGAGACAAAGGGCAAGCTGATGCCTCAGCCAGGTGTAAACAAGGCTAATGGACCATTACCTGCTAAGTGGCCATTCTTTGGCAGGAAAGGGGGTTTGGGCAAAATCCTACATCTTGGCAAAGAAACAGCATGGAGTTCCTTCCACACAGACTGGCTGTTGCCCTGCTCCCAGCTGGAAATACTTTTCAAAGCGGAGGGGGGGGGGCAGGACTATAAAAAGAAAGGGCAGACACTCCAAGCCACCCTTCCTGCCCATTGCATTCTCTGCACCCGAAAAGACAAAGGAAGTAGCTGTTGGACTCTGGAGGAAGGGTCCTGACTTTAGAGTTTGGTCAGTAATCTGCTGGAGCATGTGGTGAAAAACTTTGCTTGAATCTAATAAAGTTTGTTAAGTTAGGCATTAGTAAGCATTTTATCTTTATTTTTCTTGTAACCATTTCTGATCCTTATGCCTCCTTACTTATACTCACCTAAAATCTATCTATTTGTGGTTAATAAACTTGTTTTATCTAATCCACTGTGTTTAAGTTGAAGTTTCTGGATAACAATTTAAAATAATAAAATGGCATATTATTCCCTGAAAGGAATAATGGACTTAATATATTTGGACTGGCCAGGAAAGGCTGGGCAGTACAGGACATACATTTCTGGGGGAAGATCCAGGACGGGGGATGTGTTGGGGGTCACCCTGCACTATAACGGAGGCTGGTGAGAACCAAGGTGTGTCTGACTGGCTACAGCTCACACGCAGACATAGCTGGGAGTGACTTACATGCTGGAGGCTTTGTGAGCAGTCCAGGTTGGTGGCTACAGCAACAAGGCGTTGTAAAGGGCACCCCGGGTTACAGGACATTGGTGACAGTCTCCCATTAGTCTGGATTGTACCCTGATATGTCACAGTGGAACTGAGGGGAAGACCTATTCTGCTCTAGTTATAGCAGTACAGCCCTCATAGTGTGGGTGCAGTTATACCAGTATAAAGGTGCTTTATTTGGTATAGCTGTTCCAGTATGGGAAGGGGAATAAGTTAACCTGGTATGAAGCATCTTTATGCCAGTATAACTGCATCCACACTATGGGTTGTGCTGTTACAATTATTTAGGTAAAATATCACACTCCTAAATGACATCAATATAGTGGTAACATTTTTAAATGTAGACTAGGCCTAAAACCTGGTCTACACTAGAAAATTAGGTTGGTTTAACTATGTAAGTCAGCGGTATGAAAAATCTACCCTCTGAGTGACATACCTAAGCCAACCTAAGTCCCTGTGTACACGGTGCTAGGTCATCAGAAGAATTCTTCCATTGACCTTGTTACTGCCTCTTGGGGAGGTGGATTACCTATGCCAACAGGAGAACTCTTCCGGTTGGCATAGGTAGTGTCTACACTGAAGTGTTACACTGGCGCAGCTGTGCTGCTATAGCGTTTTAAGTGTAGACAAGCCCTAAGTGTTTGGTAATTATGGCTGAAATTTTCAAAGCTGCCTAAAGGATTTGGGTGCCAAATTCCCTGGTTAGCTTTGTAAATCTCACCCTATATCTTTGACAAGGCAGTAGAGATCTGTTTGGATGTTCTGTATTTTTAATGTATTCCGATCAATAAAGATATTCACATCACAAATGATGGCACAAAAGCCATTTATAGTCTTATGTTGTGAGGTTTGTGTTAGGAACACCAAAATAATAAAAAAGTTTTGCAAGAATTCACTCTGGCCTTGTCACTTGAGCTCCAAACATTGATGGACGTGTTTATAACTTTATGTAGTTCCATTCAAGCCAACCAGCTGCGCCCTGATGCTTAAAATCAATGCAACTACTTGTGTGTAAAGTTAAGTGTTTTCAGGAGTGGGGCCTTTGATTCATTTCAAGTTCATTTGAAGATTTCTGCTGGACCGCACTGTTTGAAAAATGTAGGCCCAACTTCTGCTCTCAGACTGCTATTCCCATATGGATTCTTATTGACTTTAGTGGCACTATGTGTGGGCTCCATTATCTGACCACATGCAACAGGATTGAGTGTTATTCAGGGCTTGGCTACACTGCCAAGTTACAGCGCACTAAAGCCGCGCACAGCGCTGTAACTCACTACCCGTCCACACTGGCAAGGCACGTACAGCGCTGTATCTCCGGAGATACAGCGCTGCTTGTACTCCTCCTCCGCCAGAGGAATAAGGAGAATTGCGCTGCTGCTGCAGCGCTGCGGCGCCAGTGTAGCCGCCCAATGCGCACTGATTGGCCTCCAGAAGTATTCGGCAGTATCCCACAATGCCTGTTCTAGCCACTCTGGTCATCAGTTCGAACTCTACTGCCCTGGCCTCAGGTGACCAACCGTCAGACCCACCCTTTAAATTCCCCGGGAATTTTAAAAATCCCCTTCCTGTTTGCTCAGCCAGCCAGGTGTGGAGTGCTATCAGCGAATCTTTCCAGGTGACCATGCCTCCACGCGCCAGGCGAGCCCCAGCATGGAGCAATGGCGAGTTGCTGGACCTCATCAGTGTTTGGGGGGAGGAAGCTGTCCAGTCCCAGCTGCGCTCCAGCCGTAGGAATTACGATACCTACGGGCAGATATCAAGGGCCATGATTGAAAGGGGCCATGACCGGGACGCTCTGCAGTGCAGGATTAAGGTGAAGGAGCTGCGGAATGCCTACCGCAAAGCCCGCGAGGCAAACAGCCGCTCGGGTGCTCCCCCCACGACCTGCAGATTCTATAAAGAGCTGGATGAGATACTTGGGGGTGACCCCTCCTCCATGCCGAGCACCACCATGGACACTTCAGAGCGGGTGGTGGAGGAGGAGGACGAGGAGGAAACCGGGAGTCAGGGTGCTGGGGCGGTTGGAGACACCCCGGACTACCTGGGTCCATGCAGCCAGGAGCTCTTCTCGAGCCCGGAGGAAGCTAGCCAGTCGCAGCAGCCGGTACTTGGTGGAGGACAAACTGGTGGAGGACAAACTGAAGAGCGTGTTCCCGGTAAGCGCTTTATTTTTTGGGAAGGAAGATTTTCGGGAGAGGAGGGTTAGGGCTGCATGCATGCCTAGATGTGGAATAGCGCATTGATGTGGTCTATCACTTCGCGGTAATCGGCCGCGGTAATCTCTTCGAAAGTCTCATCCAGAATGTGGGCAATGCGCTTGCGCAGGTTTCTTGGGAGAGCCACCGTGGTCCTTGTCCCAGTCAGGCTAACGTGTCCGCGCCACTGTGCCGCGAGGGGCGGGGGGACCATTGCTGCACACAGTGAAGCTGCATATGGGCCAGGGCGGAAGCCGCATTGCAATAGAAGACCCTCCCTTGCTTCCCAGGTCACCCTCAGCAGTGAGATATCTTCCAGGACGAACTCCTGTGGAAAATTTTGGGACAGTGTTCAGTGTAGGTGCCCCCTGCAGCTGTTGGCTCTCCCCAAGGCACAGAAACCCAGAAGACAGTACAGCCCAGAAACAATCAGTCCCCCTTACTCACCATTTTGGGGCTCCCGTGGGTTATGTCCGCTCTCTTTGGGACAGGAAAATTATGCTATTGTGTACACTGTGTGTGCCCTCCTCAAGTGCGGGGGAATGATTACTCTGTCTGGTTTAAACAATGCTGCCTCTGTTAAGTGTTGCATTTTGCCTTTGCAGATGCAACCTTGAGACCTCAGCCGTCCGTGTTTACACCTGCTCAAAGACTGCAAAGACTCCGGAGGAGACCGCGGAAAAGCAAGGAAGACATGCTGCACCAAGTCATGCAGCAGTCTGTTAAAGAAAATCAAAAAGCCCAGGAGTGGAGGGAGAGAGCGCAGGAGTGGAGGGAGACAGAAAGCAGGATCCGCCAGGAAAACTCATCGCACCGGCGGCAGGCCACGCAGCACCGGCAGCAAAGCACGGATAGGCTGATAACCATCATGGAGCGCCAAGCAGACTCTATCCAGGAGCTCGTAGCCATGCAGGCGGAGCACTACCGCGCCCGCACCCCCATGCAGCCCTTGCCCCAAAACTCGTTACCTTGTGCCCCCATGTCCCCTCCAACCCACTTTCCCCAACGTGCGGGTTCTTACCGCCAACTGCTGCCTCCAACACCGGTATCTTCACCACCCAGCTCTGAAAACTACGAGCCTTACCCCCTGCACTCAACCCCCATCACCATGCAGTATAGACATCATGAAGTGCAGCACTCAATGCAAAGCAGTGGAGACAGGACATACGCAGATCTCTGATTGTACCATTCCCCATCCCAACCCCACCCCACCCCATTGCCCTTTCTTGATTCCCAAACAGTTGTTTCTTTCAATAAATTTATTTTCTTTTCAATAAATGGATATTTTGGTTTTGAAAACATTCTTTATTATTGCATAAAGTAAAAGATCCATTAGGCCAGGAACCAGGCACTGCAAATCAGTGAAGCAAACACAGATTCCTACCAACATTGTAACCACAGGGCACCAGACATTACTGCTGGCTTTCAGCCTCAAATTGCTCCCTCAAGGCATCCCTAATCCTAGCAGCCCCGTGCTGGTCCCGTCTAGTAGCCCTGCTCTCTGGCTGTGCAAATTCAGCCTCCAGGTGTTGAACATCGGAGGTCCATGCCTGCCTGAATATTTCACCCCTCCCTTCACAAATATTATGGAGGGTACAGCACGCGGATATAACCGCGGGGATGCTGTTTTCTGCCAAGTCCAGCTTCCCATACAGAGATCGCCAGCGGCCCTTTAAACGGCCAAAAGCACACTCCACAGTCATTCGGCACCGGCTCAGCCTGTAGTTGAACCGTTCCTTGCTACTGTCAAGGCACCCTGTGTAGGGTTTCATGAGCCACGGCATTAGCGGGTAAGCGGGGTCTCCAAGGATCACAATGGGCATTTCGACTTCCCCTACTGTGATCTTCCTATCGGGGAAAAAAGTCCCGGCCTCCAGCTTCCTGAACACGCCAGTGTTCCGAAAGATGCGTGCATCATGCACCTTTCCGGGCCACCCTGTATTAATGTCAATGAAACGCCCACGGTGATCCACTACCGCCTGGAGTACCATAGAGAAATACCCCTTCCGATTAACGTACTCGGAGGCTAGGTGCTCCGGGGCCAGAATAGGAATATGCGTCCCATCTATTGCCCCTCCACAGTTAGGGAAACCCATTTGTGCAAAGCCATCCACAATGTCCTGCACGTTACCCGGAGTCACGGTTCTTCTGAGCAGGATTTTATTAATGGCCCTGCAAACTTGCATCAGCACGATTCCAACGGTCGACTTTCCCACTCCAAACTGGTTCGCGACCGATCGGTAGCTGTCTGGAGTTGCCAGCTTCCAGATTGCAATAGCCACCCGCTTCTCCACCGGCATGGCGGCTCTCAATCTCGTGTCCTTGCGCCGCAGGGTGGGGGCGAGCTCCTCACACAGTCCCATGAAAGTGGCTTTTCTCATCCGAAAGTTCTGCAGCCACTGCTCGTCATCCCAGACTTGCAGGACGATGTGATCCCACCACTCAGTGCTTGTTTCCCGAGCCCAGAAGCGGCGTTCCACGGTGCTGAGCATGTCCGTGAATGAGACAAGCAATTTCGTGTCGTACGCGTTACGTGACTCGCTATCATCGTCGGAATCCTCGTCGGACTCCTCACTGTCACTTCGGATCTTAAGGAACAGCTCGACTGCTAAACGTGACGTGAAGGCGAGACTCGTCAGCATACTCCTCAGCAGTTCGGGCTCCATTTCCCGCAGACCGAAACGGAGCACACAGATCGCGCTGCACAAAAAGCCGTTAAAAGATGGCGCCAAATGTGGACGGAAACACAGGGATTGCTGGGATGTGAAGCGATGCATCACGGGGCGTTGGGACAGGACCCAGAATGCCCCGCGCCCACCGCCCCCTTCCCACAAGCCACCGCGCCAAAGTGGCGCGAAAATGGGAAGAGGTGCTCTGTGGGATAGCTGTCCATAGTGCGCTGCTCCCAATGCCGCTGCAAGTGCCGCGAATGTGGCCACGACAGTGCGCTGTCAGCTGTCAGTGTGGACAGACTGCAGCACTCTCCCTATTCAGCTGTACGAAGGCAGGTTTAACTCCCAGCGCTGTACATCTGCCAGTGTAGCCAAGCCCTTAGGTGCCTAAATATGGATTTAGGAGCCTGTCAGTTTTCTATTTTTGAAAATCTTGGTGGGAGTGGACTAGGTACAGCAGGTTTAAGCTAATCATTTAAAGTAAGATGCACAGCAAATTAAGAGTCCTACAGGTGTTCTTGCTGAGATCCTCTTAGGCCCAGGGATATCAATAGACTGCTTCCCAGCTGGATTTCCTAGAGCTGTTGTAGACCCACCCTAATAGGAAGTGATAGTCATAATATATCTGTGTAGCCGCGTTTACATTTACTTTGATCCAATTATATAGAAAACCGTGTGAGATTCTTAGCTTGCCCATGACAAAATGAAATTCCCACTCTATAAAAACTACTTTCCACACTGAAAATCACATGCATGAGGAAAGACTATTGATTGAAAATGGCTTGATTATAGCAGGTTCTGGAGGGATCACCACTAGCAGTCAGATGCCACGGACTCTTTGCTGAGTGTTGCATCAAGGGTGCCAGTTGTCATGGTGATTTATATGTTCTGGATCTGTGTCCACTCGGAATTAGACTCAGACCAGATGCTCATTTCACATAGGTCACTGAAAAGTCATCAGATGGTAATGACGCTCATTCATTACTTGTTCCAATCCATTCCTGCTCAGTAACGTGGAGATGAAAGGCTCAATATCCCATTACCAATTTCCTGAGCCATCCTGCCCCAACAGTACCTAGATGTTCCAGGAAATACAGAAGTGTGAATAGTTCACTATAATGTCCCTGCGTATAGCATAACATGGGTTATGCTGACACATACTCCACTAATCTTCTTCCATGGAGTTGAAAGGTGAACGCTTCTTTTTAGACTTGCAGTATTTTGTCAGCTGAACTTGTTCTGCCTAAGTAAAAATCAGGAGAGAGCAATTTATATCAGCAACTATGTAATTGTTACTGCAGACAGTTGCAATTATAATCACTAGTTTTCTTTTTCTCCTGCTAGGGGGAAGGCAAAGTCAGGCTCAGTTGCTCTAGTCACGTTTGAGAGAAGAAGAAACCAGGAATGGTTGGTTGTGAACCTGCACACCTGAAGTAGCCGGCTACACGCGGTACTTGAGGAGGATGTTTATTCATTGGACTGACTTTTTCTTGAGACATGGGATGAACAGCTGTTCTTGTAAAACTTCAGAATAAGAGAGGGGAGACTGATTATCCTGTACTCTGGTGGGGAGCTGGCCCAAGCATTGCAGTAGCAGACCATCAGGATGAGATGCTCTTCATGGAAATGACCGGTGATTGTCCTGTGAAAGCTGGCTACCCCAGATGATTATCAGTGAGGCACTAATTTGGGGCTGAGAGGGCCCTAATGTGCTATTGTGGAGGTGTGTTTGGCCATCCACAGTGTGTTGCAGAAACGTGTGGTCAAGGCAGCAGGGCCGGCTCCAGGGTTTTTGCCGCTCCAAGCAGGAGGGAAAAAAAAAAAAAAAGCCGCGATTGCCGCGATCGCAATCACGGCACTTCGGCTGCAGCTCTACCACGGCCGCTTCATTCTTCGGCGGCAATTCGGCGGCAAGTCCTTCCCTCCCAGAGGGACTGAGGGACCCGCCGCTGAATTGCCACAGAAGACCAGGACGTGCCGCCCCCTCTTCACTGGCCGCCCCAGGCACCTGCTTGCCCCGCTCGTGCTTGGAGCCAGCCCTGCAAGGTGGTCAATGTGTCAGAGGTCATTGCGGGATTCAGGAGCTATTGATGGAAATCATGTGTCTGTGTGACTTTTGCCAGGGCTCCTAAAACCATTCCCGGCTAACACAAATCCAGAGTGACACCGATTCGGGTGCACCTCAGCAGGTGCAGGGAGGTGTTGGAATGTGCTTTGGGGAGACTGAAAGCAAGAGGAGGGATGCCTGTTGACCTGCAATGACAATGCAGTGACTAGCATAGTCATTATGAGTATCTGTCTGCTGCATAAATGTGTGAAAGCAAGGGGGAGGCTCTTCCTGCCTAGAGGAGCGTGGAGGCAGCAGGATGTGCGGCAACCTTTGCCCAGGTGGACAGACAGTATGTTGCAACTGAGGTTATTACTTACATAGCCCCGCCTGCAGCTGGCTTACTGCCCAAGTCAGACATGTTGTGTGCACACACGTTCAGGGTGGTGCTTGGCAACTGGGAGATGAGTTTTACCATTGTTATTTCAGGAGAGATTTAATGATATTGGATTTATATACTTTGGATGGGTTCTGCATTGTTCTTTCTGTGTGGCTGGTGCTTTGTGTTCATCGCGGTGAGGAAGTTAATGGTTGGAGTGAGTTGATATTTTATTGATATTTTTAAAAAATGATTGATGTGCTAATACACACTTTTTTCTGCGTCCTACTTTATTATACACAAACATGCAGCCCAGCTGCGATAGCAAACCCAGGTGACATATACACCTGCAGAGTAATACAGTGCATCTCCTTGGGATTCCAGTTTTCCTTGCCCTGCTCCAATAAAGGGGTTGAATGTGAGGGAGTCAAAGAATATTGTCACCTGTGCAACAGTCTTCCAAACCTCAGTGTATGGGTGAAAATCTCAGGCTGGAGTTTTCTGTCCACCAGTCTCATTTCCCACTCACTCCAGAAATAGTCTGGTGCCAGTTCTCCCGGACTAGTCCCGTCTTTTAGAAGTAGCCCTCATTTCGTGCTGGTCCACGTGGTCTGAGTCCCTATTCATGTGTTTGTGCATATCCAGGAAAAGGTCTCCCCTGCTTTTTCTGGACCTCAGCCGGAGCGCTATGGCCATCCCAGAATAGGCACGGAGGCCCAGCTTGGTGAGTCATTCCACTGCTGGGGCTCCGTGCCTATTCTGGAATGTATGTAGCGCTCCAGTTTTGCCTGGCTCTCACACAGGCAAAGAACGCTGTTTGTGCATTCTACTCCCAATGCACAGCCACCTGAGAATCAGGCAGAATTTGGCCTGTTATTGCTATTACATCATATTTCGATAGCATGGTAAATTTACACAGAGCTTTATAAAGACACATTCCTTGGCCAGGGCCTTGATGGGTCCACATCAAGCTGTGCATGGAGGGACCTGCTGTACAAGGATCTCTAATTTCTACAAGAAGAGTGGGGAGTGCCTGTCTCCACTGGCCTGTGATGCCTCCCCACCCCCACACAGATTTTCCTCTGCACACAGTGAGCTCAGGCACTACAAGGCACAGCCGTTACAAAAATGTTTGCCATTTTAAAACAGCCAAGTGCACAGTACGCATTAACCACAGCAAATCATTTTCCCATGCAGGTCTAAAAATGTAACACAGACCCAACTGGAATCTATTCACAAAAATCATTATGGCTGCCCCTTGGGAGAACACCTTCTCTGAAAACCTGCCTTTCTCTAAAGGGAAAAGCAGCTTTTAAATCCATTTTTAGCTGCAGGAAAAGACTGCAGACAACAACCCTGCCTGGCTACAGGACCTTTCAGCTGACTCCGTTTTTGACCTTCTTCAATGGTTTTGTTTAGGTTTTCTCCAGCCAACACTGGATTTTTCTAGCTGCCGTTTTCCATCGTATGTGACTTGATTATAATTCATGGAAATGATTTTCCTTGTCACATATGAGATTGCAGGACAAGGTAGGTTGTGGATACATTCTCTACTGCTCAGGAAAAAACACATTTTACCCAGATCCACTCTCAGATATTGAAAACAAATTTCCTGATCAGCAGGAAGGGCATTTAACTGCTAAAGCATTGATCATATTCCAGAATATTTAACAGATGATAGTAAGTAAATTTGTCTGCAATGCTAATGGATGCCAGACACTTAGGGAAAATGAGCACATTATTTTCTCCGCTAAAATTGTGAATGCGTAGAATAGAGTGGAACCACTCAGAACCCAACCCCCCACCTTTGTTACAAAGCCAACATGGCAAGCATTAGATGTGTACTGCTGTGACAGACACGGGGAGATGGAGTACTTATGGGCACAACTATATGCATAGCAAAATTCCAAATGCAAATCAGAGAGAGGCAAGCACACACAGACCTGTCCTTGACTAACAAGCCTGGTGGTGATAGACAGTCGCTTCTGAGCATCTGTTCGCTACAGATCTGTGGGTATGTGTGTAGTGAGGGTGTTTCAGCATCAATGTGGCACTCTAAATCGAACAATAGCTTAGCTTGTTATGAATTGTGATTCCAATAAGAATCAGTAGTTTGTTTATCAGACATTCTTACCTCTCGACCAGCCATAAATACACAGTCCCAGTACAGGGCTTAGATGCTGCTGCAGAATGCCACCTATTTGCTCTCTGATTCTCTGCTGTGTGTGATCAAGCTAGGGGCTGCTCTGAAGTCTCTGTATTATGGAGGCTGGATTAGTAGGCTTTATTTCTTTCAAGGCAAATCCTGCCCCTGTGGCAGGCCTCAGGCGAAAGCAGAATCAGTGCAGCTCTGCTGCATGTGGGCAGAATTTGGGGATTTCCCACAGCAGGTATGGGCCTCTGTGTGCCACAGAACCAAAACCTTGGAGACGCCCTGTGTATTCATATGGATTTGGGTGTGGAATAGAAGCTGGATGGAAGGGCAGGGAGGCGCGCTAGTAGATCCAGTACACATGTCCAGGAGTGGCAGAGGCTGTAGCAGAAACGGGGCAGCTCTGCTGGCACTCTGCAATCTGGGAGGAGAATTCCTTCCCCCTTATCCCCATGGAACCCCTCTGCACCAAACCCAGCTACCTGAGCTCAGCCCAGGGGACAGGATTTCACTCTTAATTGTTTGGATTGGGAGGAAGGTGAGCTGCTGGAATAGGGTTTAGGCTACAATTTTTCACAGTTTCATAAATCCTGCTGGAGACATTTCTGCTTTTGCAGTGCTTAGTTGAAGGCCAAAGCTAGTAAGATAAACTAGGACCTAGTTGACATTTGGAAAGTTTGTACCCATTTTCCAGCAAGGTGCAACTATACCATTGCTATCAGTGGGGGTGCTGCAGTAGAGATAGGGCTCAGGAGTTCACCATCATACGAAGAAATCCTGTGCTGAGCAGGACTAGATGTCTTACATTGTGATTAAAAACTGTCTGGGCCCTACCTTCACTACTGCTCCCACCATTAGTGGAAATGGTGCAGCTGCACCACTGATGGAAAAATATGTAAGTCAGCTGCAGAATGGAAGTGTGAGAACTATTCTGTCAGCAAGAGCCCCCCCCCCCCCCCCCCCCCCCCCCCCCCCCCCCCCCCCCNTTCAGCAAGAGCTGTGGTTCTTGGGCTCATTCTGCCAACAAAGCATTTTGTAAGAGAGAAAAGGAATAACTAATCACTTCCCAATTCTGATATCTTGTGGCAGAAAGCTTCCTCCAGCCAAAGGATTTGCAGAGTTCTGTAGATCCCCTCCAATAAGTGTGTCATACATTCTCTCTGTGCCTGATCCCCAGGGCATGTGTGCTCTTGGCTACAAGACAAAGCTCTGGCTTTTAGCTCTGAAGGTTCAGTCCCAGCTCACGGCCAAGATGGCACTTGTCACATTTGCACTAACCGTCACAATGCCCCCAAGTTTTTAGAGCGAAAGGGATTTGGTAGTAACGTGAAGGAATGATGGGTAGGCTGCTGGCTGCAGAAATGAGCCAAGCAGCAGATTCAGATCTGAACGTTCCCGAGGTTTGGGGGTGTTTGGATATCAGCTTGTGAATTGGCACATTGTTGAGATGGGTCCAGCTGAAGTTCAGATCCAGGATAACATTTTAAAAAGGGACGTAGGCCTGGTCTGCGCTATGTGGGAGCAGGATTTTATAATGTCCCATGAGAATTAATGTATGATTTGATTTCATCCTGTCAGCCACCCTTGTGGAATAGCAGAAAGGAATGACAGACCAGAACAATCCTTATGACTGATTATGGTCACCCTTTTGTTTTAGGATAAGTTATAATGTCTACTATGGTTTCCTATATGTATTACAAATTAGGCACTCTATTTAAATATACATTTCTTTGTTTTAAGGTTTTAGTAAGTAAGAGACAGGACCTTGTATTGTGTCTATGGGCTTGGCTACACTTGCAAGTTACAGCGCAATAAAGCCACCCACAGCGCTGCAACTCACTCCCCGTCCACACTGGCAAGGCACGTACAGCGCTGTATCTCCGCAGATACAGCGCTGCTTGTACTCCACCTCCTCGAGAGGAATAAAGAGTATTGCGCTGCCACAGCTGCACTGCGGCGCCAGTGTGGCCGCCCAATGCGCACTGATTGGCCTCCAGAAGTATTCGGCAGTATCCCACAATGCCTGTTCTAGCCACTCTTGTCATCAGTTCGAACTCTACTGCCCTGGCCTCAGGTGACCAACCGTCAGACCCATCCTTTATATTCCCCGGGAATTTGAAAAATCCCCTTCCTGTTTGCTCAGCCAGCCAGGTGTGGAGTGCTATCAGCGAATCTTTCCAGGTGACCATGCCTCCACGTGCCAGGCGAGCCCCAGCATGGAGCAATGGCGAGTTGCTGGACCTCATCAGTGTTTGGGGGGAGGAAGCTGTCCAGTCCCAGCTGTGCTCCAGCCATAGGAATTACGATACCTTCGGGCAGATATCAAGGGCCATGATGGAAAGGGGCCATGACCGGGACGCACTGCAGTGCAGGATTAAGGTGAAGGAGCTGCGGAATGCCTACCGCAAAGCCCGTGAGGCAAATGGCCGCTCGGGTGCTCCCCCCATGACCTGCCGATTCTACAAAGAGCTGGATGCGATACTTGGGGGTGACCCCACCTCCATGCCGAGCACCACCATGGACACTTCAGAGCGGGGGGAAGAGGAGATGGAGGAGGACGAGGAGGACAAGGAGGAAAGCGGGAGTGAGGGTGCTGGGGTGGTGGGAGACACCCCCGAATCCCTGGAGGCATGCAGCCAGGAGCTCTTCTCGAGCCAGGAGGAAGGTAGCCAGTCGCACCGGCCAGTACTTGGTGGAGGACAAACTGAAGAGCGTGGTCCCGGTAAGCGGCTTTCTTTTTGGGGAAGGAAGTTGTTCGGGAGAGGAGGGTTAGGGCTGCATGCATGCCTAGATGTGGAATAGCACATTGATGTGGTCTATCACATCGCGGTAATGGGCCTCGGTAATCTCTTCGAAAGTCTCATCCAGAATGTGGGCAATGCGCTTGCGCAGGTTTCTTGGGAGAGCCACCGTGGTCCTTGTCCCAGTCAGGCTAACATGTCCGCGCCACTGTGCCATGAGGGGCGGGGGACCATTGCTGCACACAGGAAAGCTGCATATGGGCCAGGGCGGAAGCCGCATTGCAGTAGAAGACCCTCCCTTGCTTCCCAGGTCACCCTCAGCAGTGAGATATCTTCCAGGATGGACTCCTGTGGAAAATGTTGGGACAGTGTTCAGTGTAGGTGCCCCCTGCAGCTGTTGGCTCTCCCCAAGGCACAGAAACCCAGAGGACAGTACAGCCCAGAAACAATCAGTCCCCCTTACTCACCATTTTGGGGCTCCCGTGGGTCATGTCCGCTCTCTTTGGGACGGGAAAATTATGCTATCGGGTCGCCGGTGTGTGCCCTCCTCAAGGGCGGGGGAAGCAGTACTCTGTCTGGTAGAAACAATGCTTCCTCTGTTAAGTGTTGCATTTTGCCTGTACAGATGCAACCTTTAGACATCAGCCGTCCGTGTTTTCACCGGCTCAAAGACTGCAAAGACTCCGGAGGAGACCGCGGAAAAGCAGGGAAGACGTGCTGCACCAAGTGATGCAGCACTCTGTTAAAGAGAATCAAAAAGTGCAGGAGTGGAGGGAGAGAGAAAGCAGGATCTGCCAGGAAAACACAGCGCACCAGCGGAAGGCCACGGAGCACCAGCAGCAAAGCACGGATCGGCTAATAACCATCATGGAGTGCCAAGCAGACTCTATCCAGGCACTCGTAGCCATGCAGGCGGAGCACTACTGTGCCCGCCCCCCCCCCTGCAGCCCTTGCCCCAAAACTCTTTACCTTGTGCCCCAATGTCACCTCCAACCCACTTTCCCCAACGTCTGGGTTCTTACCGCCAACTGCTGCCTCCAACACCGGTATCTTCACCACCCAGCCCTGAAAACTACGACCCTTACCCTCTGCACTCAACCCCCCTCACCATGAAGTATAGACATCCTGAAGTGCAGCACTCCTTGCATAGCACTCCAGACAGGACATACGCAAATCTATGATTGTACCATTCCCCACCCCACCCCATTGCCCTTTCTGATTCCCAAACAGTTGTGTTTCTTTCAATAAATGAATTTTCTTTTCAATAAATGTATATTTTGGTTTTGAAAACATTCTTTATTATTGCATAAAGTAAAAGGTACCTTAGCCCAGGAAACAGGCACAGCAAATCAGCGAAGCAAACACAGATTCCTACCAACATTGTAACCACAGGGCACCAGACATTACTGCTGGTTTTCAGCCTCAAATTGCTCCCTCAAGGCATCCCTAATCCTTGCAGCCCCGTTCTGGGCCCGTCTAATAGCCCTGCTCTCTGGCTGTGCAAATTCAGCCTCCAGGTGTTGAACATCGGAGGTCCATGCCTGACTGAATCTTTCACCCTTCCCTTCACAAATATTATGGAGGGTACAGCACGCGGATATAACCGCGGGGATGCTGTTTT
>QXTE01000091.1:2528812-2543341 GCA_003942145.1 Platysternon megacephalum
TAACCACAGGGCACCAGACATTACTGCTGGCTTTCAGCCTCAAATTGCTCCCTCAAGGCATCCCTAATCCTAGCAGCCCCGTGCTGGTCCCGTCTAGTAGCCCTGCTCTCTGGCTGTGCAAATTCAGCCTCCAGGTGTTGAACATCGGAGGTCCATGCCTGCCTGAATATTTCACCCCTCCCTTCACAAATATTATGGAGGGTACAGCACGCGGATATAACCGCGGGGATGCTGTTTTCTGCCAAGTCCAGCTTCCCATACAGAGATCGCCAGCGGCCCTTTAAACGGCCAAAAGCACACTCCACAGTCATTCGGCACCGGCTCAGCCTGTAGTTGAACCGTTCCTTGCTACTGTCAAGGCACCCTGTGTAGGGTTTCATGAGCCACGGCATTAGCGGGTAAGCGGGGTCTCCAAGGATCACAATGGGCATTTCGACTTCCCCTACTGTGATCTTCCTATCGGGGAAAAAAGTCCCGGCCTCCAGCTTCCTGAACACGCCAGTGTTCCGAAAGATGCGTGCATCATGCACCTTTCCGGGCCACCCTGTATTAATGTCAATGAAACGCCCACGGTGATCCACTACCGCCTGGAGTACCATAGAGAAATACCCCTTCCGATTAACGTACTCGGAGGCTAGGTGCTCCGGGGCCAGAATAGGAATATGCGTCCCATCTATTGCCCCTCCACAGTTAGGGAAACCCATTTGTGCAAAGCCATCCACAATGTCCTGCACGTTACCCGGAGTCACGGTTCTTCTGAGCAGGATTTTATTAATGGCCCTGCAAACTTGCATCAGCACGATTCCAACGGTCGACTTTCCCACTCCAAACTGGTTCGCGACCGATCGGTAGCTGTCTGGAGTTACCAGCTTCCAGATTGCAATAGCCACCCGCTTCTCCACCAGCAGGGCAGCTCTCAATCTCGTGTCCTTGCGCCGCAGGGTGGGGGCAAGCTCCTCACATAGTCCCATGAAAGTGGCTTTTCTCATCCGAAAGTTCTGCAGCCACTGCTCGTCATCCCAGACTTGCAGGACGATGTGATCCCACCACTCAGTGCTTGTTTCCCGAGCCCAGAAGCGGCGTTTCACGGTGCTGAGCATGTCCGTGAATGACACAAGCAATTTCGTGTCGTACACGTTACGTGACTCGCTATCATCGTCAGACTCCTCATCGGACTCCTCACTGTCACTTCGGATCCTAAGGAATAGCTCGACTGCTAAACGTGACACGAAGGCGAGACTCGTCAGCATATTTCTCAGCAGTTTGGGCTCCATTCTCCGCAGACCGAAACGGAACACACAGATCACGCTGCACAAAAAACGTTGAAAGATGGCGCCAAGTGGCGCCAAATGTGGATGGAAACACAGGGATTGCTGGGATGTGAAGCAATGCATCACGGGGCGTTGGGACAGGGCCCAGAATGCCCCGCCCCCCCCGCCCCCTTCCGACAAGCTACGGTGCCAGAATGGGAAGAGGTGCTCTGTGGGATAGCTGTCCATAATGCACCGCTCCCAATGCCGCTGCAAGTGCCGCAAATGTGGCCACGACAGTGCGCTGTCAGCTGTCAGTGTGGACAGACTGCAGCGCTTTCCCTATTCAGCTGTACGAAGGCAGGTTTAACTCACAGCGCTGTACATCTGCAAGTGTAGCCAAGCCCTAAATTAAGGAGATTAGAGGAACGTTGAGGGCCTGAAGCCCCAATGTGAATTGTTTTAGTTATAAGATTTAGCAAGGCTTGATTTACAATGTATTCTGCTGAATATAAAATGCTGTCTGTATACCTTTGAAGGTTTCTGTAAGAAATTGTTTGTGTGAATGAGGAATGCATGCATCAGGAAAAGATAAGGTGTGAAAGCCATCACAAATGTCCAGATGGTCAAGAAAAAGTGAGAGACTTGGAAAGACCAGGAGACAATCAGAAAACATCTATTGTATCCAATGCTAAACATGTTAGCAGCATTGACTACCTCAAAGGTGAGGCAGGCACCCCCGAAGGCGAGACAACAAATAGGAGATAACGATGGGAAGCCCGACAATAACCATCACATGATAACACCACTTAAGGACTAATGATTACAGGATGACATTGCAAAATGCATGGACTCAAATGGGAATTTACAACTATAAAGCTGGGGTGTTTTGCCATGGAATTCTGGGTTCAGTCCTGCAAAGCCTCAGAGCATCGGATCGCGACCGACAAGAGCCCAGCTCCTCACTCGTGCTCAATCTAACTGGCCATTAGATTGACTCGAGCTACAACAGACTGGTAACTATAAACATCAACTGGCAGGACTCTCTCTGTGTGTGTGTATGTGTGTGTGTGACTAAAAAGCATATGCTAACTGTTGTATTTTCAATAAATGCAGTGTTTTTGCCTTCTCCTATAAAAGATCCCGTGTGCTTTGTGTAGCATAACAGCTACAGGGTTAGGTCAACATAAGCTGCTTTGCATCTACTTACCTGTGGAAGTGTTTTTGCTTAAATTTGGCTCCCGCTGAGCCAAAGTCATGGTCGATGCAGTGTCGGTGTAGACACTGCATTGCTTACATCAACTGTTACTGGCTTTCAAGAGCGGTCCATAGTGCTCCACACTGACAGAAAAATCGAAACAAGCGTTCCTGATGAGGACGCACTCCGCTGGCACAAGGAGCCAAGTGTGCACACACACAAGCAAATTAATAGCTGCAGTGGCTTTATGCTGATGTAAATTAGGTTGACATGATTTTGTAGTGCAGGCACGGCATTACTACCTTTCTCCCCCCCCCCCCCCCCCCCCCNCCCCCCCCCCTCCAATTACTTTCAACGGAAGTCCATGCTGCTGCAGCTTCACTGCTATTGTTACTTGAGCTAGCTTTGATCTAACTAGATCAAAGTTAGTTTAGGTATGCCTACCCGTGATGCAATCACACCTCCTGATTGCAGTGTAGACACACTCTCTGGTTCCTAAGAGCAGATCTACCCTACAGAATTACTTTGGTATAACTATGTCACTCAGGGGTGGGAAAAATACACATCCCTAGTTCTACCGACCTAAGCGCCAGTGCAGACAGCGCTGTGTTACCCCTAGATAAAGTTCCTTCCAGATGTGAGGAGGGAGATATGGGGTCTCATAGTGAAAGAGGTTCCATATTGTTTGTTACAATGAAAATTGATCTATTCCTGCCCCCATTTTCGGCCAAAGAATGGCCACTTGACTGATGATTATCAATAAACTTTGATGCCACCTGGTTAGTAGCATCAGCTTGTCCTTTGTCTTCAAGGAACTGGTTTACCCACTCCCCAGGCTTGTCTGATAAACATATTTCAGTCATAACTTTAGTTTATGTTAATAACTTTACATAGAATATGGCTACACACATTTCACTGTGATATTATTGACCAGTGAGTTATTTGTTTTCAAATGATACCTCACAAAGCGTATTTTGTACAGATATTATTACAGTGATGTGTAAGGTGTGAATACAGGGGTGCATTTAGTCCCAGAGGCCATTGGGCAGACTCCGCTTTTTGCTAACCTGACTTCCGAGATGGATGTGGAACATTCTGTCCATTATAAAACTCAGAGCTGAGGGTTTTCAAAAAATTTGAATTTCAGAATAGTGGCGTTGAACTCAACAGAGCTGAACTGCCCCCTGCCCCCTTCATAGTTCAGAGTGTTCTTACCTGAGGTTTTGGTTTACCCCACTCTACAGAAAAGGCCATGTGCAAAACAGTGATCTGGATGCAGGTTCAATTTATGCCACTCCCACAGTTCATGGGCATTCAGATCTGAGATTATAAATTGGGCCCTTCTTTAAAATCCACACTACATTTTTCAGCACATTGTAGAAGTTTTAATGCATGTTACATTTTAAATCTAAACTACTTGACAATGCCTAAATTAACCCCTCAAGCATTCAAATTCAAGCTGGGTAATTATATCCAACTAGTGAGAGCCCACAAGTCAAAAGCAATTCTCACAGGGAACTCAGTACGTTTTCATCGCTAGCCAAGAAACGGCCTTCAAGGCCAATATTTTTGCCAGTGTGCTGTCAATAAAGTCTTTGACTTTGCTGTAGAGCCCTGTGAGCTGCTGAGTGACAAAGCCTAAAGCCAATCAATAGCATGGCTGAGTTCAATAATGTGTCTGATTTACACTCCCTCCCTAAAGCCTCCTTCTCTCCCAGCTTTTAGAAATGCAGGGTGAAATCCTGGCCCCACTGAAGACAATGAGAGCTTTGTTATTGACTTCAGTGGGGCCCGGATTTCACCCATAAGATTTAACTCCCCTGGCCACCTTTACAGATATTTCTTCCCAACTTTCAAGCACTCTGGAATCCTGGGAATAATACATAAGAATAGTAATTGCCTGGTTTGTTGACGCCCTGACCTCTTATTCACAGGCCAGTCCACACCCCGAAAACCTCATGATGAAATTCCAATGAACTCCCAGGCAGTTATGTGAACATAAGAATGACCATACTGGGTCAGACCAAAGGTCCGTCTAGCCCAGTATCCTGTCTTCCGACAGTAGCCAATGCCAGGTGCTTCAGAGGGAAGCCCTCCTTCACCTGTCTGCTCCAGTCCAGTGGAGACTGCACTACCCTGATTGGCAGCAGCCCATTCTACTCCAACAAAGTCAGTTCCACTGCAAGTCCTGTCCTGCAGAATTCAACAGCTCTCGGTGGGGTTCTTGTGAATTTCCAATCTGCATCCAAACTTCCCCAGCGTTTGAGGAATGTAGGGAAAGGCAGAGGACAATGTGGAAGAGACAGGAGAGATGGGTGACAAGCAAGACAGGCAGGGGAAAGAACTAGAGAGCCAAGAAAGAGGGAAGGGAAAGAAGATTAGGGAAGGAGAGCAAGAGAGAGACATCATAGCAGGAGAATAGGAGCCGCAATGGTTGCTGGATAATCAAACAGTCAGTGGAAGGGCATTTCTAAACCTGAGCAGCAAATCTACAAGCAATCAGATTTCAGGTGGTGAGTCAAGGACTTTTCAATATTTTTTAACCCTGGTTAAAATCTCTGGTTGATAAGTGTGAATGCAAGTTAAGAATTTCCGTTCCCTGTGCTTGAGCTATTTCCCGCAGGCCCCTGCTCTCCACACTCGCACTTGTGAACATGAATGCATTTCAAATTCCAGAACCAACATTTCTCCATATATGACATAGCCCATGCAGAAAAACAAACAGGGGTTGAAACAAAACAACCCTGAGCTCCTACCAATCTCTTCTTTTGTTTGTGGGGAAAAAATATAATAATAGTTTGGATCCTGGAAACCCCTTCGGCTTTGCTTCCAGACGGCCCTGGGTTTCAGATGAAAAAGGTCTCCACTCCCTTTTGGAAATGGGCAATGATAGGTCTCCGGGATGACTACTATGGCATTTAATTATACCAAGGTACTTTGTTCCTTTCTGCTCATCACACATCGTTGTAGCCCTGATAAGATCCTAGTGTTGGAAATCTTGACCCGGCAGGCAAGATTTGCATTGAGGTTAGTGGGAGTTCTGGCTGAAAAGGTTTCTACTAGCTAGCCCTGATTTTGCAGTATAGGAGAGTCGATCACAGAGATTTTTAACCTGAAGGATTTCTGAGGTGAGAGACATATGGGAGAGTTCTCCCTCTTCCAGACCCAGCCGTTCAGCAGAACCCCCAAATGAGAGCTTTGCCCCCTTGTTTTAAGGCCTCAACTAAGTGGATCCCAGCTAGCATGGGGCATCTGGCCCTTTAAGGTCTGAAGTGCAGAGGCTGTTGGAACCTGGGGATTGAGGGAACCAGGATGGGTGATGTCTCTATTTTTGCCTGTGGGGCCCCAGGGCTGGACCGTGCCCTCTCTTTTGCCTTGAGGGCAATCACAGAATTAGCGGGATTAAACATCTTCCTGAGTGCCTCTTGGCAAGAGACATTGATTTTATTTAATGCTCATACATAATTGTTCTAATCTTGTGTACTTTATAGCTTGGGGCCAAATTCTGCACTCATTGACCCTGATGTTAACATAACTTTTTCCTTAAAGTCAGTGAAGATAATCCAGATTTATACCACCAAAACTGAAAACAGAATGTGATTCTTAATCTGCATTGCTTTCCACTGTACAGCACAGGATTCTCTGAGAGAGAGAGGCTGTATCAAGCCTTTTATTGTGGTTTACAGCTGCCACTGGCTGGCTGCATATGAGGCAGCAGGGCGGGGCAGGTTCAGGACTAATCCTGTTCCTTTGCCCTTCTCTTTACAAGGCAGCTGTGTACCAGTATATAGTTATTTCAAAGCCTGGTATCGACATCCTTACTCAGGCAAAACTCCCATAGACTTCACTGTCAGCTTGTATAGGATCTGCTCCCACTCCTGTTGCAATCCACGGCAAGATGCCCATGGATTTCAGTGGAAGAAAGGATCAGGCCCTTAGCACAGTTTTTTAAAGAAGACAGAAAGCTGGTGTTAACTATAAATGATTTAGCAAAGAAATACAGATAGGAAACAAAGGCGCTTTCACCATGGAGACAAGACAGCACTTGTGCAAAGGTTGCGCACTTCAGTTAATATGCTGCTAGCAGTTTTCAAGCTGTTCAGAGGATCTGATCCTGCACTCCCTCTGCACACAACCCCAAAGAGCAGTTCCTCTGACCAGTCAGGAGTTTTAACTATCAGGGAGTTTGCTGGGGCGGGGAAGGATGCTTTTCTAAGACTTCCTGGGTGATTTTTCAAAGGCGCTGAATACTGGCTTAATTCTGCTCCCATTAAAGTCAATGGGGGGCGGGGTTTGCACTGACTTGCTGTCTGCTTCTGCAAGTCCCACCTGTGAAGCTTAAGAACCTCATTCAGTGAGGGTCCTGCTGAGCACTCACCTTTCTACTGAGGTCAGTGGGAGTGGAAGGAACTCAGCACCCCACAGAATTGGGCTACACTGACCTCAGTGCAACACTGAGACAAAGGGTGGACGCTGCCAGCTGGAGGGAGTAAATGAATTGCTCGTAGAGTTTCAGCACAGGAACACTGTACACATTACTGTCTGTTTATGGGTTGGGTATTAACCGTGCACTTGGAGGAGCTATTATTTTATGTGTGTAAGTGGCTGAGCCAAAGCAGGCTTTTCCCCATTCTGAGTCCGAGAATGGCTTCCTCCTTTGAACAGGAATGGTGGACAGGCTGATTTTATTCCAGGATTGCATGGGGTCGGCACCATGTTTTCAGTCTTTGTGGCTATAATGCATAACAACATACACACCTGCGTGCAGGCAGGGCATTCTCAGGAGAGGTGCCAGCACAAGCCTTCATTCTGTCCCCTGTATTTGTTACACTCCTGTCCCATCCACCCTCCCAGTACTGAATAAAGACCTCTCCTAGCCTCGTCCTCCCTTCCAATATAGGCTAAAGGCTCCCTGCTCCTATCTAGCTTCTCCATATGAGCTAGACACCACCCTTCTTGATACGGGGCGGAGATCTACCTAATCACACCCGCCTTCCCAATAAGCCAGAGATTCCCTGCTCTCCTGATACAGGATGATGCAGGATCTGCCACAGGACTGGGAGCCTCAGTCAGTCAGTTAAACAGAACTGAGACCTGCTTAGAGAGAGACAGAGCACTTAACACGCCTCATGGCTCAGCACAGACCTCCACTGCCTCTCCAAAGGAGCTTCATCTTCATGTACTTCATAAATAGGGCAGAGACCACCTCTGCTCCTTCCCACTCCCCCAACTGAGGTCAGAGACCCAGTTACCTCCACCTCCACTCCTAGGGCAGGACAGAAACTCCTCTCTCCATATTTGCCCTCAGGGCCGGCTTTAGGCACTGCGGGGCCCGATTCGAAAGAGCTGGCGCTGAAGATCGCAGCGGGACTTCGGCGGCAGCTCAATTGGCTGCCGGTGCCTTCGGCGGCACGGCGGCAGAGGGTCCTTAGGGACCTTGTGGGGCCCTCTTAGGGGTGCGGGCCCCAATTCGGGGGAATCGGGTGAATCGCCCTAAAGCCGGCCCTGTTTGCCCTTCCCATACAGGCTGTAACTCTGTCCCAGCCCCAACCTCAATATAAAATCTGAGTTTCCAAGTATCTCCGGGGCTCAGGAATTGGCCTGGTGACTAGTCATTAAACACATGGGCAAGTCCCTTTCCAGTTCAGCATTTCAGCAAATACACAGTACCTGCAAACCACATTTGTCTCATGTGTTTAAAAACAAAGCAGCTATCTGCATAGCTATCTGCAGTGTAATTTCGACTGACTGCATCTGCCAGAATAGGAATGGATTTAAAAGGGAAGCAAGGAGACTATGTACTTACACTTCAGCATGTGCTTTTTGCACAGGTTTATAATCAGCACAGGAGTGGTGCAAACAGGTTGCCCTTATGGCCTTGAGAATGCAGCCCTGAAGTGACAGAGGCATTTCAGAGCGGCAGGCAGGCACTGAAAATCCCAGCAATCCCCAATCCTCACCTCCATCCAAACACCTAGCTGATATAATGCTCTGTATTCTTTATTTCATCCTCTCTGCTCCCCGTGTCTGGTGGAACCCTTTCCCCCACATATCTAGGGAGCTGATGCTGTGGGTAGTTCTCAAGCACAACCAGAGCCACTACTCTTTTAATACATAGGTTATATGGGGTTCAAAGCTCTAATGGAAAGTGCAGACACAGTAATTTACATCCTCTGCCTTCCTGATGAGGGAGAATAGCAGGGCGGCACATGAACCCCTCCCCTTTGTGGAGGCTAGCTACACGGCCCCGCCCCTTCCACCAGAGCCCTGAGAGCCCCTCCCCCCCAGCGGAGGAGCCCCAGCTGAACTGCCCCGGGCTGCTGGCTGACACCCGCACCAGGCTGCCGCTCGCCCCCCAGCATTGGCCCCAGTGCTGAGCCGTTGGCCTCTGGCCAGAGCTGAGCTCCCACCAGCTTGGGGGAGAGGGCAAAGCATGGACGGGGCCAGGGCTTGGCTTAGGGGAGGCTTAGCTTCTGCTGGCCTATTATACCCACCGCCCATGGAGAATACCAAGGCATTACCTTGCACAGCACTATGGGATGCACGGTATCACTCCTCTTAGAAGAAGTAATGTATGCCATTGTCAGCCAGCACTTGGCGTTGGTATCGGCATATGTGCTAGTTGATTTGGGGGCTGGCCATACTGCCTAGTCCATGTGCCCTTGGGGATGTGGTGGGAAGGCTGGCCCACTAGGGAGGGATCAACCCTTGCTGCTTGCATGACTAGGAGACTCCCAGCAGGCTCTCTTCCCACTCCTTGTGCACCGGGTGATGACAGCGAGCCCTCTGTCATGTTTTGATTGGGGTGGATTCTTTGCAAGCACTCTGACACCTGTGCTTTGTCCTGCATATAGAATGTTTCCCATGCATGGTGGGGGTGAGCTGACTAAACCGAGCATGAGATGTAGAGCCAGGAGCCCCCAGTCTGTTCCTGGCTTTGACACTATACTGGCATACCCCGGGTTTTGCAGCAGTAAAGCTGCACTGCTCCATACCCTCAATCAGGGCCGGCTTTAGGCCGATTCGCCCAATTCCCTGGAATCGGGCCCCGCGCATAAGAGGGCCCCGCGCTCCGGACAGAGCGCAGCAAGCCAAGCAGCCCCGCTCCCCCGGCCGGAGCTCCAGTTCTGGCGGGGCAAGCCCCGCGGCCCCGCTCCCCCGGCCGGAGCTGTGGCGGGGCAAGCCCCACGGACCCGCTCCCCCGGCCGGAGCTCCGGTTCTGGCGGGACAAGCCCCGCGGCCCCGCTCCCCCGGCCGGAGCTGTGGCGGGGCAAGCCCCGTGGCCCCGCTCCCCTGGCCGGAGCGCCGGCCGGAGCACGGCAAGCCCCACCCACCCGGTGAGTACAAGCCCCGCCCCCCACAAATCAGGCCCCGCACTTTGTAAAGCGGGCCCTGCCCTCAATGTAGATGTGGTATTCTTTATTATTTGTATTACCTTAGTGCCTAGGAGCCCCAGTCACGGACCAGGACCCCAACATGCCAGGCGCTGCACAGACACAGAACAAAAAGACAGGCCCTGCCCCAAGGAGCTTACAATGTAAGTATAAGACAAGTGACAGACTTGATACACACAGACTGATGGGAGTACAAGGAAACAATGAGACATATGACAAGCCATCTGTGACGGGTTGGATCACAGAAACCCCCTGGGAGCTGCCACCTTATGTGCCCAGACTACTTCTACCCCTGCCTTCCCTGACAGCTCGGGGCCCCAGCCCCCTGTCTTGCTGAGCCAGACACTCCCGTCTGCTCCAACAAAGACCCAGGGTCTGAATTACTTGCCCCAAAGCTGCAGGTTTACCTGAAAGCGGCTAACAGAAGTGTTCCTGTCTTTAACACTCAGATGCCCAACTCCCAATGGGGTCTAAACCCAAATAAATCTGTTTTACCCTGTAAAAAGCTTATCCAAGGTAAACTCATAAATTGTTCGCCCTCTATAACACTGATAGAGAGATATGCACAGTTGTTTGCTCCCCCAGGTATTAATACATACTCTGAGTTAATTAATAAGTAAAACGTGATTTTATTAAATACAGAAAGTAGGATTTAAGTGGTTCCAAGTAGTAACAGACAGAACAAAGTAAGTCACCAAGCAAAATAAAATAAAATGCGCAAATCTATGTCTAATCAAACTGAATACAGATAATCTCACCCTCAGAGATGCTTCAGTAAGTTTTTTCCTCAGACTGGACACCTTCCAGGCCTGGGCACAATTCTTTCCCCTGGTACAGCTCTTGTTCCAGCTCAGGTGGTAGCTAGGGGATTCTTCATGATGGCTCCTCCCCCTTTGTTCTGTTCCACCCCTTTATATATCTTTTGCATAAGGCGGGAATCCTTTGTCCCTCTCTGGGTTCCCACCCCCTCCTTCTCAATGGAAAGACACCAGGTTAAAGATGGATTCCAGTTCAGGTGACATGATCACATGTCACTGCAAGACTTCATTGCCCACTTGCCAGCACACACGTATACAGGAAGACTTACAGGTAAAACACAGCCATCTGCAGACAATGGTCCTAGTGAATGGGAGTCATCAAGATTCCAAACCACCATTAATGGTCCACACTTTGCATAATTACAATAGGACCTCAGAGTTATATTTCATATTTCTAGTTTCAGATACAAGAGTGGTACACTTATACAAATAGGATGATCACACTCAGTAGATTATAAGATTGTAATGATACCTTACAAAAGACCTTTTGCATGAAGCATATTCCAGTTACATTATATTCACTCATTAGCATATTTTTTATAAAACCATATAGACTGCAACGTCACACCATCATCTTGGCCACCACCAGGGAGTGAACTGGGGACCTCAAGAGTGAAAAGCACAAGTCTACAGCTTGTGCTAAAGAACCAGCTTCTCCAGCTGAGAGTTGTAAGAGACCCATGCTCGGCAGATCGAGCACAGTGGGAACCTGTAACACACACTAACCAGTAGGTTATGGACATGCTGCAGTAGTGTAAAAAGTGACTTGCATCAGTGCAGCTTGTCTTGGTTTGAAGTCCTATGGCTACACCAGTACAAAAATCCCTGTGTAGACTAACCCTCAGTCTTGGGCAAGTTACTGAAAGTCTGTGCCTCAATTTCCTCACCTGTAAGATGGGAATATCATGCTACATGTTCCTGGAGGTGTTGTGAGGCTGCATGTGGGAATGTTTGCCAAGTGCTAGTACAGGGGTAGGCAACCTATGGCACGGGTGCCGAAGGCGGCATGCAAGCTGATTTTCGGTGGCACTCACACTGCCCGGGTCCTGGCCACCGGTCCGGGGGGCTCTGCATTTTAATTTAATTTTAAATGAAGCTTGTTAAACATTTTAAAAACCTTATTTACTTGACATACAACAATAGTTTAGTTATATATTATAGACTTATAGAAGGAGACCTTCTAAAAACATTAAAATGTATGACTGGCACGTGAAACCTTAAATCAGAGTGAATAAATGAAGACTCGGCACAGCACTTCTGAAAGGTTGCTGACCCCTGTGCTAGTAGGTAAGTGCTAAGTACTATTACTGAGAGATACAGTAAGAAAAGGGAATTTTACTGGGACTCCTAGAGCATTTAAAACACTCATTCTCTAAGGGCTGCCCATGATTTCTTCAGCTATTGCAGCTGGAGGTGTTCTGCCATTTGCTGGGGATCGGTGGTAGAGAGGGAGATTGAATCAACAGCTGTGCTGAGGGAAAGCTTTCCATATTAAATACATACCATGCTAAATATAAACCAACTTTTGGTCCACATTTGGCTAGGACCTCCCTTAAGAACTTGAGATGGAGCTGGGGGAACCTTCCGGTGAGCATTCCTGCTATCTGGGGCGAACGATGTCTGCACTCTCCCTCTCAGTGCTGTCAGTTTCATCATTTGGCAAAGGAGACAAGGAACTAGCACCAGCGAAGCATCATTGGCTGGTTAGGGGGAAGCAGGAAAGATTTGTGGCAACTTCAGATATTTGGCTTTCATTCCAGAAAGCCGCCCCGCCCTCCCTCCAGCTTCCTTCTGTGGGCTCTTTTCCTCCTCCCTCAGTCTGCTGTGGTCCCGTTTTGAGGTCTTGTGCAATCCTGTATCGCTGCTTATTTTCTACAACTTAATGCGACAGGAAATGCAGCTCTGGAAGGGAAACCCTGTCCAGAAATTACAGGTCAGCATGCCCAGCTTTGAAACTGGGCCAGAGAGACGGGCCAGCAAGATAACAGCAAAGCCAAGCTCACTGGTACTTAGTAACACATTAGAGGAGAATACCGACACAGATGATTTACATTTGACTGTCTCCTATTAGTGGATTATTCATGGGACCTATTTCTGCTCTCACACTGACGTAAATGAGAAATAACTACATTGGCTTCAAGGCATTTACGCTAGTGTAACTGACGGCAGAATTTTGCACAAGTTGTTCAGTCCCTGATCGTAACGCGCTTTTAAAATCGCAGCATTGCCAAGCTCAAGCATTCAGAAATCATGAGTCAGGCCGCAAAGATCAGAAGATAAGCTTCAAAATAAGGAGATTTAAAAAATTACAAATGTTGGGTTATTTTCATTTGCCTTTTTGCTTCTAAGCAATGAGGGTTCACATTTTCAAGTTTTTCTCAGCAACAGTGTGGGCTAGAAACTTCCTTTCTCAAAAAATGAAAGCTGAGATTCTCACTGAAGCACATTCCCAGAAGCTGAAAAACATCAATTGTTGCAAGACCTACAATAATGTTGTGTGAGTGAGTTGGCAGCACTGATAATTACTGTAAGAAATAGCCCCGCTCTGAAAGCCTGTGTTCTGAGGGGTGGCTAGCAAATCACTCCAATGACCTATGCCTAATATTCTCTCTTTTACTTTCGTTAATTCTAATTGATTCAGCTTTATTACGGGAGCTACCACTGAAAAGTTGCACACGCCCCACTAAAGAGGGGAGACAAGAACCTTGTTCTTGACCTTGTCTCTGTGAAGAATTTTAAGTCTGGAAGTGAAAGTCATATACTGAAAGATTGTTTGCTCATCCCAGGAGCTTGTGTGGCAGCACCACCCAGGGTTGGGTGTCTGCTCCTGGCTTTGCACTAACAGAGCTGGGGTCTTATTGCTCAGGCCGTACGGGCACCTGATTGCAATCCCATTGCAGCCAACCTACCCAGGCTTGCAACAAATGAGGCGGGAGGGCGGACAGCTTGAGTGCCAGTGGGGGAAGTCTCATGCCAAAGGTGACTGGGGTGACAAAAGATTCCTTAAGCTCTTGGGCCAGAACTGTGTGGAAGGCAAAGAAAAATCCCTTTGCTTACACTGCAGCCTGCACAAAAGCTGAGATGGGAAAGTGGGGCCTGGTGGCAGATAGCTTGGTTCTGCCTCATTGCTGCCACCTGGTGGCTTATCTGAGTCCCTCCTGCTATGAGGAAATGTCCTGTCATTCTGCAGATGAAATTACTCTGATTCATGCTGAGCTATCTGGGTCTGTTGGAACAGAACAATGGCTTGAGGAAACAAATGCCCAGTCTTCTCTAGTTGAGTGCTGGCTGGCTTTGCTCAGGGAGGCACAAGAGGGGTTGAGAGAACTCAGGATGTGGACCCATGTTCTTCCTGGCTGGTTAAGGTCAGTGGGGAAGGGTTGCCTCTTGTCAGAGACTGAGCCTGTCAGTGCCTCCCTTAGGGACGACAGAATGCTAGCTGTCCTTAAGGAAACATTGAGGTGGCTTCTGCTCAATAAACCAGTGCTTGATGTTGATGATCTGTATCATTAAAGAGAGGGAGCATGGCCTAGTGCAGGGGTCTCAAACACGCGGCCCGCAGGGCTATTACATGCGGCCCGCGAGCTCCTCCCGGCCCCCCCACCACGTTTACCTGGCCGACCTGCACCGGGGGCAGGGCAGGCTCCCTGCTTGCCTGCCTGCCTGCCCTGTCGCCGCGTCGCACCAGGAAGCAGCTGGAACCTGGGGGAGGAGGGGCGCAGGGGGTGTGTGGCTGTTGCTTCAGGCACTGCCCCCAGCAGCTCCCATTGGCCACAGTTCCCCATTCCCGGCCAATGGGAACTGCTGGGGGCGGTGCCTGAAGCAACAGCCACACACACCCCTGCGCCTCTCCTCCCCCAGGTTCCAGC
>QXTE01000091.1:2543575-2618707 GCA_003942145.1 Platysternon megacephalum
CCTGACCCTCCTGCTGCACCCCGACCCCCTGCCCTGAACCCCCACTGCACCCCTCCTGCACCCCAACCCCCTGCCCTGAACACACGCCACACCCCACACTCCTTCCCTGAGCCCCCTGCTGCACCCGACCCCCTGCCCTGAACCCCCACCACACCCCGACCCCCTGCTGAGCCCCCACCGCACCCCACACCCCTCCTGTGCCCCGAGGGGGCAGAGTTGGGGTGGGGATTTCGGGGAAGGGGTTGGAATGGGGGCAGGGAAGGGGTGGGAAGAGGCGGGGCAGGGGCGGGGCCTCATGGAAGGGGTGGAGTGGGGGCGGGGCCGAGGGCGGCGGGGGGGAGGTGTCAGTAAATGCGGCCCTCGGCCCAATGTACTAGTCCTCATGTGGCCCTCGAGGTCATTTGAGTTTGAGACCCCTGGCCTAGTGCATAGAGCACTGAACTGGGACTCGGGAGGAGAGCTGGGTTCTAATTCCTGGCTCTGCCCCACCCTTGGGTGAATCTCTGTGGCTCTGTTTCACCTTTGTTTGTCTCGTCTATTAGAGTGTAAGTTCTTCAGGGCAGGAATGTCTCTTGCCATCGGTCTGTAGGGGCAAAGGGGTGGGTGGGTGGAGGCGGGCGGGGGGACTGGAGGCTGAAGCCCTGTGGCCAGAGCCTGCTGCCCCTCTGCCCTGCCACCCCAGGGATGAAGCCTAAAGCTTGAACCCCATCACCCCTGGGAAGGTGGGGAACTCACCGGCTGCCTGGTCCTCCAGCATTGTGCCCCAAGTGTCTCCACAGGGGGAGCAGGGCCCAACCACTGCTGACGGCCCCAGCAACCAACACCAAGGCGGTGCATCCAGGAGCAACAAGGAGAGGCGTCTACTCCCCCGCCCCCTCATAACAGCCCAGGAGGCTGTGGCCACAAGAAAAGCCCCTGGTGGCCACATTTGAGAAACGCTGAGCTAGTCCACCCTGTTTAATGGATCAATCCGCACTAACTCTTGGTCTTTTCTTATTCCATATACGTTCTAACAACGTCCTCTGTATTCCTGCTAGGGTTTGATCTGGGATGATCACAAAAAGGTTTTGAAACAGGAAAGATCTCCTTGACAAAACATTCATTATGACTGAGGCTGTTCTTCCCACGCAAGAAATTACATCCTTCCCCCAGCGCTCCAGATCTTTTTTCATTTACTGAGGCAGTGGCTTGATATTTAAATCATAGAGCTCTTCTAGATTGTTTGAGATCTGAATTCCCAGGTGTGTGATAGAATTTGTTGCCCATCTGCACCCAAATATTTTCTGGAGGAGTGACTCCTCAGAGTCTGACAAATTTATAGTGGACATTTGGATTTGACATAATTGACTTTAAATCAAGATGCTTTCCAAAAATCATGGATTTTTTTTAGAAACTAATTTTTAGGAAATGTTTGGTTTAGATAACAATAATGTTACATCGTCTGTGTATAAAGCTAGGTTCTGATGTGTTCCTGCTAGCTTTATTCCTGTGATTGATTTTTCCTTGTCCTCTGTGCAAAGGACTTCATGGCCAGTGCAAAAAGGAAAGGAGACAATGGACTTTCCTGCCTGCCTAGTCCTTCTGGGTACTTCAAACAGGGGAGATTCATTGATTCCAAGGCCAGAAGGGACCATTGTGATCATGTAGTCTGACTTCCTGAATAAAACGGGCCATAGTACTACCCCAAGGTAATTCCTACCCCATCTCTTTTAGAAAAACATCCAATCTTGATTTAGAAATTACTAGTGATGGAGAATCCACCACGACCCTGGGTAAATTGTTCCAATGCTTCATTACTCACAGTTTAAAATGTACGCCTTATTTCCAGTCTGAATTTGTCTAGCTTCAGCTTCCAGCCATTGGATCCTGTTATAGCTTTCACTACTAGATTGAAGAGCCCATTTAACACCATTAACTCGCACAGCTGCTTTTGGACTGGTGCAAAGAGTGGTTATCCATTTAAGGAACAGGGAGCCAATGTTCATATGGGACAGGGCTTGAAACAGAACGTTCCACTCTATTCTATCGATGGCTTTCTCTGAAGCTAGTGATAACAAAATTAATAGATTTTTAAAAAATCTGATATTATGGGTGATTCTAAGTACTGTCTTAATATTGTCTGACACTCGTTTATCCTTAATGAATCCAGTTTGATCTGGGTTTGTAGAAAATGAGAGCACAGACTGCAACCAGCCAGCTAGTATTTTTGCTAAAATCTTTGTCATGGTTCAGCAGCGATACGGGTCTATAAGAGCTGCATAAGTTAAGGTCTTTTCCAACTTCTGGGAGAACAACAGTAACTGCTTTCACAGGTTGTGGAAGTTCCTCCCACAATAGAATAGCATTGCTGGTACCTCCCCTATGAGCCCACTAGTCCCTTGTTAAATACCTTGTAACATTCCGCTGGAAAGCCAGGAGGTCCTGGAGTTTTACAACTTTTCATACTTGCTACTGCCACTAAAATTTCTTCTTCTGTGTTTTTCTGTCTGAAGTTTCTAAGTTGTTCTTTGGCAAGCCTGCCCCTTCACTTATTTTTGAATAACTTCAGAGCTTATAGTATCTGAGATATAGAGGTTCTTATAATAAGCAGCAAAAGTGGCACATATTTCATGAGGGTGTGCAACTATCTTTTGGTGGAATAATACTTTGGAAGCTGCATTTTCTATTGACAAACTAAATAGCAACTGGTTAAAATGCTGGATTCATTTTATCCCTTCAGGTTAGCATATTACAAACCGCCAATACGATCATTTTAGGAAGGAGGCTCTGCAATTACAGCTAAACCAGCAGGAGGATCAGTGCCCTCTGCAACAAAAATGTCTTGTCTGGCATATGCCCCTTTGGTCAAATTTAACTCCTGAAAAGCAAATACACCTCTACCCCGATATAACACGAATTCGAATATAACGCGGTAAAGCAGCGCTCCGGGGGGGCGGGGCTGCGCACTCCGGCGGATCAAAGCAAGTTCGATATAACGCGGTTTCACCTGTAACATGGTAAGATTTTTTGGCTCCCAAGGACAGCATTATATCGGGGTAGAGGTGTAGTCAAATAAGTTGTTGTGGCTGTGTGATGGGGTATCCACCCCACACAAACCAGAGCAGGTTAAATTAGGTCAATTAACCTTATATGCTGCACCTGGAGGAGAGCCAGGGACCAATAAAGCCTAATGGAAGATGAAGTTCAGCTGGGAAACAGCAGGTTGGGCTTGTATAAAGGGATGAAGCTGAGGAGGGGGGGCTATAGGGGAAGTAGTCTGCAGTCACCCCCTGGGAGAAGGGAGGTTTCTTTGGGGGCCACAGAGCCTGGCAAGAAGTCAGAGGGGACATATCTACAGTTACTCCCTGGGAGGAGGGGATTTGAGCCACTAAACCTAGGGGGAGGGCAAGAAGACAGAAAAGGGAAGTAGGAAGGAGTCCAGGGAAATAACAACAGGGTCTGACTGGTGGCAAGCAAACTGTAATTGCTGCTAGATATAGGGTTGCTGGGCTGGAAGCCAGAGTAGTGGGCAGGCCCGGGTTCCCCTACCATCTGCTGGGAAAGTGGCACAGGACCTGGCCGTGGAGTGGAAGACTATCTGGAACAGCATGTGGACAGCTGATCCAGAGTGACTTTGAAATTCCAGAAGAGGAGGACTGTACAGTAACCTAGCCAGAGTGCTGAGTCACGAAGAGGGAGTAGTGTGAGTCTTGGAGAGTGAGGAGGGAATACGATGTGAGCAGCCATTGGAAGGGGGCGTCTGAGCTGAAAGGAGCTAATCCACAGCCACAAGGAGGCACCCCAACAATGACTGAACTCCATTGCAGGCTGCCACTGAATATGACTGGACCCCAGTGCTGGCTGAGCTGGCTGAAAGCAAAAGGCAAGGAGACAAAGCTGGCAGTGAGGTGGGATGGAGAGTGGATCAGCGCTGGAGAAGGAAAGTGAAAGCTCAGCCAAGGAGCACAGACCCAGACAGCAGTGGGGAGTCAGAAGAGGTAACAGAAGAAAAATATTGTCATTTGCTACCCTCTGTAATGTATTCATAAGAGCTCCCCAGTTGTCACCTCTGATCACTATGAAGTACTCTGATGAGCTGCCTGGAGGATGCAAGGAGCTGTCCTCTGTATCATCAACCAGGGAACGAAGGCACTTTATGCCTGCAGAAAAAGACTGCCTGGGAACCCTCATAAATACATTATAAAGCACCAGCCATCTCATGGCGACCCTATAATATATTCATCGGCTCTGTTCTCACTCTGCACTCGGCCTCCAGCCCCCGAGAACCGTGTAGAGTGCTGTCTCCTGCTCTCAGCTGGCACACAGGCCAGGCCCAGATGCCTCAGGCCCAAGCAGAGGCCTCCCTACCCCCAAGCCTAGAGGGATTTTTTAATGCTTTTAAATTTCATTAAAAGCTGCCTCCCTCAGTCTGTTTGGAACAGCCCATTGGTCCAGAGGTTGCTGCCAACCATCTAGCAATCTGGAAGTATGTTGAGGGAAAGTCCTTTAGCTCCTTGGTGATGGCCCCTGGGGAGCTGCCCAGCAGCTCCTTAGGGGCTGTCTGTTGGGAATCAGCCAGCAGGACCCTTTGGAGAGATCCACTGGGTGCAGGCTCGGTGCTGTGCAATCTGTGGGAGAGGCCGGTTGTTCCCTGGGAGCTTCACTTCCTCATAGACAGTTAGAGGAAGATGTCTGTGTGTCTCACACAAGTGTAATGTTATCACCCACATGACCATGGGCTGGAGCCACTTTCCTGCCTGGTAGCTCTTCTCAGGGGATTGTAAAAGAACCAGCAGAACGTCGTTCCAAGGGGGTACGCAGGCCACTGGAGAGGAATTTGTTCCACGTTTCCTTCCTGTGGAATGGATGGGTTGGAGATCAATTCCTCTCCCTCACACTGTGCTTTCCATTATGGCGCTGCTGTGACACTGGCATACAGATGGGTTATACTCATATGTGCTGCCACAGGAATATGTCACACATACACAGCCAGTGACTCCACTATACAGATGATGGACTGCAGTGCACTCAGTGACTGTCCTCAGTGAACAGGCACAGGAAGTTGAGGCCAGTGTGCTGGTGCAGGTGAGTACCTGACAGTGTCAGGAGCAGTTGCTCTGACAACAATGAAGCACCTAGCTTGGAAGAAGCAACAAAGAGTCCTGTGGCACCTTATAGACTAACAGATGTATTGGAGCATAAGCTTTCGTGGGTGAATGCCCACTTCGTCAGACGCATGCCAACATGCTCTGCTTTGCGTGTTCCTTTGCTTCTCTGAAGTGAATTCAACTGTGGTCAAACTTGACACCAAAACAGGAGGGGCAGCAAGCAAACAAGGCGGCCTGGAAAGACTACAGCACTGGGAGCTGAAGGCAACAAGAGGAGGAGAAATAATCATATGAAGTCCTGTGCCCAGGGAGAAGAAACAAGCCATGCAGATTAGAGATTTTCACTTGAAATGTTTTTCCAGTGAAAAATGGCTTTTCAGTCCTTTGTAAAAAACTACAACCCCCTGAAATGTTCTAGTTTGAAAATTGAAAACGTTTTGGGTTTTTTTTTGCTTGTTTTTAATGAAAACCAAAAGACTTTTAAAGAAAACTGTCAATGTTTTTAGTGCAACTTTTTTGTTAAAGAATAAAAGAGATTTTCCAGTCAGCTCTGCTGCAAATATACAATAGGGATTGTGACATGGCTTAGTCTATTCACCATTCAGCAGTGCCTCCTTGTGGCTTATCTGGGGAATTATCTCTGCCACCCCTTCCTGTAGTTACTCAGTGTATCGTTCCACTCCCTCCCTCCCTCCATGGTCCAGGCCCTCCTCATGCACTGGGAACTGCAGTGCTTTCTTCTTCATAGCTTAGCAGCTCTGGGCTTTTACTCTCCCAGACCTCACTGCTTTTTCCCTGGACTGCTTCCTACTCTGTCCTTACAGCTTCCTGCTCTTCCCCCTAGCATCCGGGAGAATGACTGAAGGCATCCCTCGTGCAGCCTAGCAACTTCCTCTCTCTAAAGATCCTGCACAGCTCCTCCCTAAGCTGGACTTCATCAGCAATTAGGCCCTAGCATTCCCTGGGTTTCCACCCGGTGCAGCCTAAGGCTAACTGGCCTAATTTACCCCTTCAGGCCTTGTGTGGGGTGGACACCCCATGACAAGGGTATAACCAAGTTGCAACATTGCATTAAATGACTTGATTTTCTCCTTAACAGCGCCTTTACAGTTGTTTTTACATGTGACTATTGCTTGTTGCAGGGAAGTGTGAAATCGGGACTGGGAGAGGAGATACCTTTTTGTACAGCACTCAGCAGAACGGGCCGGGTGTGCCTTTGGGTGTGTAGCAAGTCGAGCACTCACCGGCATGGCGTCTCCTGATGGTTGCCTCGGGAATTAGCTCAATTTCAGCTCTGGAGCACCCTAACACCAGCAGTACCTCCACACTTTGGGTCTCCCCTCCCAGAGGAACCCCCAACCCTCTCTACCTTTTCTCCCAGGAGTGGGGTAACTGCCCCGCTACACACATCCCACCTCAAAATCCCCACCCCTGGAGGTAGAGGGGGCCTCTTGGCTTGGGCTCCCAGTAGTGGCCCCTCCAGGGCCGCCCACCCCATCTCCGAAGCCTCCCAGCCTTGGGCCATCTCCCGGGTGTGTGCCTCCGCCTTCCGGCGGGCCTGCTCCGCTGCCTCCAGCCACGCCCGCAGGTCAGCATCCCCCTGACCCTCCACTTTTAGGGTCTGGGTCCATTCTGTGGCTTGCTCCTTGACCACCTGGGTCCCAGCCTCTTGCTGGGCCCACTCTGTCTCACTTTCTTTATTTGAGACCTGCCCGGCGATGGTCTGGGTCCCAACCTCCCGCTGGGTCCCTTCCATCCCGGTTGCTGCCTCCGCCACCTCCCGTTGGTGGCTCGTCGGCCGGTCAGCCATCATCACTGCGGCCTCGATCCTTTTGACTTTTGACCCTTCCGGGCCCCCAGGCCCCTCCGTTCCCTTGAGGGGGCAGTGCCTCCTAGTGTGGCTCCTCGCCTCCTCGCTGCCTTGGGTCTCTTGTGGTCCTTCTGGGGTCCCGCCCTCTCGCTGGGGCTAACCTGGACCCTCCGCCTCAGGCCTGGGCATGCCCACTGTATGTGTCCATGTTGCCCGCAGGCCCAGCACATCCTCGGCCCCCTGGGTTACCTCCCCAGGTGGGCTGTCTTAGGGACTTTCCCCTGTCCCTGCTCGGGGTGAGGCGCCCTGCCCCCATCCCAGTAGGGACAATCCCTTTTTAAATGTCCACGCCTTGTACAGGTGCGACAAGTCCTGCGTTCCATGCCCAGCCTCCGGGCCCTGCAGCAGCTTTCAGCGGTTCTTCTTGAACTCTCGCCTCACCAGTCTTAGAAGGGCCCGCTGCCCTTCCACCACTTCCCCAACTGTTCCTGAAGGGCCCACTGCACCTCCCAGAGTCCCTCTTGGGTCTCCCGGATCCCTTGCAGCAGGGATCCCCTTCGCCCATGTGGTTTGTCAGCCCCCTTCTGCTGGGGCGCTGACGCCTGACCCCAACCCAGGATAGCACCAGAGGCCTCCGCAAAGAAAGCCCCAGTGTAGCCGGGATCCATCGTCCCTCTCTCCTCTGCCCGGTAATAGTCCCAGTCCTGTCCCTGCCCCTTGTATCAGGGGTCACCGTCTATGTCCACATTCTCCACCACATGTAGCAAGTCGAGCACTCACCAGCGTGGCGCCTCCTGCTGGTTGCCTCAGAAATTAGTTCAATTCCAGCTCTGGGGCGCCCTCTGCTGGCCAGTGTTTCGCCTGCCTCAGGCCCCTGTGTCCCTCCTGGACCCCAGTGCCCTTTACCTCGGGGTTCTGCCCCAGCAGTACCCCCACACTTTGGGTCTCTCCTTCCAGGGGAACCCCCAACCCTCTATACCTTTTCTCCCAGGAGCGGGGTAACTGCCCCGCTACAGGGTGCTACCGTAATGTAAATGTTTATTAACTGTAATAAGATCTCTATCTTAAAAAGCAGGCAAATGTCGGAGGAGCACTGCTTTAGACAAGGCAATGACCAGTTTAGGAATTTGGGTATCAACTTTGCATTGAAAATTAATCTTCCATTTCTCAAAGATGATTCTGGCCTCTTCATAAAAGTGCTCAGTTAAATTATTATTGATCAGCTGCTAAGCAGCGAAAAGTTATAAAACAGAGTCAAGGGCATCACTCCAGGTGACCCTATCACGTCCAGATGCATGCAATGCTCTGTGCACATTCATGAGAGCATGGGAGCCAGGCTAAGTGTTGTCTTTTTGAAGTGATGGACAACTGTTTGTCACTACAGCCAGATCTCAGACCTGTGTATGTGTGTGCATGACAGAGGGAGAAAACTTAATAAGGAAGGGGAAAATATTCATATAAAATGTGATTTTTCTTTGACAGAGCCATAAGTATCAAACTCGGGCAAGAAAAGCTCTGTGCCCATTCGTTATGGGACAGAGAATTAATTCAGAAGTGAAAAGTGGACACTATTGGATGTTTATCCAGACTTCAATCCCACCCTGCCACAAACACGTATGTGCCACATCTGGCAGATCCTGCTCAGTAGAGGCCTAGGATTAGGATAGGAATGGGGGTCTTCAGGTCTGGACAGAGTTGGTTGTGGGAAGTTCATGCCTAGCTCAAGCCAGAACAATTAGTTCTCCATTTTTTGAGAGGCCCAAATTCAAGTAAAATGTGAGTTCATACTGTGTCTATTTGCCATGATTTCAATACAAATAAACGATGGGAAGTAAGAGTTAGCGGGCCCAAAGTCAATGGCAAAGCTCCCAGTGGACTCAAACTCCCCTAGAGACTGGGGAGTGCTGCTGAAGTAATATGTCTGGTCTTTTGTGTGACCCAGTAGAATCTGCTCTTTAATTCTAAGATTTGGAGTCATGGAACACAAAGGATATTTCCTGAATTGAAAAAGGAACCTTGCTAAGATATCAATCATTGTTTAACTTGCAGTCAATAGGAGTTGAGTGTGCAAGGAACACAGGCCCTCTCTATTCATTCCTTCACAGCAGGTATCTTTATTCCATTCATACCAGGAAGTCAGATATGCCCAATATACTATAAAGGAAGGGTAGCCTTGTGGTTAAAGCCTGGGATTGGGACTCAGGAGACCTAGGTTCAGTTCTTAAGGCTATAACAGACTTCTTGTGTGACCTAAGGTAACTCAATCTCTCTGGGCCTCAGTTCTCCATCTGTACAATGGAGATAATACTTCCTTACTCCCATCCTTTGCCTGTCTTGTCTACGTAGATTGTAAACTCTTTGTCAGGACTCCGGATATGGAGGTGCAGGTTGAAGCCAAGGCCTGGGTAGGAAGGGACTCAAGAATGTGGTCCGAGTTCAGTCTAGGGGGTTAAGGCCAGGAGCAGCAGTCTGTACCAGTGTCATGTTGTAGGATCAGGTCAAAGTTGAAGACGATGATGAGCCACACCAGGTGGGAGCCAAGTGAGTCAGCCAAAGCAGTGCAGAGGCAAGGTGAGGTGTCAGGAGTGGGGCAGGGGACCAGCAACCAGGAGCAAGGCTTGGGTTAGGAATAAGGCAAGTTATCAGGAGTACATAGCAGGGTCTGTTTACAGCAGCAAACCAGGGATCTGTCTAGTTGCACAGACAGCGTTCAGGTGTTTTCCTTAGGCCTTAAATAGCATGCCTGGACCAACTTGGAATGCAGTTGCTATTTAACATCCTCCCCAGTTACTTATGGAACAGAAAGTATTTCATTATCACTATATGATATAAATATATCATTTTGCTTCTTTCTGAATACAGAACAGAAATATTTATTGAATACTTAAGAACATAAGAACATAAGAATGGCCATACTGGGTCAGACCAAAGGTCCATCCAGCCCAGTATCCTTATCCTGTCTACCGACAGTGGCCAATACCACGTACCCCAGAGGGAGTGAACCTAACAGGTAATGATCAAGTGGTCTCTCTCCTGCCGTCCATCACCACCCTCTGACAAACAGAGGCTAGGAACACCATTCCTTACCCATCCTGGCTAATAGCCATTTCTGCCTTTTCTGTACTGTAATTAATTTTACCATCCTTGTTTAGTATCATACCTATATTGTTGCTTAGATTCCCCTTTTGCATGTTCCTGATATATTTAAATAATTCCTTCTTGTTGTCCTTAATCCTACAGGCCACAATTTTTTTTCATTGATACATTTAGCTTCCTTTATCAATTGTCTGCATTTCTGAACAGCCAATTTGTATTAATTTCTATCAGCTTCTCTATCTTTCCATTTGTTATATACTGTATTTTTATTTTTTATTACTGCTTTTACCCACCCTCTTAAGCAGGATGGTTGATTAACCAAACAAGCCTTCTTTCATGATTGCAATGTTATTTTATTAAGAATGGTGTTTTTTTTTCAAATGTTCAATTTCCCAATTACCATCAACATTTTTATATTTAAATTTTTGCTCATAATTACATTCAGCTTTGAGAAATTGGCCTTTTTAAAGCACTAACGATATGTATTACAGGTCAGGAATATATTCTGTTTGCACATAGCAGATGGATTTAGATTGTGATCACTTGCACCTAAGCAACAATTAATTGATACCGCCGTGATCAATTCATCTTTATCCACCAGACTGAGGTCTAATACAGAGTTGCCCTTGGTTGGTTACAATACTTTTTGTGTTAGAAAGTTTCCATCTATAACTTTTAGAAGCTCCAAGGATGTTTCACCAGTGACAGGATGAGACTTCTAGAATACATCTCCAAGATTGAAACCTACACTGACCCATAAGCATATCAGGTTCTCTCTCTCTGAATGGTCAATAACTATAAGGCAGGCAATGGTATATTTGATATCGAGTGTAATGTAGTAGTTTACCATCTCCATCCTGCGTGTTTTTATTATAAGGGAGAATAACAAAACAAAAAAAACAACAAAAAAGGCAAATTAAGCTAACAGAAAGAAGTTAGCAGATGTATTCCCCCTCTGAAGCCCGAGAGCAAACCCTGTTCTGCACACGACCCTTTTCTATCTGTCAGTCCTCCCCAGTGGTACTGGAACTACTGCCACACCGTCTGGCTTTAAGTAGTAATAACAAACACCAAATACATAGTTTCCATGATCAGTACCCCCAGTATAAAAATTGTTCCAGCACCCCTTTTCTTCCCCACTTCTCTGAATTTCTTCTAATAACAATCCCTAGTTCTACTCCCTCTAGAGTACCAATGCTCTTAGTATTTGATCGGTAACATCCGTTCACTTCCCCTTCAACATGCCTTAGAGCTGAAAAAGCTCTCCCTTACCTTGTATCCTGTCCATGTGTCTGTCCATCCGCCACTGTCACTCTCTTCTGGCCGCTTCACAGGGATCAGTGCCCTGATCTACAAAGAACAATTTTTAAATGTGGTGTCACCTAATTTTTAAAAATGTGGGAAGAACCAGGCAGTCCCCAGCCCTTCCTGCTCTCCTTTCTCCCTCCCTCTCCCCCCCCCACCCCCGGGCTCAGCTGGCCCCAGCTCCAGAACCATCACCCACTTGGCATCACAAAGGGGCTGAGGGTTTCCCAGGCAACCAGGTAACAGGACAGTGGGACAACCTATCTAGGGGACTAACTACGCTGCCCTGACCTAAGCCTGACAGCCTCTATGAGAGAGGATTTACCCCAATCCTGCTGATTTTCTCCTCCTCGTTGGGTTTCTGGGTGCTAAGGATCACCCAGAGCTGGAAGTTTGTCAGGGGACAGTTTGAGGGAAGTCTTGGGAAAGGTATGAGTGGTTCAACCCATATGAGAGCTGCAGGATCCCCTGATATTCCAGTTATGCCTCATTTAAAACACAAAACAATTCCAGTGTCACCCAGTCCTGCCACAGCATCCCCTGCTATTCTAACTCCGCTCCCCCCACCAAAAAAAGTGTTATGTTACCTTAATTATAGGTTTTGCTATTCGCTCTACATACAGCATAGTGTAGGACAGTGGTCAGCAACCTTTCAGAAGCGATGTGCCGAGTCTTCATTTATTCACTCTAATTTAAGGTTTCGCGTGCCAGTCATACATTTTAACGTTTTTAGAAGGTCTCTTTCTATAAGTCTATAATATATAACTAAATTTCTGTTGTATGTAAAGTAAATAAGGTTTTTAAAATGTTTAAGAAGCTTCATTTAAAATTAAATTAAAATGCAGAGCCCCCTGGACCGGTGGCCAGGACCCAGGCAGTGTGAGTGCCAGTGAAAATCAGCTCAAGTGCCGCCTTCGGCACGTGTGCCATAGGTTGCCTACCCCTGGTGTAGGATAAAGAGAAACAATAGCTATACTACATATGTGATGGTGAGGGCAAGTGACACTGCAGAGACCTGTAATCAATTATAGTTATCATGCTCTTTGCATGATGATCTGTCTCTGGTAGGACTACTTTTAACATTTCAAACCTCTTAGTTCTGCTTCAGATGGCTGCCTTTTAAAAATCAATCTGACACAAAAATATTTCCTTTTCCTCCACAGGTGGAATTTTCTTGGGCACGGAATGGCAATATTCAGTCTTCCTCTAGTGAGATGTTTAAGGTCTAATATCTCACACCCTGTTTAGATTAGAACTGAAGCTGTAGAGCACTGGAAAAGGGAGGTCCCCGGTGTTCAAGTGGAACACACAGCATATCCTTCTAGCCCAAAGGTTCTCAAACTGGGGGTCGTGAGGTTATTACATGGGGGGTCGCGAGCTGTCAGCCTCCACCCTAGACTCCAGCATTTACAATACTGTGAAATATTCTTTAAAAGTGTTTTTAATTTATAAGGGGGGGTCGCACTCAGAGGCTTGCTGTGTGAAAGGAGTCACCAATACAAAAGTTTGAGAACCCCTGGTCTAGTCCCAGTAGGTCCCAACATATCAGTACAAAGTTGTGATAGCTATATATGTGTTAGTTATTAGAACTGGTGAAAATTTTCATGTAGGAAGTTTTCCCACCAAAAAATAAGCTTTCCTCAAAAATGAAAATTTTCATGGGAAAATATCAGTCTGGCTAAATAAATTTAGTTTTCCTGTGGGAAATTTCAAAATAAAAATTTTCCTTTCAAATTTCCATTTCTTATTTTGCCATTTTCATTTTAACTTAAAATGTTGTTTTGTTTCACTTTTTCAGTTTAAAAAAAATAAAATCCAATTTTAGGTCAAAATGTCGAGTTGAAATGAAAATTGTTATTTTGAATCAGTTCAAATCTTCCCCTGAGGCCACCAGCATTTTTTGACCAAACATTTTCTAACAAATATTTTTTTGTTTAAAATTTCTCATGGGAAAAATGTTGGCTTTCTAACCAGCTCTACAATATGGGTCATTTTTTAATATGTTGGTTATAATTTTTCTCTCCCTCTGTGCTCTGCACAGTTGAGGCCAAGATAAATAAGGCAGATGGCTTTCCAGGTGGAAGGATGCAAAATATAGTCTCAATGACAATTTTTAGAACATCTTGAAAATATTTCTAACATTCTTTTTAAAAAAACATATGTGGCGTCTACAGAAACCTTAATGGTGTGGAACAAAAGAGAGGTTAATTTGCATTCATTTGGATGGACCTGTGTATCTCACTGTCTTTGCCCCAAATGTTCAAACGTAGGTGTATCCGTGTTAAGCATCTAAATTCACATTTAGGCCCCTAAAGAGAAGTGGCCTTATTTTCAGAGGCACATGTGGCTCCCTTTGACTTCAGGCCATTTCTTTTTCCATTTCGAGGCCTAAATATGGATCTAAATTTGAAAGTATGAGCTGAAGTGCCTTGCCCAAGGTTTCACAGCAAAGTCTGTAGCAGCAGCAGATTAGATACCTGGTATCCTTTGAGACTCTAACCATTAGTTACTTTGCTTTAAATAAGCATAGTAAAAAGATGCAGATGAAATCAGGACCCAGCTCAGATGCCATTTGAATAGTTCTGAACCATGACCCATTTCTGTCTCCTCATCCGTTGAGTTAACTGACAGAGGAGATCTCCTGGAGTTTCTTATCTGGTGCCAAATTGGCTTGAAGGATAATGGTGTTATCAGTCTCAACAACAATGGGGCCTGGAAGGGCTGTATCCTGGAGCATGATCCAAAACTTGAACATCCTCCTCATTGAGAAGAGCAAACTTGCCATCCTGTGGGAGAAGCAGAAGGGCTTCCCCAAGCAGTGTGCCCCTAGCTGGATGTTGGCCATGAAAAAGAGCCCTGTCCTCTCCTGAAGGGGGATGTGTTGGTTTGAAGATCCTGAAATATGACTAAAACTCAGGATTGGGGAAGAAAAAATGTCTACTAAAATTCCACTAACAGGGAACCACTAGCACCATAGCTATGGATCTGCCCCTGAATGATCATGAGAATAACTGCACCTGAGCCAGGGTATCCAGGGAACTATCCTGCTTCCGAAACCCAGCTGCCTCTTCTTCCTTTATTAATGGACCTTGCCTCTGTAAGATTTCTACTTTGTTAAAGGGAAACAGTCAAGATGAAATGTATATATTAGAAAATAAATAGGCCAAGATTTTCTAAAATTATTAGCAATTCTGGGTGCCTCCTCAGGTTTTGACTTTTGATTTTCAGAGGGGGAGGGGGATTTAGCACTTCCTGAAAATCAGGGTCCTTTAGGGTGACTCAACTTGGACATCAAAATCACTTCACTTTTGAAAATGTTGGCCTAAATCCTTCCCTGTGTTACTAATAATACTTTAGATTATTAAAATTTGCTAATCCATTGTTGTTAGTACTGTTTATCTTTTGCATTTCACTTAGTTGGGACAGTGAAACTAGCTTGGCAAGTTTCACCTTTTTTTTGGTCAGTTTCTCCTTCTCCTGCCCTAGAAGGATGCTGTTGCATTCCAATTCTAGATGACTAGAGCTCCTGGGAAAAGTTTAAATGACAAAAAAGATAATTAAAAAAACCTGTAATGAAATTTTAAAAATGTTGTGCAAATGTTTCTACTTGTATTAAGTTGTGTAAAACATTGTTCTCAAAACAAAACCTGAATTCAAAGGAGAAGCCGCTTGAGGGTGTCTTTTTTTATATATACAACCATAAAGAAGGTTTTTCTTTTCCAATTTCAAAACAACTCTGGCACCATATGCAGGCCTAAAGGTATTCCATGCAGTGTTAATAGTGAGAATATGAGACCATACTGTATTCATAACTATACCAAACTGCAGAGGGCATTGAACTCAAAGGCATCTATGATTTATATTTAAATGCAGCAAAGAATCCTGTGGCACCTTATAGACTAACAGAGGTTTTGCAGCATGNTTAAATGGCAGCTGTGTAAGCTTGGGTTTGGCATTACTAATAATCACATCCTCTCTCCTCAGGGCTCTCCAGAGATTATACATTGGACTGCTTCTTGTCCCACTCAAACATGCATGAGTGTTTGTCAAATATTATCAACAGTGTCAGATTAACCCAATGTAGAGCCCTGTTTATTTAGCTATGTTTTTAAGGAAAAGCATCTCATGATAAATCCCTAAATCTTCTTTAAATTGACTAGCTCAGCATTTCTAGAAATAGTACCACCTTTGTGTGAGAAGCCACCTGTTTGTGTAAAGTGGCTTCTTACAGTCAGTCCTTAAGTAGTAATTGGGCTCTTGGTGCACCCTAGATCGCATCACATAGCATTTCTAGATTGCAGTATCACATGACATAGATAGTTGACTAGAATGTTTTGGCAGATTCTTCCCTTTTCGTGTCTTTGTGACGGAAAAATTAGCCGGGAATGTTATAGAAAAACCTACGTGAATAGTCATGTACTGGAGGTGTCACCTCAAGGGCTAAGAGGATATTGAAGCCTCAAGAGTACCAGCTGTGCTAATGGGTGGTTGTGGTTATGTAGGTACATGTGCACTAGGAAGCCACCAATTTGTTTCACAATTGTATTTCTGATCCATGCTCTGACCGTGACCGTTTCGTCCCTGCTGTGACCACTGGTCCCTACACGCTCTGACTGGAAAACCTATTGCATCCCTGCTGTGACCTCAGCCCCTACACGCCCTGACTGGGACTGCTAGTAGACCCTTGCTGAGGGGGGAACCCCAGAGGGTCCCAAGCAGGCTGCTGTCCTGGGCTCCCTGCTCCGACCAGCGGGCACTGTCCCGTATCCCAGAGGACGAACAGCAGCCCCCACCCTGGGCCCTCAACGCCTCACCAGCCCCCGCCCTCCCGCACGCAGGGGCAGGGACTGGGACTCCCCGCGCGGCGGAACCTCCCTCTTGGTGCCCGCGTTTCCGCCCGCGCCGCTAGCAGCGCTGCACCGCGTCCCTGGAGAGGCTCGCCCTGGCCCGGGACCCCAGCTGCGCCCAGCGGCAGTTACCGGCAGGGGCGGGCCGCCGCGGGAGGGGACGGAGCGGCCGACGGACCGAGATGCAGTGAGGGAGGGGGCGGCCGGGCTGGCCATGGCTTCCCCGTTCCCGGCCTCGGCCGGCAACAGCGGCGGGGAGCCGAGCTCCGGGGAGGAGTCGGCCGGGCCGGAGGAGTCGGCCCGGGCGCTGGCGGAGCAGTTCGAGCGGGCGGCCGAGCGACTGCCGGGGCTGATGCAGGCGGCCAGCAGGGAGCAGCTCCTCTACCTGTACGCCAGGTACAAGCAGGTAAGGGCCGGGCTGGGGTGGTGACTCCCCCCTTCTACCGCCTCCCTCACGGTTCGCCGCCTCTGTCCAGCGCCGAGCACGCTGAGGCAGGGCCTGCTAAGCGCTCCCACGCCTGCGCAGGTACAGTGCCAGCGCTCTTGGCCATTGCACCGCGAGTGTCCCAAGATTGTGGGTCCTGCCTAAAGCCCAGCAGCCCCGTGGCTCTGAGGGAATCTCACCCTTCCTTAGAAAGGTCTCAGGCCTTGTGCTTGCAGAGAGAAGCTGGGAAACGGGATCCCAGGGTGCCCTAAGGACCCTGGAGCTGGAAAGTAAAGGACAAGGATTCTTGTGCATTTATTTATTTTAAAATCTCCTCGTTATAAAGAAATATTGTGGGGTTTTGTTGTTGTTTTGTTTGTGGGGGAGGCCTGACTCATGACTGTTCAATGCTTGGGGTTGATACTGCTGCCTGTGCATGGCTCTGGGTGGTATTTCAACCTTTGTCCAGCCTGGTGGGGGCCATGTGTTAGCTGTCACTTCAGGCTGGATGTAGTGTGAGGTGGAGATTAGCCACCATCAATTGATGGCAGAACACAAGTTAGCTTTTGTTACTTTAGGACCCTTGTGTATGTGAAGAACCCTCTGAAGTTAATGGAGCTCCATGTGAGAGCAAGGATCCACCCATGCGGATCCTACTGCAGGACTGGGGCCTTTGAATGAAAGAGCAGTGGCAGTGCTAACTTTTCCACAGCAACGTTTCTCAAGTGGTTTTGGGAATTACCTGTAAGGATAGGAGGGTATTTCCATGTTCAGCCAGACCACGTATTGAAACTGACAACGTGGAAGGAGAGTGCCAACTGAGAGAGTTGTTTTATAACAGATGTCTCTCTATCATGACCTAAATTAAGACCCCCTTCTCATTGCAGACCATGCAGCAGATAGTAGACTTTCCATCACCTGCATCAGATTTAAGGCACTGACTTAGGCCCTGATCAGGCTTAGCTTTAAGCACATAAGTAGTCCATTGAAGAGCTAGCTGGTCACATGTTGCTTGGTCTTTTCTGTGTTTTCTGCTGCTTCTACCGGTGCCCAACCTTTGGACTGTAAAAGGAGCAGGAAATGAGGAGGGAGTGCTAACCTAGCTGCCTCTATTTGGGACTACTGCTGTGTTAGAGGATGAAAGGAGCTGCTCTCTGGAGCCTCCAGTGTGACTGAAACTGCCAGTCACCAGCAGGAGATGAGTGTCCAGCAGTGAAGGGATCAGATAGTGTGCTCAAAAAGAAGACCGAATAGCTGGGTAGCCTGTCCAAGACAGCAGGAGACAAGCACTGGGAATCTTGTGGAGAGGTTAAGGAGTTGATGATCAGATGGCAGAGAATCATGAAGGGAACATGAGAAGATAGAACAGATTGGAATGTGAGATGAAATGAAGAGTAGAAGTAGACAATGACTTTTTTTTTTTTTTAGGGCAAATGCTTACTGCATTAGAAATAACTAAAAATACCTACTATTGCATTTCCATGTAAATAGTTGCTGTTGTTACCATGTTGATGCTATCCAACTGTGGATATAGTCCTGCCTGTGTAAACATTTAACAAACCCTGGAGGGTCCAGGAGGGTTCTGTTGCTCACAATGTGGGCTTCTCATACTATCTTAAGTGTTTCATAGCTCCACTGGGTCGTAAAGGGAATACAGTACAGTATGTCAGCTTTATGGTTGCATTGACATCTGATATTGGGCTCCAGGGGATTTCTCATTGCCAGTTGTGAGACGAGAAATGAGGAGCTTAATGTTGTTTAGCTTGAAATTATTAGGAGGAAATTCTTCAGGAATTGTTTTCACAAACCCTCGATTTGTTCCAGGCAAAAGGGAGCTGCTAACTGCATTGAGTCACCACATGTTTCAATAGCTGAGGTTTTAGACTGCTGGCCGAGAGGTGTGTGCGATGCTTTTGACTGCTCCTATAGAGTAACAACATAATCTGGTGTGTCTTGTTAACCGTATGCATTAACAGTATCATTTTGGGATGTCGTGTACACAACTAATTACAGAACAAATATACTTTAAAAAAAAATCTTGTAAGTGTCTTGCCTCCAGAATCCAGGATGTTTGTAGGCAAGGCTTCCACTCTGTTCTTATCTTATCCTCCTGTGTTTAGTACTAATGCACATGCTTAACCTTATAGAAGACTCTGTGTTTCGCATTGCCTTGACACAGTGGGACTGGTTAAGGACAGAGCCTACATTTTGCAGATGTGGGCATCACTCCAGTTAAAGTCAGAGGGAATCTTGCAAGCGCAAGCTGCTGCAGGATCAGGCCCTGTTAACTTTGATTTTTTTGGTCTGGCATTTTGTGATTTAAGACAAAACTGTAGTACTTAACACAATCTCTTTCTTGTCAGAGAAGTCATATCAATATGCATAATAGGTTGCTAATGTATTATCCAGTGGACAGTAGTATTACTTGTGTGCAAAAGGTGCTGACTTAGATCTGTCTGCTGTCCCTGATTTTACATCCTTATCTGTCCTCAAGTCAATATTTCTTGTCACCAAAGGCTTTGATTTAAGAGGCAACACCACCATAAAAGAGATGACCGTAATAGCTGAGTTCTCTGTTAAAATACTGTACATTATTTATCTAAAACTATTTATATATATAAACTTTCTCCTGGAGTTTTACTACCTTTTATTGGAGGCAGTTTCCGATTTTTATTAATTTTTATCTGCATTTTTGTTTGTGTGTCAGAAGCTTGAGAATAAGGGAGCTGTTCAGTTGTTGGCCCTAGTGAGACAATGTTGCCAGGGCCTGCTAGGGCTGAACCTCAGTAAGAGAGGAAGAATGGTCCGGTGGGTAAGGATGCTAGCCTAGGACTCTGGAGACCTGGTGTCAGATCTCTGCTCTGCCACAGACTTCCTATGTGACCTTGGGCAAGTCATTTAGTCTCTCTGTGCCTCAGTTCCCCAGCAGTAAAATTGGTGTTGTGAGGATAAATGCATTAAAGATTGTGAGGTGCTCAGGCACTACAGTAATGGGGGCCATATAAGTATCCAAAGTAGAAATAGAATAACTAGTTGACAAGAGTCCAGTGCCTCATGAGTAAGGCTACGTTTTAGTCACAGGTATTTTTAGTAAAAGTCACAGACAGGTCACGGGCAGTAAACAAAAATTCACGCCTATCACCTATCCATGACTTTTACTAAAAATACCACTGAATAAAACTTGTGTGTGTGTGTGGGGGGGGGGGAGACTGCCCGGGGCCCAAGGGTGCAGGGGGAGGGTGTCCAGGCTGCTTGGGGGGGGCAGACCCTCACTGGTGCTGGGGGGGGTTGGCTGGGCCAGCAGGCTCCCTACCTGGCTCCGTGCCCCTGCAGCAGCAGAAGAGTTTGGGTGTGGGAGGGGGTAGGGGTTTGGGGCACGGGATGGGGTGAGGCAAGTTCTGGGTGGCGCTTACCTGGGAGGCTCCCTGGAAGCAGCGACATCCCCCCTCACCTACAGCCCCCAACTAAAACCTCTCCAGCGCATCATCAAGTATCTACAACCTATCCTGAAGGACGATCCATCACTCTCACAGATCTTGGGAGACAGGCCAGTCCTTGCTTACAGACAGTCCCCAAACCTGAAGCAAATACTTACCAGCAACCACACACCACACAACAAAAACACTAACCCAGGAACCTATCCTTGCAACAAAGCCCGTTGCCAACTCTGTCCACATATCTATTCAGGGGATACCATCATAGGACCTAATCACATCAGCCACACTATCAGAGGCTCGTTCACCTGCACATCTACCAATGTGATATATGCCATCATGTGCCAGCAATGCCCCTCTGCCACGTACATTGGCCAAACCGGACAGTCTCTACGTAAAAGAATAAATGGACACAAATCAGACGTCAAGAATTATAACATTCAAAAACCAGTTGGAGAACACTTCAACCTCCCTGGCCACTCGATTACAGACCTAAAAGTCGCAATATTACAACAAAAAAACTTCAAAAACAGACTCCAACGAGAAACTGCTGAATTGGAATTAATTTGCAAATTGGATACCATCAAATCAGGTTTGAATAAAGACTGGGAGTGGATGGGCCATTACACAAGGTAAAACTATTTCTCCATGCTTATCTTTCCCCCCCCCCCCCTACAGTTCCTTATATCTCCTTGTCAAGTGCTGGAGATGGGCCATTTTCATTACCACCACAAAGACCTTTTTTTTTTTTTTTTTTTTTTTTTTTTTTTTTCTCTCCTGCTGACAACTGATCACTCTCCTTATAATGTGTATGGTAAGATCCATTGTTTCATGTGTGTATATATATCTCTTCCTTCTGTATTTTCCACTGCATGCATCCGATGAAGTGAGCTGTAGCCCACGAAAGCTTATGCTACAATAAATTTGTTAGTCTCTAAGGTGCCACAAGTACTCCTGTTTCTTTTTGCGGATACAGACTAACACGGCTATTACTCTGAAACCTGTCGTTATTCTCTCTGATCTAATGGAGAACACCATGTCACCTCCTGATCCCTCCCTGGCATTCAGGGCTTAGGACCCTTACTAATTGGCAGGTGAAGCTGATGCTTCTCCTGACCATCCCGGTACTTGCTAATTTGCAACCCTCACTGATCTGAATTTAGGCCCACCCCACTAGTTAGTGCAGATTAGTGAGGCTTTTCTTCAGCTGCCCTTTCAGTGCAGGACAAACTACATGAAGGAATTCCATTTCTGCCTAGGAAATTGTGTTCACTTGGTCAGCGATCACATAATATCGCTATGGCAAGAACAGAAATTGCTTGCATTGAAAAGTGATGTTAGGGAAGTATTTAATGTATTCGGGCTGTCTTTTAATGCAGTTTATCAACTTGAAACAAGAAGGGCCCAGCACCAAGTGACCAGTCAGCCCTCCATGGACAACAGTATATGAACCTCTGACTTGAAATAATATTTGGAGCTCATGTCTTTCTGCTAGCTTTGTAGAAAAAGCTTTCAGCTGTAGGGACAAGAGGGCTGAATCTTTCACAAATGCTTTTCTCCCAATTATTTGTCAGGAATTCAAGTTAAACATTCTAACTAAAAAACCTTCCATTCTCGACTGCTCCAGTTTCAGTCTCATGTAATGTCAGAATCCCATTAGTTCTCCAATTTTTCAGGGAGTTGCACAGCAAAATGTGAGAAGTAAAGAGCTGATATTTTTAATGTAAAAAATCAAGCACTGCCCTCTTCCTCCTCACCCCTCCCTTCTTTATTTTTGGACAAAACTCTTGTAAGCCAACTTAATATATCATAAAAAAGCAGAAAGGGCGAAACCATATTTATTTTTCTTTTGCAGATCATTTTGAAGTATTGTTCCTATATCTGTGTTGGCATCAGTAGTGCTGATGCTATTGCACAGCAGGGAGTAAAACAATAAATGCCAAATTTAAAGAGGGGAAACTATTGTCAGGTTTTGAAGAGGATCTTAGAAAATAATTATTAAAGTATTTGGAAAAGTACGTAACTTTCTCTGAGTTGTTGGCTGTTTTGTGTGCAATTGGGATATTGGGCTAGAGAATGGCCAGGTTGGGGTGTTCTAATTTGATGGTAGATCATATTTCATTTATATTTTTCAATTTGTAAAAATGTGTCTTAGAGTGCAAGAGAAAATGTTTAAAACACAATCTAAATCACAGTCTGCATAAGATAGGGCTGACAACAGTTAAATGAAATTATATACAACTCCCCATCAGGCAAAAACCTGTTTTAACAAAGTACCTTGATCTGAAGGCCAGCTGAGAAACACTGTGATTCAAACTGGTGACGTTTACCATGAAACAGTAAAACAAATATTTTAGAAAACTTTTCATTTTTTTAAAAAACCCCATTCCCTTTCTGTAAAAATCTAAATAAAATTACTGCAACTTCCACATCTAAGTTTTTTAAAAAGAGGCATCATTGATGATTGCAGATGCAGCATAAAACAACCTCTTAAGGTGAGGAATCATTAGCTGATCAAGCAGTTTAATTGGCTGTGCAGCAAGTGTTTTATAATAGTTTGATGGATGCAGCTTGATTTTGCTTGACTAGCAACGTCTGACTAACAGGTTGTCATGATCTCCGAAAACTGAGTGCCCACGTTTACTCCATCAGGTTCATTTAAACATCCCAATCCTTCCCATATTTCGTTTATGCTGGATTTTGCCCTGCTTTAGGGAGACTTACTATAACAATTGCTTTCAAGGGGATTATTCCTGTTTGCATCAGTATGGCTACTCTGACTTGGCCTCTGGTGTAGAAGTATGCCTTAGCTAGGAATCTGAGTTTGTGATATAGTCATTTATGAGTGATTATAGAGTGGCTTTTTAATTGGAGTCCTGAAATATTTGGTTACCAATGCAGGAACATTTAAAAAAAAAAAAAGTGATTAAGTCCACATTTCATTTTATGTAAATCCATTGTTCATCAAAATGATGTTTAACCTATGTGAAAATTCCTTGTTTGTATGCAGACACCAATAATAAGAGAGGTGGGCATCAACATTCTCCTGATCTTTGGTGTCTTTATCCTCTAATGATAGGGTCTGTAAATCCAAATGTAATATTAATGGGTACATGTAAATTAATTAGAGAGGCATAGACCAACATGTCTTTTGTTAACTACCTGCCATTCCTTATTCTATGCTCCCGGGTTCCTCTCAGGAAAAATTCTGCTTTTAACTCCTCCTGGACTAGGGCTCAAAGAATTTGTGCCTGTCAGTTTCTTTTCCTCACCCAGACTGTGATCCTGTAGTTGCTCCATGCATGGATCTCCTGTTGCCTTCAGTGTGAGCTCTGGACGTGGACCAGCCAGTGTCCTAGGCTGGAATAAGTTTTTGGGAAATGCACCGTATTCCCTTTGTAGGCGACCCTATTACTGAAAGGCAGCTGTTGGACTTCAGTCAAATAAAGGAAAGGAACTGCAAGTCTTCCTCAGCATTCCTTATAGCTATGAATTAGGGCTGTCAAGCGATTAAAAAATGTATCGCGATTAATCGTGCTCTTAAACAATAGAATACCATTTATTTAAATATTTTTGGATGTTCTATACATTTTCAAATGTTTGATTTCATTTATAACACAATACAAAGTGCACAGTGCTCACTTTATATTTATCTTTGATTACAAGTATTTGCACTGTAAAAAACCCCAAAATAAATAGTATTTTTCAGTTCACCTAATACAAGTACTGTAGTGTAATCTCTTTATCATGAGAGTTGAACTTATGAATGTACAAAAAAATAACTGCATTCAAAAATAAAACAATGTAAAACTTGAGCCTACAAGTCCATTCAGTCCCACTTCTTGTTCAGCCAGTCACTCAGACAAACAAGTTTGGTTACATTTGCAGGAGATGCTGCAGCCCGCTTCTTATATACAATGTCACCTGAAAGTGAGAACAGGTGTTCACATGGCACTGTTGTAGCCGGCGTCACAAGATATTTACATGCTAGATGTGCTAAAAATTCATATGTCCCTTCATGCTTCAACCACCATTCCAGAGGACATGCCTCCATGCTGATGATGGGTTCTGCTCGATAATAATCCAAAGCAGTGTGGACTGACGCATGTTCATTTTGATCATCTGAGTCAGATGCCACCAGCAGAAGGTTGATTTTCTCTTTTTGGTGGTTTGGGTTCTATAGTTTCCACATCAGAATGTTGCTCTTTTAAGACTTCTGAAAGCATGCTCCACACCTCGCCCCTCTCAGATTTTGGAAGGCACTTCAGATTCTTAAATCTTGGATCGAGTGCTGCAGCTATCTTTAGAAATCTCACATTGGTACCTTCTTTGTGTTTTGTCAAATCTGTAGCGAAAGTGTTCTTAAAATGAACATGTGCTGAGTTATCATCTGAGACTACTATAACATAAAATATATGGCAGAATGTGGGTGAAATAGAGCCGGAGTACAATTCTCCCCAAAGGCGTTCAGTCACAAATTTAATTAACACATTATTTTTTTAATGATCATCATCAGCATGGAAGCATGTCTTCTGGAATGGTGACCGAAGCATGAAGGGGCATACGAGGCACATAAATACCTTGCAATGCCGGCTACAAAAGTCCCATGCGAACGCCTGTTCTCACTTTCTGGTGACATTGTAAATAAGAAGAGGGCAGCATTGTCTCCCGTAAATGTAAGCAAACTTGTTTGTCTTAGCGAATGGCTGAACAAGAAGTTGGATTGAGTGGACCTGTAGGCTCTAAAGTTTTGCATTGGTTGTTTTTGAGTGCAGTTATGTAACAAACAAAAAAATCTACATTTGTAAATTGCACTTTCATGATAAAGAGATTGCACTACAGTATTTGTAAGCGGTAAATTGAAAAATACTATCATTTTTACAGTGCAAATATTTGTAATAAAAATAATAAAGTGAGCAGTATACACTTTGTATTCTTTGTTGTATTTGAAAATGTAGAAAAACCTCCAAAATATTTAATACATTTCAATTGGTATTCTATTGTTTAATAGTGCAATTAAACGGAGATTAATCGCGATTAATTTTTTCGAGTTAATTGTGATTAATTGACAGCCCTAGTATGAATACACCTTCATGTGGAAAAATATCCTGAGTCTGAGGGCATGTCTACACTGGAAACTTCAAAGCGCTGCTGTGGGAACGCTCCTGTGGCAGCACTTTGAAGTGCGAGTGTGGTCGCGTGTGAGCGCTGGGAGAGAGCTCTCCCAGTGCTCCTGGTAATCCACCTCCACGAAGGGATTAGCTCCGAGCACTGGGAGCACAGCTCCCAGCACTTGGAGCTTGTCTACACTAGCGCTTTAAAGCGCTCAGACTTGCTGCGCTCAAGGGGGTGATTTCACACCCCTGAGCCTGCAAGTTAAAGCGCTATAAAATGTAAGTGTATACAAGCCCTCAGTCTCATTTACACTAAGCCTCTTTACACCACTCTGCTATTGTTAAAGGGACATTAAATGTAATTGATGGCCACTACAAAGCCCCCTTTATGCTACCATATCAGTTTAAAAGGGTCTTAATGTAAATGAGACTCAGGCCTTCTGTGTCTACATGTGGAGTCCACTACACCCCCTCTAGAATATGTTATCACTATCTCATCTCTTTCAGGATTGTTTATTCACCTACCACCCCTAACTCATATTCCTTCCATGAACTGCAATCCATTAACACTTCCTGTACCTCTATTCTCTAGCCCAGGGGTCAGCAACCTTTCAGAAGTGGTGTGCCGAGTCTTCACTTATTCACTCTAATTTAAGGTTTCGCGTGCCAGTAATACATTTTAACGTTTTTAGAAGGTCTCTTTCTATAAGTCTATAATATATAACTAAACTATTGTTGTATGTAAAGTAAATAAGGTTTTTAAAATGTTTAAGAAGCTTTATTTAAAGTTAAATTAAAATGCAGAGCCCCCCGGACTGGTGGCCAGGACCCGGGCAGTGTGTGCGCCACTGAAAATCAGCTTGCGTTCCGCCTTCGGCACGCGTGCCGCAGGTTGCCTACCCCTGCTCTAGCCTCCTTTTTTTCCCTCTTGCCTCACTCTCCTGTAATTAATCCTTTGTTTCTAGCTACAACTCCATCCTCTACTCCACAATTTACTACTTTTCCTCTTTCTGACCAACTGGACCATCCCAACCACCTCCAACCTTGACTCACTTCCCATTTCTGGTGTATCTGCTCTGGCTGCCATGCTCCTAGATGCTTCTGGAGGAAATCCAGAGATCATATGGACTCCACTCAAGTTTGTCATCTTTGTATTCAGCATGGCTATCAAAGGCAATTAAACATAGCCCACTTATTTAGTCTTTGTGCAGAAGGAGGTGAATTTCATCCTTAATGAATAATCATAATATGTGGTTTAGCTGTGTACCTACATTCCCTAATATCAAAGGGATTTTTCTTTAGTGTTGTTGAGGATGAGCTATACAGATGGGTAATATACATTGTTGGCGATCCCTCAAGGATGATCTGTTTCACGGGTTTTATTTTTCATGGGTCCTTTGGTGACTGAAGAGTCTGATTCTTGATCCACAGGCTCGTTGGCAGACATTGCAGGTGGTGTTGGAAGACAGGGTTGGGTCGCGATTGCTGCGTGACCGTTGTCTTTCTTTTCTGGCATTTTTCTGCCACCAGGACAAGGAAGGCGATTTTCCTCAAAAGTGGACCTTCTCTGACAAGTTTTCGAGTGAAAATCACTCTGCAGCATCACCTGCTGGGTAATACCTGCAGAAGAAATTATCTGCATATCAGAATTCCATCTCTGTATCCTGTTCAGAAAATAACAAAGGCCAATACGCCAATAGCTGTGTGTGACTGTTAAAATAAAAAAATTTGGAGTTGAGAGGTTTGCCGGGGAGAGATGAGGCTAATAACTGTCAGACAGGAGTATAAATTTGCTCTGAAATCAAGAGGTGTAATAAATCTGGATATTTGCTGCTATGAATTGGCTAACAAATTAATAATGATAAATTAAACTTTATCCCTCTCTACCATTCATTGTAACAAAGGAAATTTTTCTTCTTTAGGTCAAATTTGGAAACTGTAACACTCCCAAGCCCAGTTTCTTTGATTTTGAAGGAAAGCAGAAATGGTAAGAGGAAATCCTTGCAATTCTTAAAATAAAATAAAATCAGAAATTGTTATTTTTGGTCACATCTTTTAGATTGCTTGAACTAGAATATTACTTTGCATGTATCTCTTTCTTAATGATTAAAATAATCCTTTAGGGAATTCTTAAAATGGTGGTGGTGTTCTGCTAATTTACTGTTATTGGTTTAATCAGCAACAAATAAATACGAGTGGGTGAAGGAGTTTCTTTTTAAGCCTGACTAGAGGATTGATGGCTTCAAAATTGGGTAAAAGATGTCTTTCCTTTTCCCAGAAGTATGAAGGTAGGCTTGCGTTAGGCCTGATCACTGTTTCATTGGTGACAATGAGTAAGAGGCAGATGTATCAGTTCTACTGAGTGGGCCATTTGTTTTTCTCTGTACCCCAGGGAAGCGTGGAAAGCGCTGGGAGATTCAAGTCCCCACCAGGCTATGCAAGAATACATTGCCACAGTGAAGAAACTGGATCCCAGTTGGAACCCTCAGGTAGGATAAATGGAAATAAATAACATGCAGAAATCAATTAAACATTTTTATTGCACATCTGAATATTTGCATCAGGTCTTCATCTAAAAGAGCTCCAGGAAAATTTAATTCACTGCACAGGAAACATAACTTCTTAGACAGAGTAGTTTTAAATAGTATCTCAGCCACCAGGTTTATTACTTTATCAGATATTTAAGGGTTTCATAGTCTCTCTGGTGTATGGCCATTGTCTCCTTTTAAGAGGACCATTTTTTTTTAAACAGGTATCTCTTCTAACTGGGCACCATTATAGCATCAAAATACAGTAGTCTTTACAGCAGGGGTGGGCAAACTTTTTGGCCTGAGGGCCACATCGGGGTGCCAAAACTGTATGGAGGGCTGGGTGTAGTGTATTAAATTGCTCCCTGTAGGAATGTGCTACTTATGGTGTAGTACAGGGGTCGGCAACCTTTCAGAAGCGGGGTGCCGAGTCTTCATTTATTCACTCTGATTTAAGGTTTCGTGTGCCAGGAATACATTTTAACGCTTTTAGAAGGTCTCTTTCTATACGTCTATAATATATAACTAAACTATTGTATGTAAAGTAAATAAGGTTTTTAAAATGTTTAAGAAGCTTCATTTAAAATTAAATTAAAATGCAGAGCCCCTCGGACCGGTGGCCAGGACCCGGGCAGTGTGAGTGCCACTGAAAATCAGCTCGCGTGCCGCCTTCGGCACGCATGCCATAGGTTGCCTACCCCTGGTGTAGTACTTACGGCTGCCAGTCCTGGTACTCTGAGCGGCATGGTAAGGGGGTGGGGAGTTGGATAAGGGGCAGGGGGTCCCGGGGAGCAGTTGGATAGGCGTGGGAGTCCGGGGGGGCCTGACTGGGCGGAGGTGTGGATAGGGGGCGGGGCAGTCGGGACAGGGGGATTGGATAGGGGGTCGGATCCCGGGCGGGGAGGTCCCAGGGACAAGGAGCCCCCCATCCCCGTCCCGATTTTTCACACTTGCTGTCTGGTCTCCCTAGGGTCGGCGGTTCTGAGGGGGGCACTCAGGGGGCGGGAAGTGGGAGGGAGCGGATAGGGGGAGGGGGCCAGGCTGTTTGGGGAGGCCCAGCCTTCCCTACCCGGGTGTAGTGTATTAAATTGCTCCCTGTACTACGGTGTACTACTTACGGCCAGTGGTGAGCTGGAGCCAGTTTGCACCGGTTCACAAGAACCGGTTGTTAAATTTAGAAGCCGGTGTAGAACTGGTTGCTAAAGGGGTGGGCGGGTGAGAAAACTCCAGCCCACGGGACCATCCTGCCCGGCCCACCTGATCTCCCAGCTGGGGAGCCCCCCCCCGCCCCCTCCCCCTCGCAGAGCCCCAGCGTGCCGCCCTGCCGGTGCCAGCGCTCTGGGCAGCTCTGCAGCTCCTGCCGCTTTGAGCGGCATGGTTAGGGGGTGAGGCTGCGAGCTCCAGCGGCCGCGCGGCATCCTGACACAGCAGCATGGTAAGGGGGCTGGGCCGGGGCTGGGAGGAGGGGTTGGATAAGGGGCAGGGAGCGGTTGGAGGGGGCAGAGGCTCTGGGGGGAGTGGTCAGGGGACGGGGAATGGGGGGGCATTGGGTAGGCGTGGGAGTTCCGGAGGTCTGTCGGGGTGGTGGTGGATGGGGTCGGGGAAGTCAGGGGACAGGGAGCGGGGTGAGTTGGGTAGGGTCCTGGGAGGCAGTTAGGGTGGGGGGGGTCTCGGCAGGGGGTGGTCAGGGGACAAGGAGCGGGGGGGGGGGGGGTCTCGGCAGGGGGTGGTCAGGGGACAAGGAGCGGGGGGGGGGTTGATAGGTTGCGGGTTCTGAGGGGGGCAATCGGGGGCAGGATGTGGATGGGGGGGGAGGGGAAGGGAAAGACAGGCACGTGGGGCTTGTACTCACCGCGCGGTTCCCTACCGGGTCTTCGGCAGCACTTCTGCGGCGGGGGGAGGGGGTCTTCACTCGCTTCGGGTGAAGGACCTGCTGCTGAAAACCCAGAGCGAGTGAAGACCCCCCTCCGCCACCGAAGTGCCGCCGAGGACCCAGTTCTTAGGATTTTGGGAGCTCATCACTGCTTACGAGTGCCAGTCCTGGTGCTCCGAAAGTAGCACATTCCCATGGGGAGCAATTTAATACGCTACACCCGGCGGCTCTCGCAGCCCTGCTGCCCAGAGCGCTGGCGGCACAGCGAGCTGAGGCTGTGGGGGAGGGGCCGGGGACTAGTCTTCCCGACCGGGAGCTCAAGGGCCGGGCAGGATGGTCCCACGGGCCGTAGTTTGCCCACCTCTGCTTTACAGGGTGTTTGACTTAGAATTACAGGGAACTGTGGAACGTCTACATCCTTTTTAATACACCTTTTAAAAATACCTACTTCAGGCATGTTGATTTTATGACAGTAGAAAATTTGTGGTTCTGTTGCTCCTCCACCATAGGAAAGAGAGTTCTTGTCTGAGCACAAGACTTGGAACCAAGAACTTGAGTTCTAATTCTGGTTTTGATGCCTCCTGTGGCTTTAGGGTAGATGTGGAACTTCTGTGGCTCAGTTTCCCCATCTGTAAAATGGGGATGCTAATGCTCCTCTGTCTCAGAAGCATGCTGTGAGAATTAGTTAATATTTGCAAAGTGTCTGGAGGATGAAAAGCATTGTAGAGCATCTCTAGAAAAATAACTCTGGACTGTACAATCCCATTAGTATACAAAAGTCAAAGTGATTTGCCATGCTCTACCTTACATAAAATCTTGTTCAACCTAAAACATCCATGCAAAATAAGGAAAAAATCCAATAAATATTGATCAGTTAAAAGCCTGAATGAACAAAAACACCTTGCAGCTCAAGTAGTATTCATAAAGTAGGGGGGAAACCCTTTCTATATCCTTATGGATGCAATCGCTGTAGTGTAGCTTCTGTTGATAAATAGAAATCTTCCCATTGAAATGTCATGGAGTGTGGCATGCTCATCCTCTGCTGGTGGCCAGTTCTGATTTGTATGGTAGTTCTCTGCAGCAAGGATCTAGGACATGAATTCAAGAATCAACTTTGTTTTTCAAAATGTCTAAAAATCAAACCACGCAGTAAATGAAGGAGCTAGAATTCTGGCACTCTTTCCTGGCAAAGAATGAGTGCGTCTGAGCATGATTACTCCTCCCAGTATCCTGCGCTGCACATATCTATCCTCTTCACTCCTCAGTGGAAGGTGGATAAGCAGAAACCAGCATATATTCTGGTCACACTAATACAGCTGTTGGAGGTACTTTCATTAAATTCTTCACCTCATAGATATTGCAATCAAAGGGCACCATCCAAAGCGCTAGACTTAAAAATGGACCTGTCTTGATTGTGCCAATTCAGAGCTCTTTCCTTGCGGAGTCAATCATGACATTTTCTTTCAAAATTAATTTTTAAAAAAGCATATTAATTCAGTACTAGGAAAGGGTGTTGAATGGATATCCCTGGAGACTGAACTCCACTATTCACATAGAGAGCAGGCATTGTCACCCATCCAGCCTATTGACCAGAAAAGGGAGTTCAGTCACCAACCTCATTTAATCCTTGGTGCCTCTGTGACTGCTAATAAGTGGTAGTGATTTTTGCATTGTGGATCCTTGTCCGCTGGGAACTGAATTGAATAACAACAAAGCCTCATAGTATACTGGTGTGACATTTTTTAAATTGTATTTGTAAATGTTGTGTGACTTTGAGAGTCCTGTCAGGAGAGAAACCGTCTCGGTCTGTATAGTGGTTCAAAGCATTCGTGCACAGGCTTGTTTACTGTGAGTTTCACACTCATCCATGCCTTCTTCTTTTTCCTGCTTTTCTTTTTTCTTTTTATGTTTTCAGTCATAGAAATGTTTGAAGAGTTGGGGAGCAATGATAGACTCTGAAAGGTGGCCACTCTTAAGGCAGGTAGGGCCCAAATGGTCTTACCTTGCCAGTTTCATCCAGGAGTGAATGCCTGTCTCCAGCAGATTTTAGTATCCTTACAGCTTTGAAACCACAAAAGGGATGGTTTGAGACTATATGGATTTCCTTTTCCATAGGTGTTTTGCCCTAACATTTCAGCAGATCTAAGTGTTTTAGACCGTCACATATGTAACTGAATTTCTCTCTCAAAACTTTAAAGATAATAAGCATTTTCTGTTTGCTTTCAGAACTCCAAGTATAATGAAAATGACGTAGGGATAATAATGTAAGTCCTTCTGTCTTGATGTGCATTCCCCATAGCTTAGACCCTGAATTTCATATCCTGATTGTATCCCTTGCCTTGCAAACTGCCTGTGAGTGAGCCAGAAATCAGTTGAACAAGGTAGGAAGGCTCTGCGTTGGAGGAAGGTGGTCAAAAATAGAATGGGGAAGAGGAGAAAGTTGCTACATTCTGCAGCATTTGTGCAGGGAAAGGGTGTTAAGAGGGAGAGAATTATTAATTAGTACATTAAACAGCAACCTCTTGTCCCCATGTGTAGCGAAGTGAGACTCTCACCTGTGTGGCACCTCCTGCTGGTTATCCTGGGAATTAGCTCAATTTCAGCCCGGAGCGCCCTCTGCGGGCCGGTGGCTCACCTGCGTCAGGCCCCATGTCCTGCCCGGACCCCAGTGCCCTTTACCTCAGGGTTCTGCCCCTGCAGTACCCCCGCTCTGGGTCTCCCCTCCCAGGGGAACCCCCATCCTCTAAACCCATCTTGCCTCAGTGACTACTGCCAGTCATCATCCTGCTCACTGGGGCAGACTGTAGTCTGTAAACCACTCATCATTGGCAAGGGGGAGTTTGGACCTGCTGCCTCTGCCTAACCACAGGCTGCACCTTTACAACCCCAGTACCTGTTTTGGCCTTTAGCAAGGCCCGCAGCCTGGGGAATTTACCAGGCTGGAGTTCCCCAGCTCCTCTGGCCTTTCCTCAGCCCTGTACCCTGAGCTCCCAGGCAGCCAGGTCCTTCTCTCCCAAGCGCTAGAGAGAGACTGACCCAGCTCCTGGCTCACAGCCCTTTTATAGGGCCAGCTGTCTCCTAATTGGGTGTGGCCCCAGCTGTGGCTGCCTTCCCAATCAGCCTATTCTTATTGGCTCTCAGCCCCAGCCCTCTTCAAGAGCTGGCTTTTAACCCTTTCAGGGCCAGAGTGGGGTGACTGCCCTGCTACACCATGATATTTTCCATTAATTGTCTATTGTTTAACCAAGTTAGTAATGGTACACAGGAGAACCAGACCTCCCCTTCTCTCATCTCTCTGGTGCTGATCTCATGTCATCTATACTCTGATTTTGTTGCACCAGGTCCACCTTCCTGCAGCCACAAGAGGGAGCTCTGTTCATTATAATAACTAAGGTATATTTGTCATGGAAAGGTGATAAAATAATAGTCATTATAGTCTTCAAATTTTAAATTTAATTTAAAAAAAAGATTTGTGTGTACAGTACTAGGTGCTTAGTCACTGTCTCTTTCCTCCTTATGTGATCAGCTGGTACTCCAGGTTTCTTAGGTTTTTTTCCATTATAAGTAGCTGGTGAACAAGAAACAATAATTGTGTCTCTCTGATGGGCTTTGTTGAGAGAAAATATAGGGTCTCTTATTAGGAATATGAAAAGTTTAGCTGTTCAAGATGGATTAAATTTGCCAGCATTTAAAAAAAAAAAATAGAGAGCGCTATCAGGTTTTAAACTTCCCTTCAGAGTCCATTTCACAGCATAATATGTTTCATTATCAGAAAGCTTTTCAGATGTTCATATATATTTTCCCTTTAAAATTTCATAAAAACATTTTTAAAATGTGTTAACCTTTGTTCTCAGGGGTTTTATGATGCCATCACAAAAATTCCTCTCAGATTTAAAACTCAAAGCTTGTTTTAAAATAACAAAAAAAAATACAGTAGAGGAATTCAGAGATTCTACAGTCCCGAGTTACACAATGGTATGGGGTGGAGTGTGGAGGAGTGACAGAGGGGTCCCTTTTGTGCCAGTCTAGTCAATGATATTGTGTACATATCTTTAATTGACTAGGATTTATAAGGGATTATTTATTCCCTGCAAATCTGCAATTCATAGAGGTACAGACCACACTCTGTGTGCCATTGCACACAAGCAAAGTTAGGGTGCGTTCTGGGTTATTGCTTCTAATACCAAGATGAATATCAGCACACTAAGTGCTTGGCACACAGTTCATGCAATAAAAATAAATAACAATGTAAACAACTCCACTTCTTTTAGCTCTTTCTTCAGTTCAGACCTTCCATTTACCTCCTTTGGCTGAAACTTTGGCACTTTGTGACTCTAAATTCTCCTTCTTCCCGTTCTTACGTTGCAAATCTGCCTGTTGCCATCACTGCAGCTCTTCCCACATACAGCATAGACAGTTCCATCTTTGCTAAATCCTCCTGCAAGCCTTTCTTTCTTCTTGCCTCGACTATTTAAGTTCCTTTCTGTGTGACCTCAAGTCTCCAGCAGGTCCAGAACACTGCTGCATGCCTCTTACTTGCAACAGGAAGCATGATCACCTCTCCCTCTTTGCAGGATCTGTTTCTGAACTGAGAGTAGTACTCGGCTCTCTATGAGCTGGGAGGTGAAAACATTATCTGGCTTGGGTTTTGCAACATGGAAATGAAACATTTGAAGGGGAAATGTAAAGACCCAGAGAAACATAAAACACATTTGCCCTTATAGTGGAGACCTTCCACTTGACCACCCATATTGCCAGTTTTTTACATCACTTGTGGTTTACTAGCTTGTGAATAAAATTTTACCCATAATGCAAAACTTAGAATTCCTCCTGTGTAATAAGGAATAAAGTCATCAAAGCCCAGGGCAATGTCTGCACACTGATCAGGCAAAGCAAGAAGATAGCTCTTGGTTCCAGAGGGGGCCTAAGATTCCCAAATCTTGGTGAAACTAGATTAGTATCCCCCTTCCTGAGCCCTCCTGGGTCTTGAAATTCCAATGCTGAGATTTTGAGGGAATAAATGTACATGTATATTCAAACTGCTGGTCTATGCTGTTTTTAAACTCTTTCAGTGCACTCTATGATGACTAATTGACGTCAATAAAGCACTACTAGTGCTGTGTTATTAGTGAGCAAGCGCAGCGCACAGAATTGAAAGCAGCCACCAGAGGATCACTGAAGAGAATAAACAACCCTTCTGATAAAAACAGAACAAGCTTGAAAGCAAATGAAGTTGAAGGAATAACATATTGTTGCTACAGGCACAGAGTAGACCTGTAAAACAGAGAACTTGTATGGAATGAATGTTAATTTGGTTGAACTCTATTTCTCCAGAATGGGCTGCAGAGGGCAGTATTTCATAACACAGCAGCCAACTACTAGAGCAGGGGTCGGCAACCTTTCAGAAGTGGTGTGCCGAGTCTTCATTTATTCACACTAATTTAAGGTTTCGCGTGCCAGTAATACATTTTAACGTTTTTAGAAAGTCTCTTTCTATAAGTCTATAATATATAACTAAACTATTGTTGTATGTAAAGTAAATAAGGTTTTAAAAATGTTTAAGAAGCTTTATTTACAATTAAATTAAAATGCAGAGCTCCCCAGACCAGTGGCCAGGACCCGGGCAGCGTGAGTGCCGCTGAAAATCAGCTCGCGTGCCACAGGTTGCCTACCCCTGTACTAGAGTGTTCATGGGTTTGAATGTGTTCCTGTCACTATTCAAATAGCCTTTCTTCACCACATTTAAAATGTTATTCTTCACTTGCTTGTACCGAAAACGTGTGTAAGAGAGAATTCACAATTCAAGGATACTGTGAAAGTCTGGAGAATCTGTTTCTTAACCACAAAAAAATGGGCTACACTGTGAATCTAGATACTGCAGGTGGAGCTGGATATTATTGATGTAATCTCAGGAAATATTCTAGTAACAAATGATACAGCTTGTTTTAAATTGATTAGTGTTTCATATTTATTAGATGTTGGTCCGAACCATAACTCCAGCCCAAAACTTAGAACCTCTATAATGACCCAAACCAAAACTCTGTATCTAAACATTCCAAAACTTGGTGTTTGAAACCAGACCTGAGTTTTATAAAGCTTGGTTTTGGTGCTCAAATGTGGCCTGTTAGAAGAGTTTTGAGCAACAAATTCTGACTGAGTTTCAAATTTAAGATTTTATATTGGGCGCCTGTCTAACATTTTATTAACAAATGGGTAAATCAGGCTAATTTTAACTTGCAGATTTGTAACTTGGTATCCAAGTAGAGAGAACTTCTGTATTGGAAGAATTTAAGTAAATAACTTAAGTAAATTTTATTGAAAAAGCTGTGGCCCATAAACAGTATCAGAGCACCCATCATGCCTTCCCAGTGTGTGTCTCACTCAAACAGATGTCACCTTCTTAATCTGGCCAAGCAGCCACAGTTTGCAGTCAGGAGTGAGAAGCAGAGTGGTTTGGGAAGGATTACAATGGGGGTGGGGAGAGTAGGGGAAAGATGTGTTGGGTCTGTGCCTAATGTGAAAATACCATTGATTACATTCCTCCTATATATTTATTTTGCTGGGATGTGAGTAACTCTGTTTATGGTTTACCATCCAACAGGAAAAACTAGCTCCCTTCTGTAAACTAAGCTACTTCTAGCATTCCATGCATGTAAAGCCTTTGGAAAATAGCAAGTCTGTTTGTTTTTTAAAAATTAATGATCCAATTGAAATGTCAGAATTAGGTCTGACACCCTTTGGTTAGCTCACCTCTTTATGCCTTGCTGTTGTGGCACATATAATTGTATATGTGGGGTTCCCCTGTCACTCAGATCCCTGCAAATCCTTAATTAAGGATGGAGTTTCAGATGCAGTTCTGAACTGCTTGGATTTTGTTTTTTAGTGTGTTAGCTCCTTGTGTTTAATTGACTTTTTTAAGGTAATACCTGCTTTTGTATTTTTACCTGAAAATTAAATCAATAGTTCATAAAATATCAAAATCTGCTAGTGAGGTGTTGCAAAAACACATACACTGTCAATAGGAAAATACATAATAGCTGCCTTTTAAAGTTAAATAACTCATATTAATGCTAAAACCCCTCTAAAAACTGACTGTAATTTTTAAAAGTTTGCTTTAATTGGTACTTGGGGGTGGAGGTGAGAGGAAGCACCAGAAGCTACCAAAAAACTTACAATATTCACCATCACCACCCTGTATGATCTCATTTTTAGTCATCTTGTAAGGTATGTTTTAAATTTACATGTGAACTGATATGTGGCAAATTCATCCCAATGTAAATTAAAATGGATGAGTTATGAATCCTTCAAAAGCAGTGTTTATAATGGAATATAGCAGCTAACTCGCAAATGTGGTGTTATAACTGGTACTGCAGTGCCAGCCCACACCAGACTTCATAGTGCTGGCTGTTTGACAAGCTGATTCATGTTTAGGGTTTTGCTCCCATTCTCCAGTGTTCAGGCAGATTTTCACACTGGTATTTTTGTGGTTCAGCACCATGAATCCATTTGGTTGGATTATCAGCTGCAAGGCCCAAGACTTTAATATATAGTGTGATTCTCCACCCTCACTATTTTTATGCCAGCTGGAAGAGGAGTGTTCATATCTCTGGTAGTTAAGGAAGAATGTTTCTGGAAGAGAGAGAGAGAGAGAGAGAGTGTGTGTAATTAGAGGAGTAAATCGAGGCTTCATCTTATAGGAATCTACAAAGTGCACAAGATAGGGCTGAAATAAAGGGGGAGATCCTCACAATAGACCTCCCAGTTAACGTGCAGCAGCTCTTTGTCAGCACACAGTTTTAGAACATTAGTAGACGTTATACTAACGTTTCAGCTGGTGGGACGGAGATCTCATGACCCCCTGCAGCTACAGATTCGGTAACATTATGTGAGCTGGCCCTGCCCAGTGAGGAAGATGTCCATGGTTATTTTAGAATCCTAGCTGTGAAGTTAGTTCCTTTTGGTTGTAAGAATAGTAGTATGTGTTACTACAGATACTCCTGAAAATACTTTTCTTGGTGTTAGAGAAGTGTTTCTGGAGTGATTTGTGGGAGACCAAAAGAACTGTGATGTTGAATATGACCCATTTTGTTTTACCAAATTGAGAACAACGCAGTTCATTAGCTATACAGGTTAAGAATTTATGGACCTTTTACAATTTGACTGAAAATGTATTTTTAAAAAATCACATCCTACATCATTAATAAGAGAACAGTCCATTCATACTGGTTCATAAGTCAACATAATACCACTTCACAAGTACTAGCTACTCACAACACCTGTGCAAGGAAAGGAGGTAAGTTATCATGCCCATCTTAGTGATTGGGAAACTAAGGGAGATGCCACACAAAAGGAGCCCATGTTATCCTCAAGGTATTAGGCTGTTACACTAATGAAGGGTTCATATTGCTAAAGACTGAGGCCCTGGTACTGCTGCAGGATCCCTGTATAACCTACTGGTGACTAAAATGCTAAATGTCTGATTTCAGCAATTGGCCAGAAATGTAACAGCTCCTGTAAAGATGAACCTTATAACAGGGAATGTCTGAAATTACTTCATAGTTTTTAACTAAACCTTCCAGGTCTGAATAATTAAAAAAAAACTTAACTTTTTGTAAGTTCTACTCATAAACAAAGCCGCTCATGGATATCATCAGTTGTCTGACTGGACCTTTCTTCATATATGTAATTGCATTTTGTTTATAATTTTCATTATGCTAAAAGGATTAGTTTAAACCTCCACTCCTTTCATTATGTGGGAAGTATAATGTTACCCACGTGAATTTAATTTAAATTAAAGTTTAATGGTACAGTCTATAGCTTTTTAACTTACATGTCTTGAGAACATCCCTTTTTGAAACAAATTGTCTTCTGTCATATGCATGCTAGTTTTAAAATAAACTAACACAGATTAGTGGCCACTTAATAATGAACAACAAAAGTCTTAATCCACTACTGTGAATGTAGTGATGTACCAATAAATGGAAGAGAAAAAAAAAAAAAGTAGAATGGTTTGTCTTTTAATTTCTTTGTCTCTGTAACACTGTCAATGGGAAACAATCTGGCAATTATCCTTCATGAACCTGTAGTCTAAGATGGAGATATCTAAGGTGCAGTACCTGGGGCTGAATATGCATTGTTCTAGCAAGTAGAAATATTGTCGTATGCCATGAATCCGGGTGGATTTGATTTAAATAAAAAAATCATGATTTAAATCACTAGTCAGGAAGACTCGATTTAATCATGGTTTTCTACATAAAAGTGCATTCTTGTTGGTTGTTATAATCTTAATACATCTATCTCTGAGTTGTGAAGAATATGTAAGTTTCATTTTTAAAAAGTACGCACTATACATTTTTAAACACTGATTTATTTGAAAACTTTTCAGATTAGTTTTACTGCTATATCAGAAAATGAATGATTGTTTGGTTATTTCATTTACCAAGGTAATTGAAGCAGTCATTGGGAGGTGAACTATCTCCAATTCAACAGGTTAATCATTAATATTTGGAGGGTTTTCTTGCCATGCTGTATTAGGAGGAGAACATCACCAGACAGACATTTAAATTGTTTTATTTAACTAAAACAACTATAAGATTTTTTTCTTCAACAGCAAACATATAATATTTTAACAAAACAAGCATATGTCTCTCGCTTCTCACATTTATCTCCAGACTTCTTCTCCTTGTCCAGACCTATTCTGCCCCCAACAATCTTCTATTCATTGAACTTCTTGAAACTTTGCACTTTTAGAAAGAAGTAAGGGAAACATTTTACTGTTAACCTCTGGAGACACAAATCCACAGTTTGAGAACTGCAAAACTAAGCATCTCTGATGGTATCTTCTAGACTGAGCACAGAGTCCCAGTGGGTAGATAAAAAGATTAGCCTAAATAATCTATACAGAAGCCTGTGGCACCCCGTAAGATTGTGTCCCTAATCTATGAACTACTGGAACTCATTTACAAATATTTTCTTAAACATTACATGAATATATTGTCTCATAGTATAGAATTGGAATTTATAATCCCTATTCCATTATGAAATATCTTTGAGCTATAATGTATCTTAATTAAAACTATCTTTAGATGTTAGGAATCATTAAAAAGGGGATAGAGAATAAGACAGAGAATATATTATTGCCCTTATATAAATCCATGGTACGCCCACATCTCGAATACTGTGTACAGATGTGGTCTCCTCACCTCAAAAAGGATATTCTAGCACTAGAAAAGGTTCAGAAAAGGGCAACTAAAATGATTAGGGGTTTAGAGAGGGTCCCATACGAGGAGAGATTAGAGAGGCTGGGACTCTTCGGCTTGGAAAAGAGAAGACTAAGGGGGGACATGATAGAGGTATATAAAATCATGAGTGATGTTGAGAAAGTGGATAAGGAAAAGTTATTTACTTATTCCCATAATACAAGAACTAGGGGTCACCAAATGAAATTAATAGGCAGCAGGTTTAAAACAAATAAAAGGAAGTTCTTCTTCACGCAGCGCACAGTCAACTTGTGGAACTCCTTACCTGAGGAGGTTGTGAAGGCTAGGACTATAACAATGTTTAAAAGGGGACTGGATAAATTCATGGTGGCTAAGTCCATAAATGGCTATTAGCCAGGATGGGTAAGAATGGTGTCCCTAGCCTCTGTTCGTCAGAGGATGGAGATGGATGGCAGGAGAGAGATCACTTGTTCATTGCCTGTTAGGTTCACTCCCTCTGGGGCACCTGGCATTGGCCACTGTCGGTAGACAGATACTGGGCTAGATGGACCTTTGGTCTGACCCGGTACGGCTTTTCTTATGTTCTTATGTTTTTTCCTCAAAAATCCGATTTAATTAAAAAAAATCAGATTTTTTTTAAAAAATCATTGATTTTTATCCACCCTGCCATGAATGCTGTATTTGTGGGGCTGTCAGCAGTGCTGTTCTAGGTGGCTTTCCTTTCCTGCAGCAGGCAGACATACTGACAAATGGTTGACAATTCTTGTCACTAGAACCACAATTTACAATGAAGCATAGAAACAAAATGCTAGACTTGGAGTAGGAGTTCCTGCTTCTCTGAAGTCTGGTTCTAACCCCAAACTCCATATGGACAAGAGGACTTAAATGATGAGGTAGTGTCTTATACAGTAAATATAAACAAAACCGGAATTGGTTAGAGTATATTGCATGAATTTGTGGGCTGTTTTGTGTTGTCTTTTATTTTATGTCTCCATAGAAATTTATGGTCTCTCCCTTTTATTTATGACCTTGCAGTCCTCTTTCAGGCTGTTGGATATACAACACTGCCAATTTATAGCCTGCATTTTATAAAGGTGTGAATTTGGAAGAAGCCAACCAGCAGTACAAACAGTTGTCCAGATCAAGACTGCTGTAGATTTCCTTTGTTAAAATTCTGCTGCTGTATATTGGTTCTTTTAGTTTCCATGTTCTGAAACCAATTATAGGAGTCCATTTCCTTGGGAATTAAGAGTCTTAGTTGGCTCTCTGGAGAGGTAGAAATGATAACATTAACTAAACATGAAATAGTTTAGAGAGAAAAAAATAACTGATTAAATCCTATCAGATCCTGCCTGGAAGCATATTGCCTGGCAGCCAACTAGTTGTCTCAGTGGCGCTTTAACAACTGTATGTTGTAAACCATTGCAGAGCTTTCTGGGAGTGCATGTTAAAAATAGCGGTGATGACTTTAATAAACTAAGAGTAGAAATGTTCATTTTTAGCTAGTTGAATGTTCAAATGAATTCAGCTGAATTCACTTTTGTTGCTTGATCTCATTAATTAATAAAGGTATCTTGTACTGCCTAAAATATATTAAAAAAAAGAACAGTTTAAAAAATGGTGGCATTCATGTGACATCTTAATGCACAGTCTGCACAGTCACAGCACACCTAGGTGTTACAACTGCCTGGCACCTTCATTCTTGGATGTGTCAGTGATGAGCTGAGCACCAGGTGAGTATGAAATTTCTGCTCTTTCAGATCCCCTCTGGGTGCTTTCAGTGAGGGTAATGTGGAACACACAGGTGGATGAAGAAATTGAAAATAAAAATGGCTCCAGAGAATTGCACTATTAGAGAGTGTCACTGCTATAAACATATTCTCTAGTGTGGTAAGGCAGAGTCTCTTTCCTGTTTTCAACAGAGCACACAAACGCTGTGTTCCTGTCCACACTTATCCTCCTGTCCACGGTCTGGCTTTATTGGTGACTTGTAAAGAATAACCTAACAAACCAAAGACTAAGCTTACTGAGCTTGGGTTTCCCAGCATGACTCTTTCATCCCTAGCTCTCCATCTCTTTGGCCCAAAGAGTCTCCTTTATATCCTGTGTTTGAGGTAAGTGGGCCCACTTTCTAGGTGGCTCAGCAGTAATTGCCATGAACTACAATGCAGCATTTTAGTATCTGGGTCTAGGTTGACTCAACAGAAGAGCCCTACGTTCCTATAAAGAGTCTTAATCTGCCACCCTGTTGCATCCAGTTGTAGCTTCTCCCCACCATGTAGTTAATGATAAGTGGACAATTCACTGAAGTCTAATCTTTCCTTTTGGTTTCTCCATGTATTTGTAGTAAAGTTTTTAATGTTTGTGAATCTGAAGACTAACTGGGGAAAAAAAAAGGGGTGGGGGGGAGACGACAGCAAAAGTCTTAAATAGTGAAATTTCTGTTGAACATTCTGCGTGCAAAGTTCTGTGGAAGTATGTAACAGTACTTTTTTGGCAAATCCAATAGAAGACTCTCTTTAAAGTGCGACACCCAGAAGTTCTCTCTCATATCTACAGTAGTTCAAGCCTTGATTTTTTCGGGGGGGGAGGGATTTTATCATTGATAAACATAAGGCAATGGTTGTTGAAGTGTTTGGCCACTGACTGATGAAGTTTTGTTGTTTTTTAAAATAGTGGCAGTCTAATTTTCTAAACTGTGTGCAGAGATCATGTCTGCTTTTGTCTATCATACGTGTGTGTGAGTGCAGAAATTAAAGATGTTGGCACCTAATGACATAAACTTGATGGATTTACATAAGTTGTTTTGTTGTTTTTTTGTAACTTTTTTCCTGCAGTAGAGCTAGAAACTGTTAAAGTTTGATTTTTCTTGTAGATGTTCACAAGTATCACATCTGGTTAAATTAGTGCAGTGTGCTATTCGCAGAGCCTCCATATATTCTGCGATTCTGTGGTCATGGAATTTCCTACAGAATCTATTTCTTGTTGCACAATTCTGCTCCAGAATCTAAGCTTTCATAGTTGTGTGGGCAATTGTAAAAACATAAACTGAGGCCAGGTCTACACTACAAACGTATATTGGTATAAGTACGTGGCTCAGGTGTTTGAAAAATCCACACCCCTGAGCAATGTAGTTATACTGACCTAACCCTGATGTAGACAGATTAGGTTAGAGCTTCTCTCGTCAACATAGCTACCGCCTCTCAGGGAGGTGGATTTATTATACTGACACGAGAGATCTCTCCTATCAGCATAGAGCGTCTTCACCAGATGTGCTACACCTGCATTGCTGTAGCATTTCTAGTGTAGACTAGCCCTAACGCACTGCAGCAGCTTCAGTATTGTACGTGAAGACAAGCCCTTAGTGTAACTGATGCAGTGTGTTGTCTTGAGTTTGCAGAAACAGTAGGTGTGACTTGCCCCATTCATCTCTACAGTATATATTGACTGTGAAATCTACAGATATTTTAAATGTCAACATGTAGTTATTTCACTGCTGATAACTTAGCAGAAACACTCAGTTATATTTATTCAGAAACCCCAACTGTCCCCTACCCAGCTGTCAAAACCTCCATTAATTTTTGGTGACAGTTGGAAAACTGGAACATAGGAAATTAGGGTAGATAAAAGTCAATGATGAATTTTTTAATGGATTTTTAAAAATTTAAATTGGGTTTTTTATTTTTTTATTTAAATTATAATTTTTTATTTTCAAAAATAAACCTGTCTGAAATGAATTCATAATTTAATACAAAATATCTTAAGGCCTGAACTACTTATATCATCTTAAAACATTTAAATAAAAAATAAATATGTTGAATCAATGAGCCTCTATCAAAAACATTGAGTTAAAGGCTGCTTTTCTATATAGTGAAAGAATTGGTGGGGGAAAACTAAGTTTTGAGGCTAAACTTTATAAATATGGCAAGTAGGTCATCATATACTGTATCAAGGACTTGATCCTGTAGGGGACCCAGAGGTGTGCTATTGGGTGCAAGAGACTGGCAAAATCATCTGAGGTGTTGGGACCCAACTTTTGAGTCCGGGAGACACCATCATGTATCTCATCATTAGGTAGCAAAAAAGATGTACCAAATCTAGTGTAAAGACTCTATTTAGTTGTAATTCAACATGTTTTAATGGTTATATCAACCAGTGAGCATGCACCGTTCTGTAGAAAATAAGTGAATTACAATTGGAAAAGTTGATTAAAATTGATAATTTAAATCAAGGCTTTCCACATGGTGATTTAAATCAATACACCTTCCTGGAAATGCCTGATTTCCTCACAGTGGCCACTTGTCGTTGGGCTTAAAGGCAGAGATGAGCAGTCGCATTGTTGCATCAGAAGTAATTTCAGCCAGTTATCATTCACTTCCTCCATTTTTTTTGCATACATCAATCCCATTGGCTGAAGTGAGCCAGCAGATGAAACTTCAGGACAGGACTGAGGTGCTTTGACAGAGTTTGGGGACATGAGGACTGAGTAAGAGGGGGGCCAGGGAGAGGCAGCAAGGCCAGAGGGGAGGTAGCGGCAGGAGTCAAGGGGAGAGATGACTGAGGCAGGCAGCAGGGTTCAGTAAGATGTGGATGAGAGGTGGGGATAAAGAACAGAGAGGCTTGAATTATGTCAGTGTGTGGGTGGAGGGATGTAAGGGAGCAAAAGGCTGCATGGAGGTTACAAGCCTGGTTGGTGGGGAGGTCAGGTGCAGAGTGGGGAGCTCGTCTAGACTGGGAACATGTTATCTAACATGTTCATTAACAAGCTCAAACGTCAGTTAGCACCTAGTGTAGACAGACACTTAACCCTTGGCAAACCCGGACCAGCTATCATAGTTTTTTATATGACTACCTGTTTACTCTAGGTGCCAAGTGGTATTTAAAACAAAAAAACAAAAAAAAAACCCTGTTAACACATGTTAACTAAGGATATATCTACATTGCAAAGAAAAATCCATGGCGCGCAGTCTCAGAGCTTGGATCAGTTGTCTCAGACTCGAAGGGCTTGAGCTGCTGGGCTAAAAGTAGTTGCGTAGAAGTTCAGGCTCCGGCTGGAGCTTGGGCTCTGAAACCCAATGAGGGGGGAGGGTCTTGGAGCCCAGGCTCCAGCCCAAGTGGCAACCTCTACACTGCTATTTTTAGCCGTGCAGCCTGAGCCCTGTGAGTCCAAGTCAGTTGACCCAGGCTCTGAAGCTCAGTGCTGGGGGGTTTTCTTAGCAGTGTAGACATACCCTAACACATTTTTAAAACCTCCCACATTTTCCAGTCTTGCCAAGCCCCTAGACCAGTGGTCTCCAAACTTTTTTGATCGCGCACCCCTATCAGTAAAAAAGTTTTGAGCACACACCCCCTGCTGCGCTGCAGGGCCGGCTCTACCATTTTTGCTGCCCCAAGCAAAAAAAAAAGGGGCGCTCAGACTCCCGCCCGCACTGCCAAACCAAAACAAACAAACAAAAATAAGCCGCCCGAACTGCCAAAGCGGTGCTGCTCCGGCGGCACTCCTCCTGCCGCGCACCCTGAAGGATCCTCTTGCGCACCCCCTAGGGTGCGCGCACCCCACTTTGGAGACCACTGCCCTAGGCAGTGAAACTATGTTCACATGAGAATGATTTTAGCACTTAATTTGAAAGAGAGGGAACAATAATAGAATGAACCCACATATTGCCATTCAGGTTCACCAGCTAGGATCTGATTTAGACTGGCAAAGAAAATGAGGTTTTTAACATTCTGAAATCTATGTTCAACATAGGAAATCCCCATTGGACTAAATAGAGCCTGTATTATCCAGGCCCAGATATTCAAATTATTCATAATAAAAGGTTGTGCTGTTAAAAATATTAGAACTCTTATAGCAGTCTTCGGCTGCATGGCACTTTAAATTTTTAGGGCTAAATCCACCAGCTCAAATAAGGGCCTTGAAAGTCTTATTTTAAGTGTAAATTGTAGGCACAGAGGAGGCTATGCAGAAGACAGCTGCACCCATAATATGTTGCTGTGCATAACTTCATAGCACACTCCCCTGCAGGCCTGCTGGGGAAGTGGTAGGGGTATAATAATTGGATCTGTGACTTTGTACAACTACTGTCTGTCATGGTATGGCATAGCCCTGCTCCTTGCCCTGTCCTGGGTTGTGGGGGCAGAGACCAATGAAGATCTTTTCCTTCCCTTACAATCTTCCACAAAGTTCCTTTGTGCATAGGCCACATATCTGGGTTGTGCATTCAGGGACCTGGATCTGAGGGTTAAAATCAGTATAGCCAAGTAATGGTACATGTGCAAAAATGGGGAACATTCAAATAATTCTGTTAAAACTATAGGTTTAATTGGCAGGTAACACTAATTTATTTGTAAGGTATTAATTAGATAATTGACATCTTGATCAACTCAGATCTTGGACAGTGATGTTCCTCTCCTGTTAAAGAAACCAAGTTTCAGTAGCACTGCTTGACTAGTCTGGGGTTGTCACTTTTGTGAATATAGTAATTTCCCCCACTGATCACACCATTATACAGGTAGTCCAGTATTCTGTCTCTGAGAGTGGCCAGTAGCAGGTGCTGCAGAGAACCCTGCACCCCAGGGAAAGTTTCTCCTGTCCTCAGTAGTGGAAGGTTAGTTTATGCTCTGAAGCTTGAGGTTTTAGATCTTATCCAAAGCTTCTTGTTTATCCTTTTTACTGTTACAACTCAGATTATTCCTATTGTCCCTATAAATGTCTACAGAAATCTATATACATAAATAGAAATTGGTCCAGTAAAAGATATTACCTCACCCACCTTGTCTCTTTAATATCCTGGGACTGACATAGCTACAACTACACTGCATGCAACCATTGTGCCATGGCATTTTGGTAGTTTACATGGAGAATATGGGAAATATTACTGACTAGATTCAGCGTTGGCCAGTAGTAATGCCTTGTGCTCCCCTTGCAAGATCTTCTGACTTCTGCAAAATTAATCTGTCCCCAATCTGGATGCTTTTCAAAATGTATATACACTAGGCTTTTGACCATGCAAAAATGTATGCAGTAAGTATCAGAAATCACTGAGTGTAGCTACTGTTATATGCAGAGGTCACAATATAGATGTATTTTTTCTCCATAGAATACCTAATTACTAATCCCCAAATGTGATTACAGCACAGTTATTAATGATGGACTAAATGGCTGTCATTCATTTTTAAAATCAAAGGTCTCCAAATTATCATGAAATTAGTCAACTTCTATCTCTTTATATTGCACTTGTATTGTCCTGTAAATGTAGGCTTAAAAATAGTCCTTGCAGGCCTAGATCTTGTTTACAAGGTGAGTTTTTACAGGCTAGTTTTATATGCACCAGAAAAATTGTGTGTGGGGGTTTAATGGAATCATTGACAGAACTTAACTAGACTGTCACTATAATATAAAAAGAATATATATTGTACTGGAGAACATAGTGTTTATAGAACAGTTTGCTCAAATTGAACAGATCTCCAGTGGTCTTTTGAAAATGTTCCAGCTGCTGAGTCATGCATGCACACACTTGCTGAGGCTGCTTTTTAGAGCTAAGAAGCATTGTTGAGAGAGGAATATTAAATCGAATGTTTATGATAGCCATGAATAAAACTGATAGGGAGGGTACAGTTGCCTTTTGTGCCTTTCTGAGCTGTTCAGACTCTTTAATGGAGTGGAAGGATTTTATGAATGCTGTTTAAGTATTTAACACAATGCCTGAATTTTAGAAAGAGTAAAAATTCTTTGGGTTTTGAGTATGGTGAGCTCTAAGGGTTAATATTGTACCCTCACCCATGTTGCATTGTAATATGAAGTTCACTAGTGCCCTGCACTATAAACTAGAAAATACAGGTGGAAAATACCTTTGGAATTGCACATTTGTTCCTTTTTCATGCTTCATTAGACGTCCTGTCAAAGGAACATCCTGCATTGTTGCTGTGTTGATAGCCTATATATATATATATATATATATATATATATATATATAGAGAGAGAGAGAGAGAGAGAGAGAGAGAGAGAGAGACCCCTCCCTTTCTGGGGGCTTTGGTCCCTGGACCACCTGCATTACCCTCCTCCCATTGATTCTCCTGGCACTGTCCTTAACTAGTAAAGGAAAAGACGGCAGCAATTACAGCACACACAATTAACGGGCTTCTAATCTCCAGCCTTGCGTGTAATTGCTGCTGTCAAATACAATTAGTGTCTGCCCAAGTTCCCTTCCCAGGGGGACAGCCAGGCCATGACACAGAGGGAGGGAGGGAGTGTCTAAAACTTTAGGAGGGTTTATATGTTCATGCTGCCTCTCTAACAATCATTTCCTTCTCAACTTGTGTCCAGGTATGTCACAGCATTGTGTAGTGATAGAAGCAAGTGAAGCAGGTTTAAAGGTCCCCTGATTGGATTTAAATCTGTGAAATGTGTTCCATAAACTCTCCTGCATCTTGAAACTATACCAGCTTCCTATGATTCAGTCAGCCCACTTCAAGGTTTTACTTTTACTGGTATAATGCCAGACCTAGGAGGTTAGCCTGTCATCTTATCTCCTATCATAGCAATTGAGACTGGTTGGACGGAAACTACTGATCATCCCCACATATAATTTAAGGAGGACGAAAGGAGGTAGAGCCTTTTCACTGTGGCTTTGTGACTCTGATAATCTCTCCCCTACCACTACCACCAAATGGTGCATGCCAAAGAACCATCCTTTAGGGCAAAGCTCCAGATATCAACATTATGGAATTCCTCAATCAGTGCATTGAGAAATTGGTGTAGGGCAATGTCATGGACTACCATTATTGCTAATGGGGGTTATCCATGTAAACCTACTCCTAGCGGATAGGAAAATAGACTCCTGAAAGCCTCTGATATTGGCATGTATCTGGATATTGATGCCACAAGATTACCTGAGAGGGTGATAGATTTTAAGAACCAGAGGCACAAACAGGAACTGAAAGAAGATCTAGGAGAAATTAAAGAACATTCATATTTGATGCCTTCAAGACATTAGACATGGTTTCTATATTGCTAAGTTTTACAGAGAATGCAGTCCACAGAAACACTTGTGGCTCCCTGGTAAACACTGGGTAAGACTCACTAGGTAAAATGCTGGACCCATTGAATTAAATGGAGTCAGGATGTCAGCCCATATATTGAAGTGTTCTGCATCTATGTTTGTATATTCAAATAAAGTTTGGCATTTAGAAGAAAAAATACTACAGGGTACAGAAACTTACTCAGCTGCATGGGAGCTGTCACTTGGCTTATTAGCTTCCTGTCCTGTAAACTTGTTGTTTTAATATCAATGGTGTTATAATTTTTAGTACTGATGATCACTGCACAAAATTCTTGATAGTGTGTTCATTTTTTCAATACAGGCTTCCTTCTCAGTCTCCCCTTAGCAGATGCCCCAGCTCTCTTTGTCCGTCACTCTTATGAGCGTAGGGATTACATAATTTCTCCCATGTAAAAAATATAATTAGATTTCAAAGTCTGTGGTATAAAGCAACAGTGGATCTTGCCTGTCATTTCCCTGATCTATGCTTCAGCTCCCAGTCTGGTTACACCAAACTCCATGACTTCTAAAGGCTTTGCACTCCTTCAAGCCTTCCAGTCCATGCCAGCAAGCAGAGGTGCTGGAACAATTTGTACAGTGAGGGTGCTGAGAGCCATTGAACCAAACTGTAAACTCTGTATATGATGGAAACCACTTCAAGCCAGGGAGTGTGGCAGCAGCTCCAGCACCCCTAGTTCCAGCATCTCTGCCAGTAAGAGCCCAGTTACCTGTTTTGGGGGCTGTGCAGTCTCTTTATTGTGTCTAGTACAAAGTAGTCTTCAATAGCCCTTAGACTTTGTTCTTGTTTGGACACCACTAAATGCCCCACTAGGAACAGGTTTAAATTCAATCAGGAGATTTTATCATTTCAATGCAATTTTTGTAGTATACTTAGTTGAGGTATGAATTAAAGAATAGCTGTCTTGCAGCTGCAATACTGAGTCCTAAAACGAGCCTGGGTTGGTGGATGGAGATATTACATAGGTATCATGAATATATAAAGTAACATGTCTGTGGTATAAAGGTTTTATTAGCAAGAGTGTGGGATGGCCACAACTGGCAAGTGAAAAGAACAGGAGTACTTGTGGCACCTTAGAGACTAACAAATTTATTTGAGCATAAGCTTTCGTGGGCTACAGCCCACTTCATCGGATGCATAGAATGGAACATATAGTAAGGAGATATTTATATACACATACAGAGAACATGAAAAGGTGGGAGTTGTCCTACCAACTCTAAGAGGCTAATTAATTAAGAGAAAAAACTTTTGTAGTGATAATCAAGATAGCCGATTACAGACAGTTTGACAAGAGGTGTGAGAATACTTAACATGGGGAAATAGATTCAATGTGTGTAATGGAACTGATAAGTGATGAGGCCACAGGTTAATTATGCAGGTTATCCAAAATAAGTGCTGATAATATCTTAATGCTGCAGCATCATGCATTCTGTATGCTACAGAAACTATTTTAGAAAGCAAGGTTTTAGTTTAAATTTTTTTTTTATTGGGGCTTATTCTCCTTGTAAAGCCCAGGTTGCTTTGGTTACTGTGAGTCCAGTAGCATAGGGCTCAGAGAGAGAACGATGAAAGCAAATACATTAAATAGATCTCTAAATGTCACCTAAAAAGGCTTCTTTTGCACTAGGCAATGTCTTGAGTTTGCAAGATTGATATCCTGGGACCTTCCAGGGGTAAAAGCAAGTGTTGTGGCCCACCTGAAAGCTGGGAATCTCCCCTTTTCAGTTACGTAAAGCTCCCATTTTTAGCCCTGTAAAGCCACATGATTTTGGACCTTTAAACATACCACTGGTGCAGGATTGAATATTGACTGTTTAGAGCCTTAAGCCAGGGTAAATTTGGAGAGGGGAGGGGTTTTACCATTTTGGGGGAAGAAACAGGAAATATCTAGCAGGTTTTTTTTTCTTTTTTTAAAGTGTACATTAGAAGCCATTCAGGGGTTTGTGGTGGAGACGTGTTACTGGGTAGAGTTCAGGTGAGGCAATCAAAGGTACATGCTAAATGCAATTTATCACCCCCACAGTCATATAAATGTAAGGCTGAAAGGGACCTGGAGAGGTCATCTAATTTATTCCCCTGCGCTGAGGTATGTATATGTACATACATATTATACATACGTGTTGTAAGCAGGCAGAGTTTCCATTGTGTCCTGAACAAAGGTTAGACCATAGCATTAACTCCTTCCTGGGATGGGGCTTTACGGGTAGCTCAGATTACAATAAAAGTAAATAAACTTCAGCCAAAGCTTTCTCCCTAAGCTAGGCTATTGCTAGGATTTCTCTGTCCCTATTTCAGTCTTAGAAAAAGGCTCTGACCCCTCTTTTATTCCTAGATGAGTTGTGACCAGTGAGGTTTAATCTAACCTTAGAGTGATTGAGCAGCAATTACTTTGCATCTTTATGGAGAATTTACATTTGAGTTTACGTTGAGTCAGCAGAAGGCACCTGAATTCCTGTATAGAGCCCTAGAAGCTACCACCTTGTTATGTGTGTATGTATGTTTTTTGTTCTTTTAAACATGTACATCCAAATAAAAAGTGCTTATCTCAAACTCTCAGCTCTATTGATGATTTTTTTTTTTTTAAATCCACAAAAAAATAACAAATCCCAGCAGTTTATCCTCACCCTGTAACTAGGGTTAACCAACCAAGAATTTTTTGGTAGCAGCCGTGTTAGTCTGTATCCGCAAAAAGAACAGGAGTACTTGTGGCACCTTAGAGACTAACATATTTATTTGAGCATAAGCTTTCGTGGGCTAAAACCCACTTCATCGGATGCATAGAATGGAACACACAGAAAGAAGATAGTTATACATACAGAGAACATGAAAAGGTGGGAGTAGCCATACCAACTGTAAGAGGCAAATCAATTGAGACGAGCTATCATCAGCAGGAGAGAGAAAAAAACCTTTGAAGTGATAATCGAGATGACCCATAGAAGGTGTGAGGATATTTTAACATGGGGAAATAGATTCAATTAGTGTAATGACCCAACCATTCCCAGTCTCTATTCAAACCTAAGTTAATTGTATCTAATTTGCATATTAATTCCAGTTCAGCAGTCTCTCTTTGGAGTCTGTTTTTGAAGTTTTTTTTGTTGCAAAATTGAATGGAAGGCAGAACAGAGAACCAGAGCAAGAGAGAAAAAAACAGCCTGAAAAAAAAATCCAAGCAGAAGCCTGTAAGCAAAGTGTAACTCTGAGAAAAACCTAGAGAAAGGTTCTGGGTTGGGGCTGGCTGAAAAGAAGTATAAGAACGACCATACTGGGTCAGACCAAAGGTCCATCTAGCCCAGTATCCTGTCTTCTGACAGTGGCCAATGCCAGGTGCCCCAGAGGGAATGAACAGACCAGGTAATCATCAAGTGATCCATCCCCTGTCGCCAATTCCCAGCTTCTGGCAAACACAGGGCTGGTGCAAGGATATTTTGCGCCCTAGGCGAAACTTCCACCTTGCGCCCGCCCCTCCCCCCCCCTCCGGCCCGGGGAGCCAGGGCCGTCCCTAGCTATTTTGGTGCCCAACTCAGCCCCCCCACGGGGGGGCTGTGTGGGGCCCCAGGCCTCCACGGGGGGAGGGGAGGGCCCAGGCCTCCGTGGGGGGGCTGTGGGGGGCCCCGCCCCAGGCCTCCACTGGAGGGAGGGGGCTGGTCCCAGGCCTCTGCAGGGGATGGGGGCTGGCCACTTCCTGTGGGAAGTGGAGTGACCCGGCCCCAGCCTGGTCCGCTCCCCTGGCTCCCAGCCACACCGCCGGCAAGTGCGCGGGGGTGGTTCCCCCCAATCGTGGGAGCCAGGGGAGCGGAGCAGGCTGGGGCCGGGTCACTCCACTTCCCGCAGGAAGTAGTCAGCCCCCCATCCCCCACGGAGGCCTGCCCCCCCCCGGCGGAGGGCTGGGGCCCCAGCCTGCTCTCCTCCCCTGGCTCCCAGGCTTGGGGGGAGTAGGGAGGGGGGAACTGCCCCCCCCCCGCACTCGCCGGAGGCACGGCTGGGAGCCAGGGGAGCGGATCTGGCTGGGGCCGGGTCACTCCACTTACCATGTGGTGAGTGCAGGGTCCAGCCTGGCTGCAGTCTTCAGGGGAGTGGGGGCGGGGCTGGGGCAGAGCAGGGGCGGGGTTGGGGCAGGGCAGGGGCCATGGGGAAGAGCCGGGGAGCCCCCCCTGCGGCAGCTCCCCGCCCTGCGGCAGCTCCCCGCCCCAGCTCACCTCCGCTCCGCCTTCTCCCCTGAGCACGCCGGCACCGCTCCACTTCTCCCACCTCCCAGGCTTGCTGCGCCAATCAGCTGTTTGGCGCGGCAAGCCTGGGAGGGGAGGAGAATTAGGGTGGGGGCAGCGTGCTCAGGGGAGAAGGCGGAGTGAAGGTGAGCTGGGGCGGGGAGCAGTTCCCCTGCATGCCCCCCACCCCCGTTACTTGCTGTGGGCGGGGCAGCCCTCCCGGCGCCCCCTGCCCCAGCTCACTTCCACTCCACCGCCTCCCCTGAGCACACTTTTTGGCGCCCCCAAACACTTGGCGCCCTAGGCGGCTGCCTAGTTCGCCTAGTGGTTGCACCGGCCCTGGGCAAACAGAGACTAGGGACACCATCCCTGCCCGTCCTGGCTAATAGCCATTGATGGACCTATCCTCCATGAACTTATCTAGTTCTTTTTTTAACCCTGTTATAGTCAATACTTCCTTTTGTTTGTTTTAAACCTGCTGCCTGTTAATTTTCATTTGGTGACCCCCTAGTTATGAGTACATTTTGCAACAAAAAAACTTCAAAAACAGACTCCAAAGAGAGACTGCTGAACTGGAATTAATATGGAAATTAGATACAATTAACTTAAGTTTGAACAGAGACTGGGAATGGTTGGGTCATTACACTAATTGAATCTATTTCCCCATGTTAAAATATCCTCACACCTTCTATGGGTCATCTCGATTATCACTTCAAAGGTTTTTTTCTCTCTCCTGCTGATGATAGCTCATCTCAATTGATTGGCCCCTTACAGTTGGTATGGCTACTCCCACCTTTTCATGTTCTCTGTATGTATAACTATCTTCTTTCTGTGTGTTCCATTCTATGCATCCGATGAAGTGGGTTTTAGCCCATGATAGCTTATGCTCAAATAAATTTGTTAGTCTCTAAGGTGCCACAAGTACTCCTGTTCTTTTTGCAACCAAAAATTACCACTTAACACTTCCCCATATTCTGCTGGAAGACACTAACTCTCATTCCACTTTCCAAAATCTCAGAAAGATAAGTGAGCTTTATTGGGTGCTCTTAAAGTCAGCAAATGGATGGTTTTTCAGGGAGAAAGTGAGCTCTGAAGTCCAGGGCCCCTCAGACAGTGTGTATGTATGTCTGTCTGTGTAATATGTAATTTGTTCTTCCTTTTACAGAATGCTTATCATGATAAAACTAGGGCTGTCAAGCAATAAAAAAAAGTAATCACGATTAATCGCATTGTTAAACAATAATAGAATGCCATTTATTTAAATATTTGTGGATGTTTTCTACATTTTCAAATATTGATTTCAGTTACAACACAGAATACAAAGTGTACAGTGCTCACTTTATATTTATTTTTATTACAAATATTTGTGCTGTAAAAAACAAAATAAATAGTATTTTTCAATTCACCTCATACAAGTACTGTAATGCAATCTCTGTATCATGAAAGCTGAACTTACAAATGTATAATTATGTACAAGAAATAACTGCATTCAAAAATAAAACAAGTTAGAGCCTACAAGTCCACTCAGTCCTACTTCTTGTTCAGCCAGTCACTCAGACAAACAAGTTTGTTTACATTTGCAGGAGATAATACTGCCTGCTTCTTGTTTATAATCTCACTTTCAGGTGACAACAGGCATTCGCATGGCACTGTTGTAGCTGGTGTCGCAAGTTAATTACGTGTCAGAATTGCTAAAGATTCATATGTCCCTTCATCTTCAACCACCATTCCAGAGGACGTGTCCATGCTGATGATGGGTTCTGCTCAATAACGATCCAAAGCAGTGCAGACTGACGCATATTCACTTTCATAATCTGAGTCAGATGCCAACTGCAGAAGGTTGATTTTCTTTTTTGGTGGTTCAGGTTCTGAAGTTTCCACATCAGAGTGTTGCTTTTTTAAGACTTCTGAAAGCATGCTCCACACCTTGTCCCTCTCAGATTTTGGAATGAACTTCTGATTCTTAAACCTTGGGTCAAGTGCTGTAGCTATCTTTAGAAATCTTACATTGGTACCTTCTTGGCATTTTATCAAATCTGCGTGAAAGTGTTCTTAAAACGAACAATATGTGCTGGGTCATCATCTGAGACTGCTATAATATGAAATACATGGCAGAATGCAGGTATAAAAGAGCCGGAGACATACTGTTCTCCCCCAAGGAGTCCAGTCAAAATTTAATTAATGCATTTTTTTTNAGTGAGGTTTAATCTAACCTTAGAGTGATTGAGCAGCAATTACTTTGCATCTTTATGGAGAATTTACATTTGAGTTTACGTTGAGTCAGCAGAAGGCACCTGAATTCCTGTATAGAGCCCTAGAAGCTACCACCTTGTTATGTGTGTATGTATGTTTTTTGTTCTTTTAAACATGTACATCCAAATAAAAAGTGCTTATCTCAAACTCTCAGCTCTATTGATGATTTTTTTTTTTTTAAATCCACAAAAAAATAACAAATCCCAGCAGTTTATCCTCACCCTGTAACTAGGGTTAACCAACCAAGAATTTTTTGGTAGCAGCCGTGTTAGTCTGTATCCGCAAAAAGAACAGGAGTACTTGTGGCACCTTAGAGACTAACATATTTATTTGAGCATAAGCTTTCGTGGGCTAAAACCCACTTCATCGGATGCATAGAATGGAACACACAGAAAGAAGATAGTTATACATACAGAGAACATGAAAAGGTGGGAGTAGCCATACCAACTGTAAGAGGCAAATCAATTGAGACGAGCTATCATCAGCAGGAGAGAGAAAAAAACCTTTGAAGTGATAATCGAGATGACCCATAGAAGGTGTGAGGATATTTTAACATGGGGAAATAGATTCAATTAGTGTAATGACCCAACCATTCCCAGTCTCTATTCAAACCTAAGTTAATTGTATCTAATTTGCATATTAATTCCAGTTCAGCAGTCTCTCTTTGGAGTCTGTTTTTGAAGTTTTTTTTGTTGCAAAATTGAATGGAAGGCAGAACAGAGAACCAGAGCAAGAGAGAAAAAAACAGCCTGAAAAAAAAATCCAAGCAGAAGCCTGTAAGCAAAGTGTAACTCTGAGAAAAACCTAGAGAAAGGTTCTGGGTTGGGGCTGGCTGAAAAGAAGTATAAGAACGACCATACTGGGTCAGACCAAAGGTCCATCTAGCCCAGTATCCTGTCTTCTGACAGTGGCCAATGCCAGGTGCCCCAGAGGGAATGAACAGACCAGGTAATCATCAAGTGATCCATCCCCTGTCGCCAATTCCCAGCTTCTGGCAAACACAGGGCTGGTGCAAGGATATTTTGCGCCCTAGGCGAAACTTCCACCTTGCGCCCGCCCCTCCCCCCCCCTCCGGCCCGGGGAGCCAGGGCCGTCCCTAGCTATTTTGGTGCCCAACTCAGCCCCCCCACGGGGGGGCTGTGTGGGGCCCCAGGCCTCCACGGGGGGAGGGGAGGGCCCAGGCCTCCGTGGGGGGTGTGTGGGGGGCCCCGCCCCAGGCCTCCACTGGAGGGAGGGGGCTGGTCCCAGGCCTCTGCAGGGGATGGGGGCTGGCCACTTCCCGCAGGAAGTAGTCAGCCCCCCATCCCCCACGGAGGCCTGCCCCCCCCCGGCGGAGGGCTGGGGCCCCAGCCTGCTCTCCTCCCCTGGCTCCCAGGCTTGGGGGGAGTAGGGAGGGGGGAACTGCCCCCCCCCCGCACTCGCCGGAGGCACGGCTGGGAGCCAGGGGAGCGGATCTGGCTGGGGCCGGGTCACTCCACTTACCATGTGGTGAGTGCAGGGTCCAGCCTGGCTGCAGTCTTCAGGGGAGTGGGGGCGGGGCTGGGGCACAGCAGGGGCGGGGTTGGGGCAGGGCAGGGGCCATGGGGAAGAGCCGGGGAGCCCCCCCTGCGGCAGCTCCCCGCCCTGCGGCAGCTCCCCGCCCCAGCTCACCTCCGCTCCGCCTTCTCCCCTGAGCACGCCGGCACCGCTCCACTTCTCCCACCTCCCAGGCTTGCTGCGCCAATCAGCTGTTTGGCGCGGCAAGCCTGGGAGGGGAGGAGAATTAGAGTGGGGGCAGCGTGCTCAGGGGAGAAGGCGGAGTGAAGGTGAGCTGGGGCGGGGAGCAGTTCCCTGCATGCCCCCCACCCCCGTTACTTGCTGTGGGCGGGGCAGCCCTCCCGGCGCCCCCTGCCCCAGCTCACTTCCACTCCACCGCCTCCCCTGAGCACACTTTTTGGCGCCCCCAAACACTTGGCGCCCTAGGCGGCTGCCTAGTTCGCCTAGTGGTTGCACCGGCCCTGGGCAAACAGAGACTAGGGACACCATCCCTGCCCGTCCTGGCTAATAGCCATTGATGGACCTATCCTCCATGAACTTATCTAGTTCTTTTTTTAACCCTGTTATAGTCAATACTTCCTTTTGTTTGTTTTAAACCTGCTGCCTGTTAATTTTCATTTGGTGACCCCCTAGTTATGAGTACATTTTGCAACAAAAAAACTTCAAAAACAGACTCCAAAGAGAGACTGCTGAACTGGAATTAATATGGAAATTAGATACAATTAACTTAAGTTTGAACAGAGACTGGGAATGGTTGGGTCATTACACTAATTGAATCTATTTCCCCATGTTAAAATATCCTCACACCTTCTATGGGTCATCTCGATTATCACTTCAAAGGTTTTTTTCTCTCTCCTGCTGATGATAGCTCATCTCAATTGATTGGCCCCTTACAGTTGGTATGGCTACTCCCACCTTTTCATGTTCTCTGTATGTATAACTATCTTCTTTCTGTGTGTTCCATTCTATGCATCCGATGAAGTGGGTTTTAGCCCATGATAGCTTATGCTCAAATAAATTTGTTAGTCTCTAAGGTGCCACAAGTACTCCTGTTCTTTTTGCAACCAAAAATTACCACTTAACACTTTCCCATATTCTGCTGGAAGACACTAACTCTCATTCCACTTTCCAAAATCTCAGAAAGATAAGTGAGCTTTATTGGGTGCTCTTAAAGTCAGCAAATGGATGGTTTTTCAGGGAGAAAGTGAGCTCTGAAGTCCAGGGCCCCTCAGACAGTGTGTATGTATGTCTGTCTGTGTAATATGTAATTTGTTCTTCCTTTTACAGAATGCTTATCATGATAAAACTAGGGCTGTCAAGCAATAAAAAAAAGTAATCACGATTAATCGCATTGTTAAACAATAATAGAATGCCATTTATTTAAATATTTGTGGATGTTTTCTACATTTTCAAATATTGATTTCAGTTACAACACAGAATACAAAGTGTACAGTGCTCACTTTATATTTATTTTTATTACAAATATTTGTGCTGTAAAAAACAAAATAAATAGTATTTTTCAATTCACCTCATACAAGTACTGTAATGCAATCTCTGTATCATGAAAGCTGAACTTACAAATGTATAATTATGTACAAGAAATAACTGCATTCAAAAATAAAACAAGTTAGAGCCTACAAGTCCACTCAGTCCTACTTCTTGTTCAGCCAGTCACTCAGACAAACAAGTTTGTTTACATTTGCAGGAGATAATACTGCCTGCTTCTTGTTTATAATCTCACTTTCAGGTGACAACAGGCATTCGCATGGCACTGTTGTAGCTGGTGTCGCAAGTTAATTACGTGTCAGAATTGCTAAAGATTCATATGTCCCTTCATCTTCAACCACCATTCCAGAGGACGTGTCCATGCTGATGATGGGTTCTGCTCAATAACGATCCAAAGCAGTGCAGACTGACGCATATTCACTTTCATAATCTGAGTCAGATGCCAACTGCAGAAGGTTGATTTTCTTTTTTGGTGGTTCAGGTTCTGAAGTTTCCACATCAGAGTGTTGCTTTTTTAAGACTTCTGAAAGCATGCTCCACACCTTGTCCCTCTCAGATTTTGGAATGAACTTCTGATTCTTAAACCTTGGGTCAAGTGCTGTAGCTATCTTTAGAAATCTTACATTGGTACCTTCTTGGCATTTTATCAAATCTGCGTGAAAGTGTTCTTAAAACGAACAATATGTGCTGGGTCATCATCTGAGACTGCTATAATATGAAATACATGGCAGAATGCAGGTATAAAAGAGCCGGAGACATACTGTTCTCCCCCAAGGAGTCCAGTCAAAATTTAATTAATGCATTTTTTTTAAACAAGTGTCAGCAGAATGGAAGCATGTCCTCTGGCATGGTGGCCGAAGCATGAAGGAGCATAAGAATGTTTAGCATATCTGGCACGTAAATACCTTGCAATACTGGCTACAAAGGTGCCATGCAAGCGCCTGTTCTCACTTTCAGGTGACGTAAATCAGAAGCAGGCAGCATTATCTCCCTTAAATGTAAACAACCTTGTTTGTCTTAGTGATTGGCTGAATAAAAAGTAGGACTGAGTGGACTCGTAGGCTCTAAAGTTTTACATTGTTTTGTTTTAGAGTGCAGTTATGAAACAAACAAAAAATCTACATTTGTAAGTTGCACTTTCACGATAAAGAGATTGCGTTACGATACTTGTATGAGGTGAATATACTATTTCAACAGTGCAGATATTTGTAATAAAAATAATATAAAGTGAATAGTGTACTATTTCCTGTGTTGTAATTGAAACACAGGAAATAGTACACTTTGTTTCCTGTGTTGTAATTGAAATCAATATATTTGAAAATGTAGAAAAATATCCAAAATATTTAATACATTTCAATTAAAAACAGCGAGGAGTCCTTGTGGCACCTTAGAGACGATCAAATTTTTTTGGGCATAAGCTTTCGTGGGCTAGAACCCACTTCATCGGATGCATGAAGTGAAAAATACAGGCGCAGGTATAAATACATGAAAGGATGGGGGTTGCTTTACCAAGTGTGAGGTCAGTCTAATGAGATAAATCAATTAACAGCAGGATACCAAGGGAGGAAAAATAACTTTTGAAGTGGTATTCTATTGTTTAACAGTGTGATTTAAAACTGCGATTAATCGTGATTAATTTTTTTGAGTTAATCGCATGAGTTAACTGCGATTAATTTACAGCCCTAGATAAAGCCATACTCTTTAGCTCTCTTATCTTTCAATCATGATTAGACTTTCATGTTGTTAAAGCTCTTAACTGGGTTTGAGCTGCTGTCTCTTTGAAGAGAAGATGGAGCTGAAATTGTCAGTGAGGCATTGGATGGGTTTTTAATGTGTCTGTCGTTGTATGTTAACCTCTGAACTGGGACACATGACACCTCTTTTATGGCTGACAACAATTTAAAGGTATACATCTTGACATCACATATAAAGGAGTAAGGGGGAGTAGAGAAAAAAATGAATTAATGATGTTAGCAAATATTAGTCCTTATATTTCCATTCCATTCAGAATGAGACTGTCAGGCCTGCAGTCCTCTGGAAAAGCATGGTCAGTGACAGCCAGTCAAGGTCTGATTGCACCTTGAATCAAGCTGGTCTTTTATTGACCAATACAGTGTACTGAGGGAAGAATGAGGACAGGTTGCTGTCTTTATGTTCCAAGAAAGCACTTGCTTTGCTTCTGGAATTCTTGATACTTAGCACGTGTTCTATGGTGATAGTTTATCTGCTTAGTGGAGTTAAGAATGGCAGTGTGTGTACATGCCATGTGGGGCAGGGGATGTATAACATCTTTTAACACATGCATAAATTAAACACTTTCCAGGAGGAGAGTGTTGCATTGGAAGGGTGACTGGTGGATGTGCTGATTCGGAGAAGCTCTGCTATAGCTTCTGCCAAAAGGGCTCCAGTGGAGTCCCTGTAGGAACTCAGTGCTGCCCCTCAGTAAAGGAACCTGAAGGGAAGGTGGCCATGAGAACACTGCCCTCCCTACCTTGGGGATCAATCCCTGTTGCAGCACAAAAGGCCTTGCTGGTTCGGAGAGATGCAGGGAGGTGCAAACGGCAGAAAGAATCCAGCCTGAGCTGTCCTTTGACTTGCCAAGACATGGAGGCGAAACTGAATTCAAAGCTAAGGCAGATACTTAAGACAGCACTGGAATGGGTTACCTAGGGAGGTGGTGGAATCTCCTTCCTTAGAGGTTTTTAAGGTCAGGCTTGACAAAGCCCTGGATGGGATGATTTAGTTGGGATTAGGTCCTGCTTTGAGCAGGAGGTTGGACTAGATGACCTCCTGAGGTCCCTTCCAACCCTGATATTCTATTCCCCAGCTAGGGAGCAATGTACAAGAGTTCAGAATGAAAGTGTAAACCTTTCTCCTTTGCTGTTTCAAACTCTCATATTTCCCATATCTTTTTAACTACTAACACAAGAGTAACCATCTCCCCACTTTTCCATCCCTTTGTTGTATTGCTGTTCCACTCATTATGGCTTTTGTGGTCCTGACCTATTTCCAACTGTTGTGGGGATTTTTTGTCTGGATGGAATTTAGATTGCAGACTTTCAAGGTCTGGGACCATGTTATCTTTTAAATAACTGTATAGTTCCATATATACCCATAGTGCTTCATAAATGAAAAAATTACAAATGCACAAAGTTTGAATTGTGTAAATTTCATTGGCTTCCGTGGGAACCACATGGCTAATTAACAATGCATGGTTTTGAAAATGGAAAAAATCAGGGGAAAATTACAGCTTCCGCTTTGAGATTTTTGGTAGTTTTCAGCATGTGTGGGAGTTGTAATGTTACTTTAAACATTACTTTAGCTGAAGGCCATGGTTTTTCTGTGTGTGTAGGATATGACTTAAAAAGAGTAGCCTTACTCTGAAAAGCAACTGGCACCTTTTTATTCATTGGACGTACTGTCTGCGTATATTTGGAATCCTGTCGTCTGCTCATGTGAGTGACAAAAATAACTTTGTACTACTGTTAGTACTGCAGATCCAACATCATTAAGAAAGTGTGAGCTACAGCTTCTGTTCCATTTTCTACATTATCAAGATTGTTTGCTAAGTTGTACTCAGTTAAACCTTTGTAGTGATAATCAGGATGGCCAATTTCAAACAGTTGACAAGAAGGTGAGAGTAACAGTAGGGGGGAAATTAGCATGAGGAAATCATTTTTACTTTTTGTAATGACCCATCCACTCCCAGTCTTTATTCAAGCCTAATTTAATGGTGTCCAGTTTGCAAATTAATTCCAATTCTGCAGTTTTTCGTTGGAGTCTGTTTTTGAAGGTTTTTTGTTGGAGAATTGTGACTTTTAGGTCTGTAATTGAGTGACCAGGGAGGTTGAAGTGTTCTCCGACTGGTTTTTGAATGTTGTAATTCTTGACATCTGATTTGTGTCCATTTATTCTTTTCCGTAGAGACTGTCCAGTTTGGCCAATGTACATGGCAGAGGGGCATTGCTGGCACATGATGGCATATATCACATTGTTAGATGTGCAGGTGAACGAGCCTCTGAGTGTGTGGCTGATGTGATTAGGTCCTATGATGATGTCCCTTGAATAGATATGTGAACAAAGTTGGCAATGGGCTTTGGTGCAAGGATAGGTTCCTGGGTTAGTGTTTTTGTTGTGTGGACCTAATCACATCAGCCACACCCTCAGAGGCTTGTTCACCTGCACATCTACCAATGTGATATATACCATCATGTGCCAGCAATGCCCCTCTGCCATGTACATTGGCCAAACCGGACAGTCTCTACGCAAAAGAATAAATGGACACAAATCAGACGTCAAGAATTATAACATTCAAAAACCAGTCGGAGAACACTTCAATCTCCCTGGTCACTCAATTACAGACCTAAAAGTGGCAATTCTTCAACAAAAAAACTTCAAAAACCGACTCCAATGAGAAACTACAGAATTGGAATTAATTTGCAAACTGGACACCATTAAATTAGGCTTGAATAAAAACTGGGAGTGGATGGGTCATTACACAAAGTAAAAACTATTTCCCCATGCTAATTTCCCCCCTACTGTTACTCACACTTTCTTGTCAACTGTTGGAAATGGACCATCCTGATTATCACTAGAAAAGTTTTTTTTCTCCTCCTGGTAATAGCCCACCTTAATTGATTAGTCTCATTAGAGTTGCTATGGCAACACCCATTTTTTCATGTTCTCTGTGTATATATATCTTCCACTGCATGCATCTGATGAAGTGGGTTTTAGTCCACGAAAGCTTATGCCCAAATAAATTTGTTCGTCTCTAAGGTGCCACAAGTACTCCTCGTTCTTTTTGCTGATACAGATTAACATGGCTACCACTTTGAAATCAGTTAAACCTGTGCAAGTCCATTGAAGACACTGGGGTTTCATAGATATTACAGTGAGATAATTGAGAGATAGTGGGGATACAGGATTGTCAGGAAGGCTGTGATGTGCAGAATGAAAAGAACCCATCTTGGTAATAGAGCTGTCAGTCAGGGAAAAAAAACTTTTTTTTTGTTTTGTTGCAAACTCCGCATATATTTTTTAGAAATCTAGAGACAATAAATATGGAACCCCAAAGTGCTGCTTTTATCACTGTGCAGAATAGAACCACGTTTAAGTACTCTGGGTAGGACTCTTAGTTTTTCACCTGCATGTGGTTCATATACTTTTTCCTTCATGTGATATGAAGGGACAAATAAAGTTCATGAGTCATGCACTGAATATTCTTGGGCTACATATTAGTTTGTTCCTACTTCCCAAACTATTCTAGGAATAAACTTAGACAAATTGAGGCTCTAGCTCTCACATGTATAAGAAAGCCTTTACAATTTAGTTTCCTGATGAATTGCTACCCTTTGTGCCAAATTAATCTGTGGTATAACTCCATTGGCTTCTCTGGGGTTGCAAATGTGATTTATTTGGCCCAAGGAATTTTCTGAGGCACAATTTGTAAAAAGATGATGTATTTTCTAAAGTGTTTTGTGTGTGTGACTGCAGTAAGCATAAAAGCTTTGTGGGAAGAAGCAAACCTGCTATAGGAGTCGCTTTTTTTTTTTTTCTTGATTCCTTCTGAAAAACATGAACAAATGATTGCTGTCTTTTATCAACATCAGAGAAGAGAGGCTGGCTGTATGCAGCATCATGTTGTAGAAATAGCTCTTGCACTAATTAGCAGATGAGCTGAAATTAATTTTCATCCTTATTAGTGTGGAAGTAATTGGCGGATGGTATATGGGTATGAGGTTTTGTGTGAGAGACTTTTTAAGAGGGGCGTTTTGCTGTAAAGAGGCTTACAACTTTCTCTTTGGGGAAAGGATTTTTTTGTCACCGTGCTACTCTAATTCTGGGGAGCACTGCTTGACATACAATAGTTTTCATAGCCCCTACTCATATTCCATGATTTTGTAGCTACCTTCCAGTAAATCCCCAAAGCCAGCTATATTCTTTGGTCAAAGACCAGATTTAAGGTGTGCTGGTGATGGAGATCGTTGCAGAAACAGCACTGTATACTTGAATTTAAGATTATGGCATTGTCTTTCTCAACACACACACACACACACACACACACACACATATAGATATATATCACCTCTTGGGTGAATAGTTTTTTAAATGTGAATGCAAGTTTTCATCTTCATATGTGATTATAATGTTATTGACGCTTGAGAATCCAGAATAAATAATGGGATTTACAATTTGGGACAGAAGAGAGAGAACATATTTCATGTTATTCTGTAGTTACTATACGTTTACAGATTTTCCTTTCCCCCACACAAAAGGCAATTTATGTTCGTGTAGCTTCTTCCTTCATACAAAGCATCACACAACACTTCAGAGAAAGATGGAAAATGGTTTGCAAAACTGGACTCAGGGACTCTTACAACTAGAAAGGGGGAAACCCCATACTGGTATGGCGATTAGAATAGAAAAGGGATGAAGTGATAAATGGTAACAGCAAAAGTAAATACTCTTCAAGCTGCAGTTAAGGGAGCCTGGAAGAAGAGAGGATCTGCTAGGCAGGGCGGCTCTAGGCACCTGCACCAGCAAAGGAAGCAGGTGCTTGGGGCAGCCCATTTGCAGGGGCGGCAGCCGGCAGGGATCCAGCCTGGGAGCTGAGAACCAACAGGGGGCACTGGGAGCTGTAGTTCCTTGGTTAGCTCCCTACCTATAGAGCCAGCCCTGGAGCAGGGAAAGAACTACATTTCCCAGCATTCCCTTGGCCGCTATCAACAGGAAAGGGAGGGGGAGGGAGTATGGTAGCTGAAACCTCATGCTGCAGCTTGCTGTGAATGGAGAGCTCACTGCTAGAGCGGGGTGGCACTGTGAATGGAGAACAAGTATGCCCAAGGAGTAGAAGCCTTTGGCCCAGATAGCCCCTTCAGAAGACATCCCCAGACTGGATTAGGGATACTGGTGTGACCTCACCTTGCAGCCCCCCAAAAAAGAATTGGGTGGATTAAATGGACAGTGCCCCTCTCTATCTGAAGCCTAGCAAGGGAGGTACGTGGATCCCACTAGGATTTAAAATGAAAAGTAAGGGAGGGGAGGCTCTACTGGACCTGGGCAGCTTTCGATACAGTACCAGGCACGTAGGAGGATTTCCACTTCTGAGCCATGGAAGCAGAAATTGACTTTGCCTTTCCAGATTTAGCTAATATTCAGAAAGGGAATCTAGCACCTGCCTTCCAGATTTGAACACCTCAAAATTCAGGAGTGCTCAAGCTCAATTTGGGCAGCTGTTACTTCATTTCTCCCAAATCAAATATACTGATCCACTGTAACTTGCTGTAGAAAAAGTAGGATAATATTGAGCAAGAAATGCTTCCCAGTGGTTTTTAGGACTGGAATTGCTATTTTCAATAGCCATTGCCTTTTTTTTTTTTTTTTTTTTATAGTTTTATTTGTTTAAAAGGAAGACAGTGATATTGCATTGGCAAATTCCCCATAGAAACAAAGAGTGGAACAAAAGAATAATAAAGGCACCTCAACTTTTCCTCATTTATGGAGGACAGTCTTATAATATGCATCCAGATATCCTCTAGTCACACAAGCTGAAAATTGTTCCACTTTACTGCAGTTCTGTAACCATATGGGAACCAATCCTGTCTGTGTTCTGTGCACATCCAAAATTGCTGCTGAATGACCCGCCCTGGGAGCAAGTTACCAGTGACCCAGGGCTGGGGCGGAAGGAGGGTGCAGGTGCGGGGGAGGGAGATCCCAGAGCTGGGGCGGCAGGGGGTGCGGGTGGAGGGGGCAGAGCCCAGGGCTGGGGCGGCAGGGTGTGTGTGAGTGGGGGGGCACTGGTGGGGGGGGAAAGGGGGTAGCCCAGAGCTGGGGCAGCACGGGGTGTGTGTGGGGGAGAGCCCAGGGCTGGGGCGGCAGGGGGGTGCGGGTGGGGGGAGGCCCAGAGCTGGGGGTGCAGGGGGGAGCCCAGGGCTGGGGTGGGGGCAGCCAAAATTTTTTTTGCTTGGGGCGGCAAAAAACCTAGAGCCGGCCCTGCTGCTAGGGCTGTGGTACTGAAGGTAATTAATGATTACAAAATAAGATCACCTCCCATATGGAACATTGCAAACCATGGTCTAAAATGCATTCTTAAATTTTATTAGTTATTTGCACAATTGGGATAAGAAAAATGTATTTAAAAAAGGAATAACCATTCAACTGTGTTTGTACATTAAACCAGTCCCTGGAGGGTGAACAGCCCTCTCGCTATCTTGGAACAAGGATAATCATTGTTAACACAGTGTTTTATGTACCAATCCTTTAGAACCTTACAAGTCCAGAGGGAATATGTCTTTGTGAAACATATTAAAGGAAGATAGCAGAATTCCGTACTTCAAAGCCAGCCTTAAGGAAATAATACCGTGGTTCAGCAAGGTTTTTAAGCATGAGAGTAACCTTAAACACAAGTATTCCCATTAAAATCAATGGGACTATCTATATGTGTGAAAGTTGGGTACATGCTTAAGTACCCTGCTGAACTGAGGCCATAAAAAGAATAGGCAAAATACATTATAATGATCACTACTTACTAAGAAGGAACAAATGCAACCAACAGAGAGAGATAAATAATCTTAAACATACTGATTGTGCAGCTGGTTTCTTATAACTCTTCCAGGGTGCAGGTTTCTAGACACCATGTTGACCTTGGAGTGCTGGGAGCTAAGAGTTTTGTGGTTTATTCTGAATTTGGAACACTTTACAAATTAAAAACACTTTAAAAAGAGACAATTTTTGTCCTTTTTAAAACAATGGATAGTAAATGCTGTACAGATTAGTGTGCTTGGTTAGTAGCATTCTCGTGTCTGGTCTAGAATGTCAGAGGGTCTAGCCTCATACCAGGACTTGGGCTTCCACCCAGTGTTAAGACCTCTTTCAGGCACGGACTGTGTCACTTGCTATATATCTGTACAATACATTGGCTAGGCAGTTTTTAACAATGTGCAAACATGATGACAGCTGTAGCTGGATAACAAATGACAGGAAAGAATTTAGGAGAAAATGTCTCTTGATCATCTGTAGTGAAAATCAGAGAAGCTTCCGTTTCTTAATTGTGTGTGTGTTCACTCTGCAGTGTTTTCTCCATATTAGAAATTCGAGGAATAATGGTACAACCTCCTCTTACCGTTAATGGGACTATTCATATAAGTGGGAGTTAGCCTAATGTTGAGTGAAATTTGACTCAAAATGTAAGTTTAGTGAAAATAGCCTTTTACAAACCAAAAGCCAATGGAAATGCTTCCTTGCCATTTACAGTAACTCCTCACTTTTCCTTGTTAAGTTGCTGATCAATTAGAGAACATGCTCGTTTAAAGTTGTGCAATGCTCCCTTATAAGGTTGTTTGGCAGCCACCTGCTTTGTCCACTGCTTGCAGAAAGAGTAGCCCATTGGAGTTAGCTGGTGGGGGCTTGGAACCAGGGTGGACTGGCAGCCACCCATCAGCTCCCTGTTCTCCTAAATTCCCTGTGCGGTAGCCGCCCAGCAGGCTATCAATTGCCGGGCAGTTCAGCTGTCCCTCCCCCCACTGCCCTGTGCTGCTCCTGCCCTCTGCCTTGGAGCTGCTCCTGGGAGCCTCCTGTTTGCTGTGCAAGGGTGGGAGGGGGAAGAGGGGTACTAATGTCAGAGTGTCCCCCTCCCCCCACTCCTGCCCCCCGCTCCTTTACCCCTTCTCCATAGAGCAGCGGAGGGACACGACAGAGCTCAGGACGGAGGGAGCTTGCTGGCAGCAGCTGCTGTCTCAACTTTCTGATCTATTTAAAAAGGCAGTGTACCTAGAGGGGCGTCAGCATGCTTAAAGGGGCAATGTGTGTGTCTCTCTCTCACAGGGTGTGTCTCTGTCTCTCTCTCTGCTATGCTGTCTCCCCTCCCTCCATTTGTGCTGCCTTGTAGAGTGTGAGGCTACATTANTGGGGAGTTACTGTATTTTTTTAAACAAGCATGTCTGCAGTGTTTGCAACCCAAACGATGCAGTATTATGATAGTTTCACTTTCAGGCTCTCCTGTACTAACTAGTCTGTGCTTAGAGAAATGCAGAAAGTAAACATATAATTAAAAGTCAATTAGATTTTTTAAATTTTCATTTCAAATAATGTCAGGTGCTGGTAGCAATCGAGGTAAGGAAACCTGTGTTTCAGAATTTTTAATTTTTAATGAATCTGTAAACTCGGGGGTTGTACCTGATGACTGGAGAATTGCTAATATAGTTCCTGTTTTTGAAGAAATGGAAAAAACATGATCTGAGAAACTACAGGCCTGTTAGTTTGACCTCAATTGTATGCAAGGTCTTGGAACAAATTTTGAAAGAGAAAGTAGTTAAGGACATAGAGCTTAACAGTAATTGGAATAAAATACAACATGGTTTTGCAAAAGGTAGATCGTGCCAGACCAACTTGATCTCTTTCTTTGAGAAGATAACTGATTTTTTAGACAAAGGAAATTCAGTAGATCTGATCTAATCTACCTGGATCTCAGTAAGGCGTTTGATACAGTTCCACATGGGAAATTATTAGTTAAATTGGAGAAAATGGGGATTAATATGAAAATGGAAAGGTGGATAAGGGACTGCTTAAAGGGGAGACTACAACAGGTCATACTGAAAGATGAACTGTCAGGCTGGAGGGAGGTTATTAGTGGAGTTCCTCAGGGACCGGTCTTGGGACCAATCTTATTTAACATTTTTATTACTGACCTTGGCACAAAAAGTGAGTGTGCGCTAATAAAATTTGCGGATGACACAAAGTTAAGAGGTTTTGCCAATACGGAGGAAGACCGAAATATACAAGAAGATCTGGATCACCTTGTATACGGGATAAAATTTAATAGTGCAAAGTGCAAGGTCATGCATTTAGGGACTAACAACAAGAATTTTTGCTATAAGCTGGGGATGCATCAATTGGAAGTGACAGAGGAAGAGAGAGACTTGAGTGTATTGGTTGATCACAGGATGACTATGAGCTACCAATGTGATGTGGCCACGAAAAAGCCTAATGAAGTCCTAGGATGCATCAGGCAAGGTATTTCCAGTAGAGACAGGGAAGTATTAATAGCATTATACAGGGCAGTGGTGAGAACCCATTTGGAATACTGCGTGCAATTCTGGTCTCTCGTGTTTCAGAAAGATGAATTCAAATTGGAACAGATGCAGAGAAGGGCTACTAGGATGATCTGAGGAATGGAAAACCTACCTTATGAGAGGAGGCTGAAAGAGCTTATCTTGTTTAGTCTAACCAAAAGAAGGCTGAGGGGAGATATGATTGCTCTTTATAAATACATCAGAGGGATAAATACCAGGGAGAAAGAGGAGTTATTAAATTAAGTGCCAATGAGGACAAAAAAACCAAATGGTTATAAACTGGCCATCAACAAGTTTAGGCTCGAAAGTAGGTGAAGGTTTCTAACCATCAGAGGAATGAAGTTCTGGAACAGCCTCCAAAGGGGAGCAGTGAGGGCAAAAAACCTACCTGGCTTCAAGACTGAGCTTGATAAGTTTATGGAGGGGATGGTATGATGAGACTCCTACAATGGCATGTAGCCAATTATGACTGCTAGCTGCAAATATCTCCAACAGCAAGTGATGGGACACTAGCTGGGGAGGGCTTTGAGTTACTACAGAGAATTCTTTCCCAGGTATCTTCCTGGTGAGTCTTGCCCACATACTCAGGGTCTAACTGATCGCCATATTTGGGGTCAGAAGGAATTTTCCCGTGGGTCAGATTGGCGGAGACCCTGGGGGGTTTTCACCGCCTTCTGCAGCATGGAGCACAGGTCAATTGCAGGTTTAAACTAGTGTAATTGGTGGATTCTCTGTAACTTGAAATCTTTAAATAATGATTTGAGGACTAGTAATTCAGCCAGAGATTAAGGGTCTATTACAGGAGTGGGTGGGTGAGGTTCTGTGGCCTCTAAAAGGACCTGATTTTCAGAGAACCTTCTGAAAATCAGGCTACTTCAAGGTGTCTAAAATTGGGTACCCAAAATCACTAGTCATTTTTGAAAATGTAGGCCTTAGACTATATATTGAGCTATCAGTATTCTAATTATTCTTTTCTGTCATGGTAGAAATCATTCAGAATCCTAGAGTTCTTTGGAGTAAATCTTTGGAAATGCTACCCATTATAAAAATTAATTTAAATCTATATTAAATAGATTTATAAAGGTGAGTCTAGCAACATGACATTACGCTGCCTCCCAAAGGATTAGCACTTCAGTCCTAAGTGGCCAAGGCTGAGAGCGCTGTGCAGGCAGTGGACTCATTCTTGTGAGGAGGGAGGGAGGGAGAGAGAAGGTGCCTTGTTGTGCCTCTCAGGAGACTCCCTCTGGACTGTGCTCAGAATAGCATTGATGGATTTTTGGAGCCCTGAGATGTAACAGAGACGTGAAGCATTTGAGCATGGTGATAGGGAAGAGAGAGGAAGGATCCTAAGGAACCATTCCCCTCCATGCCCTTAAAAAAAAGTTACAGCATGAGGCAGACTGAGTCTGAAAGCCATGTCACTCTACTAATTCTTTCTTTCAGACACCAGAGAAAAGCGGAAAGGAAAGAAAAACTGGGTTTGGAGGCCCAGTTGTCAGCTCGCTGTATCAGGAAGAAACCATCAGGTGACTATCTCTTCTGGTCTTTTATCACTGATATGTTTTCAGTTTAACTTACTTTAATTTTTGTAAGCATTTTTTTTAACATCAAACAAGTGTGGTGGCAACTCCAGCTGGATAATAAACAACAGAAAAGAACTTTTCAGGTCCATAGTCATTTAAATCAGTAACTGTCTGTATTGCTCCCAGGTACTAACCTTCCCTAGCATGAGATGTAGGAGTGGGAGAATGTCTTCTGTCTTGCTATTACACAGCTCAAGAGGGCAATATGCGTTTATCAGTAGTTATCAAAAAAAGTGTTTTTTCAATTACAATTATTTCTTTGAATAATACTGAATTTGTGTAAGTTTTCTGCAATACATCTAATAATACTAAGCAGCATGCTAGTGGTTGTGCTTCCAGAGTGTTCTTCTTGACCTTTTACAGAATATTTTTATTTCTTGCACACACAAGTTGTACCATTTTAATTATACTGGTATAAAGTGGTACAGCTCCAAGTGTGGACATAGTTATACTGGTATATGTGTGCTCATACCTGTGCATCTTATTTCCCTTTGCATATGGGCATAAATTATCTTGGTACAACCACATGTATAGCAACATCCACACTAGGGATTGTACCAGTATAATTATGTTGCATTCATTTTCCTAAGTGACATAGTTATACCAATAAAAAAATTGTGCATAGACCAGGCCTAAGAAAGATGACAGTGGCATACTAGGCAAGTGAAGACATGGAAGCTTGACCATTGATTTGTATCAAGGTGACACAGTAAAGTGGGGTTGATGCTGGATACTGGGTAGCATCACCTTGCCCGAGAATTTGAGTGGCTGGGTTTTTTTTTGTTTTTGTTTTTTTAGGACATTTGTATGGGAAGGGGAAGAATCAAAATACATTCTGTAAATTTTCTGTTCCATGGATGCTCCTAGATATAGATTCTGATGTCTTGCCATTGAGTCAAATGTTCAGTGACCAGCCCTGTTTTTAAAATGTGAATGCCATTATAAAGTATAGTGAAATTTGTATTTTCCTATTGCACACCAACGGCAGTCATTTCTTTGCAGTGTTCAGTTTCATAGGCAACTATGTGCAGATAATGCGTTTCTCAGTGCAAGACACACAAACCTATTGTGGAAGAGCTGTAACTGGTTGTGGAGTTGTATGGGGGAAAAGAACAATTTAATGCCCTGATCTAGCAAATACTTAAGCACAAACTTAATTTAAGCACATAAATTAGTCCCATTGACTTTGGTAGGGCTAGTCACATGCTCAAAGCTAAGCACATATGTAAGTATTTGCAGAGTCCTAACATGAAAAAAAGTCACCTCATGTAGAATATGCATTTTATTGAATCCATCATCATCATCATCACAATATAACACTCACCAAACTTAGTTTCTGTCTAGCCAAAGAAGCAAAAAAATTCAGAATGGCCTACCATATGCTCCCTAGAATTCAACTGCTGCAAAAGACATAGGGGAAAGGCAAGCTCTGAGCTAGCCAAAAACCAAAGTCAGTGCTTCTTACATAACCAGTATCTAGACTTGTACCTGGAAACATACTGGGTACCAGTGGAGAATGCAGGTGTTTACTTAAGAGGCAGGTACTGCATTCTTCCCTGTCAGAAGCTTCTGAATGGTCTTCAAAGGTAGTCCTAAATAGAATGTATCACAAAAGTCCTGCCTGAGGTGACAAAGGCTTGTTTACGTGCCAGGAAACCAGAATAGAGATGAAAAGTTGGAATCTCCATGGTCAAATGCAGATGGTACAAGACACTTCAGGCTATCAAAAACATGTTTTAATAGTTACCAAAGGTAATGAGAATCAGCCTTTCTTTAGGAAAATAGCTAAAAAGTATAAATGCAAAACAAGATTATAATTGGTTATTTTAAATCAGGGTGTCCTGCTTGCTGATTTAAATCAACCTACTCTGCCACCAGTATCCCCTTTATCTTCAGAACTATCCAAACAAGCCATCTAGCCTTCATCCAGAACCCTAACTTAGCTACCATGCTTGGAAAAGAAAGGAATCCAGATTTAATGAGAAGACAGACGTGTAGCTGAGTATAATAAGCAAATGGCTCTGAAGCCCAAACCTCACCATCTCGCCAAGCAGCATCCATATATACTCATTGACCAGAAACTGAGTGACAAGATGGAATCCTTCAGGAGTGCTGGAACAATTTTTATAGTTGGGGCACTGAAAGCAGAAACCATGTATTGGGTTGTTATTACTACTTCAAGCCAGTGCCCCTGAAGCCCATGGAAGCCTGCATGCGATAGCCATATGGGAAAATGAGCAGTTGCCCATCACAACCTTTTGTGTCTTCTCAAGAAGAAATGAATGAAGCAACAATAAATCAATCCCATTGTTACATTGCACTCCATATGATTTTATGAAAATATGCTAATGATTGTGAATATAATGTAACTGGAATATGCTTCATGCAAAAGGTCTCTTGTAAGGTATCATTACAAAGCTTATAATCTACTGAGTGTGGTCATCCTATTTGTATAAATGTATCATTCTTGTATCTGAAACTAGAAATATGAAATATAACTCTGAGGTTCTATTGTAATTATGCAAAGTGTGAGCCATTAATGGTGGTTTGGAATCTTGATGGCTCCCATCAACTAGGACAATTGGTTGTAAATGGCTCTGTTTACTTGCATGCCTTCCTGTGAGTCAGGCCAGGAAGAATGAAGGCTTGGGGTCTCACAAGACATGTGACCATGTCACCTGGTACTGGAATCCATCTTAAACTGGGTGCTTTTCCATTTAGAAGGAGGTGTGGGGACCCAGAGAGACAAAAGATTCCCGCCTTTTGCCAAAGCTGTATAAGGGGGTGGAACAGAACAAAGGAGGTTCCAGTCATGAGAAATCCCCTAGTTGCCACCTGAGCTGGAGCTAATAAGAACTATACCGGGGAAAGGATTGGGCCCAGACTAGGAAGGAGTCCTGTCTGTCAAAGAAGCTTATTGGAACATCTCTGAGGGTGAGATTTTATCTGTAATCAGTTTCTTAATGTATTAGGCTTAGACTTGCGTGTTTTGTTTTATTTTACTTGGTAACTTACTTTGTTCTGTCTGTTATTACTTGAAACCACTTAAATCCTACCTTTTATACTTAATAAAATCACTTTTGCTTATTAATTAACCCAGAGGAAGTAATTAATACCTGGGGCAGCAAACAGCTGTGCATATCTCTCTATCAGTGTTATAGAGGGCGGACAATTTATGAGTTTACCCCGTATAAGCTTTATACAGAGTAAAACGGATTCATTTGGGGTTTGGATCCCATTCGGTGTCTGGGTGCTGGAGACAGGAGCACTTCTTAAGCTGTTTTCAGTTAAGTCTGCAGCTTTGGGGTGCATGGTTCAGACCCTGGGTCTGTGTTAGAGCAGACTGGCATGTCTGGCTCAACAAGGCAGGGTTCTGGAGGCCCAAACTGGCAGAGAAAACAGGCTCAGAGGTAGTCTCAGCACATCAGGTGACAGTCCCAAAGGGGTCTCTGTGACCGAACCCATCACACCCATCTGCTGCTAAAAGGAGTTGAAGACAAATGGACAGCACTTTGTGATCAGCTGTATCAGAAGCTGTTGAAAGATCTAACAGAATCATCATGGACTACTGTACGTCAACAGAAGGTCATCAGCTAAAGAAATAAAGCCAGTGTTTTCAAAATTGAGTATTTAAAGGTGTGCATCTAAATCCATATTTAAGTGCCTAGTATGGAATCAGGTGTCTAGTTTTAGGCACTCAAGTTTGAAAATGTTGGCCGATATGCAATTGCCTTGTCGTGTCCAGGACTAAAGCCAGACAAGGATGTAGGAAGCTAGAAGAGTTGAGCTGTTGCTGGTGTTGGTTTGTTACAACTTTCTCAATAATTTGCCTCAAAGGGAAGATTTGAGGCAGAATGGAAAAACAGAAAAATATTAGGCCAAGCCTACATATACAAATATCAACTGATTTAACTCAAGCCAGTTTCTGAACCGATTTAAGAATGTCCACACAAGGAAATTGCACTCCTTTATTTAGATCAGTTTAGAAACTGATTCAATTAAACAATGTATTTATGTGTGTGTAGATCAGCCCTTAATAACAAAAGTAGGTTTCTTGTGCAAAGGCCTAGCATTTATCTGTTTGGGGGTGGTATTGTCCTCCCAGAGGAGGCATTAATAATCATGTCAGTAATGAGCAGGAATCCGCCCCCCCCCCCCCCCCCCCCCCCCCCCCCCCCCCCC